>QVTF01017133.1:727500-1090000 GCA_003573665.1 Oxygymnocypris stewartii
AGTAGTGTAATTTTCACTTTTTAGGTGAACTTTAAAACTAATAACATTAGGTCTGATCCTTGATAATGGCCGAAACGCCATTTTAACCAATAAAGTTTTGATCTCTTCAAGAGAGAGTGCAGCACATTTTCTAACGTAACAAAACTAAAATCAGTATAAATATATTTATAGCATAGTGATTATTTATGTTGTATCACCAGGTTGAGAAGCATATGTTTGTGTGAGCAATCGAAATCATGATCAACAATACATCAGTCCATCCGTAACATAAGAAATATTGAGCTGTTAACCTTGTTTTTCTTTGGTAAAATAAAAGATGTCTCCGTGTTGAAAAAGTCTAAGTTAATATGGCAAATCTGTGTGGTCTTTGAGAAGACAGTGAGTTAATAGCTTCAAGAAAAGTAGTGTAAAAACCTGATATGAGTAATTGTCTCTGGCTCACGCTATTTTGTCTCATTCCCAGGTTGCTCACAATGGCCTTATTTTGGAAATGGACCACCCAACATCAGGAAGGATAGCAGTGCCAGGTTTGTATAGAATTTGCTGTTGGTGAAGTGCAAAGTATTCTCTGAAGTCCCAATTTTGATCACTTTTAAGCATAGGTAAAACCGAAACCGGCATATTATACACCAGGGTTGAAAATCTTAGGGCAAAAATATTACCAAGATGAACATAAATACCTCACAAATTCAAGATAAAGGGGCAGAAATTACCCCTGCATAATAGAACTAAATCTATTATGGCTTTCACAGCTAAAATGAAATGTGTAAAGTGTCATTTCACAGCATTTAGACCTGTGCACACAGATTGCTTTTTACTCATTGTTTTTTGCAGCGTTGAGCCTTATAACCAATAACGTGTTTCTGAATGCAATGGCCAATCAGAGGTGATTAGATTAGCACAGAAAACAGCTGTTTTGTTGAGTGTGCACAAGTAATTCATTTCATGAGAGATTTATTTCGCAGCTTCTGTGATTATATCAGAAGTTTTTTCTTAACTTGCGCTAGACTAGATTAACATCATGAACCGACATGTTTGGCAGAATATGACGTGCCATTTCCCCTAACAATTTCTATTCATTTACATTAATAATAATTATTACAATGTTGAGAGCAACAATTGATAATAATTATTTTTGTCATAATATTGCAACCCTATAATTTCCTTATTAATTTGTTGTTGTTTTTTGTTTAATATAATTTATTCAGTTTCAGTTTGTTGATTTATTGAAGTAGCTGATTCAATTTACCAATACAGTTAATAAGGTAACTATAAATATTGCCCTGACAAATGTAAAAAAAAATGACCAAAGAGTTTAGATAATTTTCCTACTTAAAGCTTGACTCTTCTGGAGTTACATCGTGTACTTGGACTGACAGAAAATGAAAAGTTGTGATTTTCTAGGCCGAAATGGCTAGGAACTATACTCTCATTCCAGCATAATAATCAAGGAACTTTGCTGCCCCAGCTATAATATAACTGGTTACCTAGCAGGGGACTACTTTCAGGCGCTGAGTAATATCATTGCATCTGCTGGACTCATGGTACGGCAGCAAAGTTCATTGATTATTACGCTGGAATGAGAGAATAGTTCCTAAACATATCGGCCTAGAAAATAGCAACTTTTCATTTTCCATCGGTCTTAGTACGAGATGTAACTACAGAAGAGTCAAGTTTTAAAAACATAGATCAAAATTCAACGATATATGCTAAGCTGCATTAAAAGTGCTACAAATCAGCTGAATAAATTTAAAAACGGTAAAACTCAACTGTTTAACTCTTGGGGAGTTGGAAAATGAGCCTATTTCCAAAAAAAGTGGCGTGATTCTTTAATGGAAAAGTTCATTTCTGACTCTTTCAGAAACACATCCAGTGTCTGTAACCGTTCACCTAAAAGTTCATCATTACTCAAAACGTGTATGAAAGTTTTTCATTGGAACACAGAAGGAAACATTTTAGAAAAATCCTCGCACAGCTTATATTCCAAGTTGAGTTTGGAGTGACATAAGGATCTTGTAAATAAAAGTGTGATTTTATTTTTTGGATGAACCTTTCCTTTAGCCTTTTTACATTTGAACTTTCTATTGCTTTTCTATACTATCCTTCCAAATATAACCCATGCACTTAATCACATCATCCAGACCCTTGGACTTTGAAGAGTTTTGCTTCCCTTAGTGACTCTCTTGTATCGAACAATGGAGAATAATTTATTTGGATGCTTTGTTTTGACTCGTCTTTGTCCGTTCAATGAAATAAAAGTTTCTCCGTTGACATGAAAGGCACCCCATGCTCTTTCATTCTCCGGCGTGAGAGTCCCTGAGAGACGCTTTCTGAACTCGTCCTTTCGTTTGATCATCCGCATATGCGAAACAAGCAATCATTGATCCCCAAAACGGACAGGTCTGCGGTCTGCTGAGCGTTTTGCCCCTAGAAAAGAATGCAGAACTGAAAGGCAACATTTTAGAAAGGTTAAATGCAGATGTTGGCTGTTGTTTAGACAACGTACAGTAATTTTTCCATTCCTGTTTTCGTGGTGCTTCAAATGTCAGACCCTGATGGACTCGCTCCAGACAGGTGGTTTTACTAACAGTGAATTTAGTTGTGGTTTGCATCTCTGTATACACACCAATACACGGCACTTACGTAGACACCAGCGTACGACCCCTGCTAATGATCTATGCTTTGTCCCTTCAGTGACTAAAAAGCAAACACTGGCAGAATGGACCGCTAATGGTTTCGCCATGGCTAGTTGGTTAAACCTTACAAAGAATCTGTTTACGAACACCACAGCGAAGAGCCATCCTCACCTTCCGTGATTTGATCTTTTATGGGTGCATCAAAAATGCAGTTCGAAATGTGCTCCAAAGAATCCTGCATGCTTCCACAACCACAAAACAAATGCATTCTGCGTCAATTGTCCCTGGAATGATACGCGGCACAATCAAGCGGGTCTTTTTATGGCTACAGACGGTTGTTTACCAGTTCATTGTTTGCACGTTTGTTGTCTCCATCCGAGCCGAATCAAGGATGATTGTGAAGAATTTATCTAAAAAAAGGACAGAAACCACAACAAACACCTTTTTCCATTCCGCATTCCTTGTCCCTGACACACAAATTCCCTACAACGCCACAACGCACACTCGAGGCCTCTAATCTTCCACTTCTGTTTACATAAGATCACTCTGTCCGTGTTTTCTGTCTGTTTTCTCATTGGCAGCTGCACATGTAGAGCATTTCCAGCCTTTGGTGACTCTGTGATGTTATCAAACGTTTTGCAGTAGATGTTTCTGAGCTCAGCGGTTGCTGAGTACCTTGCTAATTATTCCCTCTAAACCCCGACATTGTTCTTTGCATCTGAATCCCGAACAACAGGCGCAAAATTGGCCATTAGCTCCCATCGACTGTAAGCAAGGGTTATGTAATGGATGTCAGGGGTGCATCGGGGTTGAATAAGCCCAAAATGGCTTGACAAAACAATCTGAGAGCAACAAGTGTTATCGGATTACATAATCAACAAATTACTAATGACCACAGAATAATGATAATAGAGTCACAGGCATTATTTTTGTGGGTGAAACTACAGGAATGCATGTTAATAAACACCGCTTTTTTTAAGGCACCAGAGAGCGAGGACGAAATGGGCTCAGAGGATGTTTTTGTGCCACTGATTGCGAGACGCTGCCTCATTAGCGATTGTGCAGGACAGTGTATTGTAAGGCACTTCCCAAAATAACCCCCTTTATTAAAACCAAAGGCCCTTGGCAGAAACTTCTTGTTAGCTGAGTTTGCGGCTCTCTGTGATGCTGCAAATCTGACCGGCTAAGGTGAACATGATGTGGAAAAGGTAAGAGATAAGCAAGTATTTGTGCATGTGGAGAATAATTAAACCAGTAAATCAGTGAAGTGTTGAAGCAGACTCGAAGTTTGACTTCCTTCCCACGAAAAAAAAAATGAATCAGCTGGAATTGGTAAACATCCTTAAAGATGAGTTTAATTCAGAAGCATTGTATAAGACACACTTAGTTTGTGATATATTCTCTTATATTTTAATATCTGACACAATTAATGAATGTATTAAGGAAGTTAGTAAATCAAATATTAATTAAGAAAATAATGTATTCCTGTTATGTCCAACCCAGGTTTACACATATCCTTAGGGAATATAATTATGTCAATTTAATAATTTAATTTAAATGAACAGTTTGAATGAAATAATTTAAAGTAGTGCTGTCAAACAATTAATCACATCCAAAATAAAAGTGTACATAATATATATGTGTGTATAATTATTATGGATAAATACACACACATGCATTTATATATTTCAGGAAAATTAGGTTGTTTATATATTAAATATATTTATGTATAATATAAACTATATAAATATAGACATGTAAATATTTTCTAAATATATTCTGTATGTGTGTGTATTTATCTATACATAATACATATACACAAAACACCTATATTATGCAAATAAAAACTTATTTTGTATACAATTAATCGTTTGACAGCACTAATTAAAATACAATGTAATAAAATAATAAAACAAATAAAAAAACACTATAGAATTATAATAAAAGTGTGTGTTGTACTATATTGCTGGTCATACAGCAGTAAACGTGTTTTTTCACACTTTGTGTTTGTAGCTATTGTTGTTGTCTTTCTTCGTGTGACTGGGCCCTTGTTGTGTGTCCTAGAGCTGTGTAACAAAGTTCAACACAAAACCAACAGCATATGGGTTTGGATTGACATCTTTACCATACAAATCTTTAACACTTTTAGCTATAATAACAGTAAGCAAGTCTTATAAATAATGACCAGTTAAAGTTAACATCTGTAATTCTATGCAGGGTAATAGCTCGTATAGTTCTTGGCGTGTAGTTGTATAGCTCTATTCGGTGAAACGGCCCCCGCTGTTTATGTAATTGTCCTTGTATTCTGTAAGAACACGTAAAGGCTGGTGCACATTATGACAGAGAACGATACGATACGATACGATACGCCAGCTCCAAACTCTACATCTCAACTTTCTGAAGTGTGAAGACACGGCATGTGCTCTGATGTTGTGAGACTCTTATCAATCACACAGTTCTGCTTTTTGAAGTTTCTGTGCATTTAAAAGTGATGATCACTGGTCTGAAATGCACAGTTTCACTCTAAAGTCTAGCTTAAGCTAAAGGAGAAACAGAAAAAGTCGTGTTATCATGTTCGGGCTGGATTATCTGGTAATGTGAGGTGTTTACAGATCAAATGTTAAACCTCGTAATCTGCTTGCAGATCCACCCCAGAGTTATCACACGCTTGATATTTAGCATTTCAAATGGGGATGTTGGGGGCGACGGATTACAAGTAACAATCAGATTACTACGTTACATTATCAGATTACTTTTTTCAAGTAGCTAAACTAACGCCTACTTTTAAATTGACAAGAAAATGTCTAAGATACTTTTTAAAATAAGTAGGGCAAGTGCTGTTAGTAGTGTAAGAAATCAGGAGTGAAGTGCAGAGGCAGAGACGCTTCCTTCAGCCTGATGCTTATTCATTTCACTTTTGGTGTAAAAAGGCCTTTACAGTTGGTACTCGATGCAAAAGCCTCTAAGTGCCGTCTGAAATTGTCTACTAAAATTAACATTTTTAATTTGTGTAGGTTCAGTACTTTCACTTTCATGCAATGAGGTTCTTTGCATTGTCATTAAAGTCAAATAACTGAACATACATACAGGAGCCTGAGAAACAAATGCTAATTTTAGAAGAAAATTTTAGACATCACTTAGAGGCTTTTGCATCCGAGCTCTTCATATATATATATATATATATATATATATATATAAATCAACACCTGAAAGCAATAGTATAAACATGTGTGTGCCCTACAGTCATTTCCACATAGCTGTGCTGTTCTGTGCATTGAGGTCAGTTAGTTTGTTTTGAACTGGTAAGATATGAACTTTAGATGATTTGTCAAGCCCTGGTGCCTGTCATCTCTAACCTTATTGAAACATATACAACACACTTCAGAGAGCTGAACACCCCCGTCCTCCATCTCAGAGCCAGGCCCGGATGGAAGAATGCAGTCCTGAGGGAAATTTTACGAATGAGAAGTTACGGACATGAGATGGTGGGAAAGGCCGTAGGGGAAGTGCATCTCCTCTGACGTAACATTCCCAAACGCCCTCACCGCTCTACTCTGGTCCGCGCTGAAATGTCATATGAATTGACAGGTGAAGTTTTTTTATCCAGAAAGATCCCTAAAAGAAGTCCTGCTCGTCATTGTGCTTCATGTTCTTATCAGCTATTCAACTTTTGCTGTGACGCTGCAATTTATGGGACGAGTTTTGTCAGTTGAAGCCTAATTTATGGAAGACAGTTTCTGCCACTAAAAAAAATGTACAATAAAAAAGGTAATTGCAGATTTTTTTAATTGCAACAAGTGCGGCAAAGTAAAAGTTAGTAATTTTTTCCTACGAATTGGATTTATAATTCACAATTGCAAGAAAAAAAGTCTGCATTGTGAGATTTGAACTCATAATTGCAAGGAAAAGTCAGAATTGCGAGAGATAAATTCACAATTGTTATAAAAAGTCAGAATTGCGAAAAAAAGTAATAATTGCAAGAGATAAACTTGCACTTGTCAACACTGCAAGAAAAAAGTCAGAGTTATGAGAAAAAAGGTACAAATCATGATATATGAACTAGCAATTGCAAGATAAAAAATATTTGTGAGAAAAAAAGTCAGAATTACGAGAAAAAAAGACAGATTTTCTAGATTTAAACTCGCAATTGCGAGAAAAAAATGTCAGAATTACGAGATATAAACAAAACAGGCTTCCATACAAGTCAAAGTTGACCCAGTTTACAATTTTAATTTGCTGTTGTTTGTGTTATTGGTGCAAAAAATTCCAAATGATTTATCAAAAATGTTAATCATGTTTCCTAAATCACATTAAATAAAAAGTTGATGGAAAATGTAACTCTGACCTAGTATTGATATTTGAATCTCTCTATACTCCTCTACAGGCATACAGTAAATGCATGTGTATCCATTAAAAATATTCATTTTTTTAAACATGAAAGCAATCAATTCTTGCATTTAGTGTAGTTTTGCATGTGTTCATCGCTCTTCCACACGTTTAGAACACATGAACGGACTCTTCTGAGAGAAGTAAAGAGGTAAACACCGTTTCGGACACAAAGTCTTCCTGACAAGATGACTGGTAGATCAGTAAAGCTGCAGCTCCTGAAAAATGATCTGTGTTTTAGTTGTCTCTGGGGCCAGAGTTTGTGTGAATGAGAGCGTTTATGTTCCAGTCTGTCAGATCCCCTCACAACAGAGCTGCTTTGACGTCACCCTGAGCCAGCTTTCTGCGGTTATTAGGACTGATATTGCCGTAATGCCCCCTGTAGACTTAGCCAAGTATGCACTACACACATTTACTGTGCAGAGAGACTGCTCTCAATTCAGAAGCCTTTGCATTTCTTTTCTGAAGCTCAGTTTTCGGTTTTTGGAGCATTTAGGTCACCTTCCACGTCTCGTAGGGAATTTGTTTGTCATGTGGCAAGATCTCAAAGGTTTGGTGTTTTGATGATTTTAGCTTTCTCTGGGCTGTTTTATGGGACAAGATGATGTTGTGACACACATACTGAATATTTTCCTATATTAAAAGAAATTAGCACATTATGGCTCTTTCAGAGCATTTGTGGCAATAATTAACACAAAAGTAACAATAAAATACAGATTAATGACATAATAGTCCACTAATAATAATAATAACAATAGTTTAAAATGTGTCTAGTAGTTAAACAATCAACAATAGTTTAAAAAAATGATAAGGCCCTTAAGTTCTTATAAATGCACTCCTTGAATTCTTATATTTGAAAAATCAAGGATGTTGAAAAATGTCATTTGTTCTAACATTTTCTTTAAAATCTTATTTATAGCTTAAATGTGTGTCACTGTACACATGTTAATAATAATACATGTTTTGTATGAAAGTGTACAAATTGTAAAGGTTAAGTAAAATATTTTTTATTAATCAAATAAAAATGTTAGCTTTTGGAGGAGTCACACCACACACAGCCGGAACTAATAAATAACATTTGCATTGTCATAATTGTTAATAAAAAAATATTAAAAAAATATTATTTTTTATTAAGTTAGTTGCACCACATTCATTTTGTGAAAAATTGGGGGGGGGGGGGGGTCATTCATGTTTTGTAATCATTATTGTTATTGTTGTTTTAATTTTGACATCAGGACAGTTAACTATTATAACTTTGACTTTATAATCTCAAAAAAGTATCAGAATTCATTTTAATGTAAAAACGTAAAGCATGCTTATCAGAGATATATTCTTATCACATTTATGTATTTTTGAAATAATAGATAAAAAGAGCATCATGTCATTGATCCATACACAGAGTTTCTAACGTAACCACAAGACGACACTTAAAAGAGAAACTGCAATAAACACGAGCTTCACACTTCTGTTGTAAATGCGCTGCTGCAAGCACGTGGAGATGAATGTATATTTGGGGATTTAGACATTAAGCCACAAATAGAGCTGAACCTGAATTATTTCTTAACACCCAGCAGGGCTTAGCCTGTCTTCCTGTGACCGTTTTCTAGTTTTATGACAGAAATGAGTTTTGGTTTATGGTTTTGTGTTTCCCTGGATGTGGACAGTGAGGGGCTCATAATGTTATTTACCACTGTTTGATTGGCCATATTCTCTTTTTAATACACGCAAAAGTCATCGCATACTAACCAAGCCAGAATGAATACAACTTTATTTCTGCCTTTTAAAAAAAGAGGGAGATCTTCACCATCTCCATTTCACTGCACAAAGGCAGCACCTCGTACATTATTTTATTCATATATGAGTAAGAGCACTTTCCAGCTAGTCTGAACTCCTTGCTCTTTTTGCTCATACCAGAATATAATGAGGTTTCCCACTCTTATGTATGTTTCACCGCTTCCGTTTTCTTCTTCTTCTTCAGTCTTCATCTCTCTCCCTCGCCCATTAAAGATGCAGTGAGTAGTTAAAAAGAAGCTGAGAGGTTTAATAAAAGGACTGCGAGGTGCTACTTGTTGCGTGGGCTCAAAGCACCTGAGATGAAGATGTTCATCTCCGCTTGACAGCTCGAGCCTGCCGTTCCGGGACGCATGAGAATTCACGCTGAATCTCACCCACTCTTTTTCTGTATCTCTCTCTCCATCTCAAACTAGAAACAGAGCACGGGAAGAGAGATACATGTGGATGTGTCCACTGTTTAAGTTGGTATTACGTGGTTTTTATAAGCATTTTGATGTACTGGATTGTTTACAGGTCACTTAAGAGCTTGTTTGCGTTGTAATTTTAAAATCGATTTTTAACATCTTGGATATGGATTCAAAGATTAAAGAAGGGTTTAACAATGCTTTTTAGCTTAGGTTGTATAACCTCAGTAGTGCTACCAAAGGAGCATCTGAATACTTCCCTATATGTCCGAGTATGAAAAGTATGTCCAAATGTAGTAGTAGTAGTAGTAGCCGTTTATTGTCACTAGTACCAGCGAAATTAGCCATCAACCTGTCCATACATACACAACATACATATGACAACGGGGTAGACAGAACAAGAAGACAGGGAATGGAAGAAAAATACAGCATTTACATGAGGAGAGAGAGGAGGAAAAAAAATTAACCCCCAGACTATGCTCCTTGGGGAGTACAGTGTGAGAACAGAAAAAAACACCTCAGCACAAAAGCACATATACCATAAACACATAACTTTGCAACAGGGGGAGACATGTCAAATGTATGGTATAAAAAGAAAATACCTGGTTAACATACTACTTCTGGCGTGATTCTGAAATCGCATCTGATGGACACTTTACTATCCCATGAGGCCGAAGGAGGGATTTGTAAATGGCCGTAACACAACACAACTGATGCTAAATCACATGACAGTGGTATCATGACAGATGAAATGCATGTGGATTACATTACAGGAACAGTTGTTGAAAATGTACTCTCCCTCAGCCATCCAAAATGTAGATGAGTTTGTTACTTTATGGGAACAGATTGAAAAATGTAATATTACATCACTTGCTCACCAATGAATCCTCGGAAGTCAATGGGTGCCGTCTGAATGAGAGTCCAAACAGCTGATAAAAACATCATGATAATCAACAAGTAATACACACCACTCCAGTCCATCAGTTAATGTCTTGAGAAACCAAAAGCTGCGCGTTTTTAAGTCATTGTTTCCAGCTAAAATATGAGTCTAATCCATAAGAACGCTTCCTCCAGTGAAAAATTATCTTCCCTGTTTTCAACTTGCATCAAAATCAGGCAACAAATTTCCTTAGAACTGTTTTACACTGTTTTAACTTTTAAACGGTGCTTGATCAGTGCGTATATCTCTCCTGATTCAGACCAGATGACTTTTTCACTGGAGAAAGCATTATTACTGAGAGAGGACTTGTATTTTAACTAGAAGCAATGGTTTGAAGTTAAAAACATGGTGTGGATTATTGTGATGTTTGTATCAGCTGTTTGGACTCTCATTCTGACGGTACCCATTCACTGCAGAGCATCCAGTGGTGAGCAAGACTGTTCTGATAAAGAAACACCTTCAGGCTATTCGAATAGATGAGTTTAAATACATTTTCTGCAGGTTTTCAATTTTGAGTGAACTATGGTTTAAAATATAAATAAGGGTAAACAAGAGCATAAATGTAGTCACTACATACAGTAAGTGCTGCATGACTAACAATGGCCTTGTTTTCTATTTTTACACTGAAACTAAATCTTTTGTCTTACTGTTTAATTTAAATGCTTATATTCAAGCAGGTACAGTTCCTGTGTAATAGTCCTAGCTCTTTCTGTTGAAATCCCATCACTCTTTTACAATACTCAGGATAAATGATCTGCGCTCTTTCTCAAGTCCCCTCTGCGGTTGAGACCTGTTTCTCTTCACTTCACTCAGCGCCGGAGATCTCCTCCGGGAAATTGTCTTATTCTCTTTCCTTCTCTTCCTCTGGTTTTGTCAGCCATGCAGAACCGGAGATGCTCTTCACATACACACTGCCTACAGAGAGTATGCACAAACCTGAACCTCACTGAACACATTTGAGATTAATGGGAATGCTGTAAATGTGAGCCAGATCCCAACATCTGACCTCATTGATGCTCTCGTGTCCCACAGACTTGTTCCAACACCTAGTGGAAAAACTCCCCAGAAGGCTGGGAGTCACGAGGGAGGACGAACTCCCATTGCCCATAGCTGAAATATTGAATTAGTGTGTTTAAAGAATAAAGCCACGAGAGACTGTTACTATGATTGTGCACAACACAAAAGAGAACCCACTTAAATTCCTTAAATGAATAGTTCACCAAAAAGGAAAATTGTAGCCCAACCTCAGGTCATCCAAGACGTAGATGCGTTTGTTTCTTCATCAGAACAGATTTGGAGAAATGTAGCATTGCATTACTTGCTCAACCAGTGGATCCTCTGCAGTGAATGGGTGCCGTCAGAATGGTGTGGATTATAGTGATGTTTGTATCAGCTGTTTGGATGGTCATTCTGACGGCACCCATTCACTGCAGAGGATCCACTGGTTGAGCAAGTGATTTAATGCTAAATTTCTTGGATGGCCTAAGGGAGTCGAAGTAGATTTTCAGGTGAACTATTTGTTTAATAATTGTAAAACATAGCTTATTGTGCTCATCTCTTTTATGAAATGACACTAATTTGAGTAGAAGCTAATTTTGTATATATAATAATTATGAACAAAAATAATCATGCACTATAATTATGCACTTGCTAAGGTGGTTTTAGTTTGATAGCATGATATAGTGAATATTATTACAATTTAAAATAACTGTTTTCTAATTGAATACTTATATAATGTAATGTTACTATGACATATAATAACTTACTGTCACTTTTGAACAATTTAATGCATCCTTGCTGAATAAAGTTTTAATTTAGGAAAAACTCACTGACCCAAAACTATATATATATATATATATTTACCTTTAACGTTACATTTTAAAAACATATTTTGATATTTATTTGGCTTTTTATAAAGCATTTGTTGAGATGCCAAAGATAGGTTTTCACAAGGACACTAAAGTTAAGCTAAACTTATAAACATCTGTGGTCTGTTTACAGTTGCTAAGCAACTTGCCAGATTCATTCAGAATTAATTTGATGTGTTTAGTCACAGCCGTGTGCATGTCGGCTTCAAACGGGACTCAGATTTCATAGCCGGAACTATCAGTTTCATACATATCCGTATATATGTCAGATAAAGTGGTGTAGATCAGATAGAACTATCTAGTTTTAACAGGTTGTCTTTCTTGAAGCATTGAAACTATTACCTGCGAGGGAATGGAAATGAGGTGACACGACAACATATTGTCGCTGATATTTATTTAAGGTAAAGAAGTTTTTCTGTGTTTTCCACTAGCGTGGGTGAATCTTCATGGAAATACCGGAAAACAAAGTTCAATCTTTTTTTCAATCAGGAAGGAAAGTGCACTTTATGGTTGGATGATGATATTTACATGCAATCAGAGGCCCACATGATGCATGCATGCATATCGCTCGGAAAATGTCAGGAGCAATTTAGATCAGCAGCACAATTGTATATTTAGCATGTCAGTGTGGTTTACCGTAATCTTTCAATCCCGTCTCCCAGAGAGACTGCGAGAGAATCGGAGCCGACTAACATCTCACTTCAGCGCTGCACTGATGTTCACAACTAACTTATTTTAAGCTTTTCCAGCACACGTGTATGATGTGTATGAGCTTCACAGATCAAGGAAAAGGGATTCAGTAATAAAGAATTGTGCATCGTTTCTTTCAAAATGCATCCTAAAGATGCTGAATGCAGTTGCATGGAAACTTCATGGTTACGCGCCAGTGAGGATTGAATTGAGAAAGGCTTTTGGATTCCAAATCAGTTCCGGATTTTGAATTGAGTGAGCAAATAGAATTGCAATTTGAATTTAATTGTTCAATGGAAAACTGTAATTTCTGGTTTTAAAGTTGGATTGACAGTGTCTTGTTTTACTGTTTATTGGTCAAATATGTTTTTGTGCTTTTGCTTACCAGGGCTACATTTATTTGATCAAAATAAGAAGCCAAATAAGTTTTCTATTTGAATTCACGCTCATGGTTTGAAAGGGAACCCTGGGATATCTTGCATTTTTTCACTACAAACCATTCGGTCCACTTTATAACAACATTGAATTATAATTAACAACTTGATTACACTAATCTAGATTAAAGAGCGTGACCGAAGAGCCCAGATTCACCGTTTCCTCTGACGTCCCTGTAATTTAGGACATTATTTTTTTGTAAATGTTTCTGTAAGTTGGTCCAGAGTCTTGCGTCAGACTTCTGAAGTGTGCGGTGCAGAGCGAGAATGGATAAAGTTCAGAACGGGAGAAGAGAACACAGCGGGCTTTGTTGCGGCAGAGTGAGAGGAAAACCTTGGACCGTGCCTGCGGAGGAGAAGAGCGTCCCGCTCCCTCGTTCTCCGTGATAACAGCTGAGGAGAAGCAGATGTGGGAGTAAGAGGCAGTTATGAGCCTGCGGCCAGTCGATCAGAAGCGAGGGAGGGGGAGATAGAGGATGTGGTTAAGGCATTGGTTCTAACTGCTGAGGCTGCGAAACCACACACACGCACACAATCATGTTTGAGATCTGTTGTTCCCTCCTTTTTTGGATGTTTCTTTTATTTAAATGGCCCTTTGACTCTCATCTTCATGTTGCCATATTTCCTGTGTGGAGTTCTCTCTGCATCTGTCTGGAATCTCTTATCTTAATTCATGTAAAAGTCGACAGTACCTGTCTGCATAGTTCGTTTTGTGATCATTTGGGTCCATTTTGTGGATCATCATGTACTTGACCCAACAGAGGAAGGCAATGCATGGCAAAGAAACACAAATTAGGTCTGGATCTGTATCATCTCGGTTGTTTAGATAGGAATGAGACGAGAACAAATTGAGACTTTTTTTAGAGCTTCCCCGTTAGATTTTTCTCCTGAGAAACCGTTATCTGGTTTAGATTACATTATGATCCTAAATAGTTTAACCAAAAATACCCTCACCCTCATGTTATCCAATATGTAGATGAGTTTGTTTCTTCATGGGAGCAGATTTGGAGAAATGTATTATTACATAACTTGCTCACCAATGGATCCTCTGCAGTGAATGGGTGCCGTCAGAATGAAAGTCCGTCATTAAGATGTTTTTAAATTCAAACCAATGCTTCTGAGTTCATAGTCCATAATAATGGTTTATCCAGTGAAAAAGTCCATCTCTTGTTGTCCTCTCATATCAAAATCTGCCCACATATCTGTTTAGAGCTGGTTTGGCTTGTAAACAGTGCTTCATCTGTGCATATGTCTCTCCTGATTCAGATGATTCAGAACCTCTTTACTGTTGAAAGCAATATTATTGATAGAGGTCTCGTATTTTAGACAGAAGCAGTGATGTTTTTATCAGCTGTTTGGACTCTCATTCTGACGGCACCCATTCACTGCAGAGGATCCGTTGGTGAGCAAGTGGTGTTATGCTAAATTTCTCCAAGTCTGTTCCGATGAAGAAACACATTGGGTGAGTACAATTTCAGGAAATTTCTGCCCCCTTTAAAACAATAAATAGTGGCCTGTTTTGTTTTTGGACATTTTGGAGTATTAAAATAATACATCTGGGGATTAAAAAATAAGCTTCCAAAAAAGCCCAAGCACACTTTTCAAGCAGAAGTTACACAGAAAGATGTTAATTGAGTTTTAAATTGTAAAGCAACAGATATACTGTTGAAAATGAAGACAAAAATATTTGGACACTTGGTAGTTACTCAGCTAGGACGTCTGTGTAAACGTGAGGAGAACGGACTTAATACATCCACTAAAAATCAACACCAGTTGACCAAAACTAAAACTGAATCTGAAGAGCAAAGTTTGTTCATTCATCACATTTGCAGTTATCGATTTATAATGTCATGCATGAAGTATTAAGTGTCTTTAGTGTCCAAATACACAGTATTAGGCTCACTATATCTAGGGCTGACACTCCAGAAATGACTCTTTTACGACAGGCGGCCCCAGGCTCATCTTTGTCAAATCAGAAGCACGCTGAATTAAAGACAACATATGGAAACGATTATGTACTGTATAGCCTGAATCTAAATAGAAAGTAAGTGGTGTTGCGCCATCGCTTGGGCTTCTGTAGCCCACGTTCCCCTTCCAGTCTGTGATCTGGTGCATGTCTTGTTTTAGTCCGTTTGAAGAACGAGACTCCGAAGTGCTATTAATAACAAACGACAGGCCACACGCACCATCTCTGTTTGGAAAACCACACGTCATTTGTGCGCGGCCCCTGAAAAAAATTTGAAAAAGCGCTGGATGTTGGAGGTTAAGCAATCAAGACACAATTATGGGATGCGTTTGGCTCCGGCACTCATGGGAATGTGACCTGTAGCTGCGTAGGAGACGGCACTCATTCAAAGCAATGTGTGAAGTATGTAGGTGTGTGTCCCTTATTGCTTAAAACAATTCATGAATGCCAGTTGTCTCTTTCCTATTTCGTGGAACAAGAGTTGGTTAAATCGTAGAATTGTGGGGGAGGACAAACAATTCATTTCAGTAAAATTATCATTTGCAGAAGAAAGGAGAAGTACGAAAGAGAAGCATGTCCTAATACTGCCTAATGACAGCAATATCTGAGTTCTGAGGAAGTGACTCACCCAGATAACCTACTCATCCATTTTGACATCATCTTTCTGTAAATGCCACATTTGGATAACGTAGGCTGTGTTTATATTCCAAGATTGTTAGTCGGTTACTTTATGGACTTTCCTGCTGGTTTGACGTATATGAGGAACTGGAAGTAGCCAATTCTTCTAATGCCCCTCCTACACTAATGCCCCTCCCACACTAATGCCCCTCCTACACTAATGCCCCTCCTACACTAATGCCCCTTCTACACTAATGCCCCTCCCACACTAATGCCCCTTCTACACTAATGCCCCTCCGACACTAATGCCCCTCCCACACTAATGCCCCTCCTACACTAATGCCCCTCCCACACTAATGCCCCTTCTACACTAATGCCCCTTCTACACTAATGCCCCTCCTACACTAATGCCCCTTCTACACTAATGCCCCTCCCACACTAATGCCCCTCCTACACTAATGCCCCTCCTACACTAATGCCCCTCCCACACTAATGCCCCTCCTACACTAATGCCCCTCCCACACTAATGCCCCTCCTACATTAATGCCCCTCCCACACTAATGCCCCTCCTACACTAATGCCCCTCCCACACTAATGCCCCTCCTACACTAATGCCCCTCCTACACTAATGCCCCTTCTACACTAATGCCCCTCCCACACTAATGCCCCTCCTACACTAATGCCCCTTCTACACTAATGCCCCTCCTACACTAATGCCCCTCCCACACTAATGCCCCTCCTACACTAATGCCCCTTCTACACTAATGCCCCTCCCACACTAATGCCCCTTCTACACTAATGCCCCTCCCACACTAATGCCCCTCCTACACTAATGCCCCTCCTACACTAATGCCCCTCCCACACTAATTCCCCTTCTACACTAATGCCCCTTCTACACTAATGCCCCTCCTACACTAATGCCCTCCCACACTAATGCCCCTCCTACACTAATGCCCCTCCTACACTAATGCCCCTTCTACACTAATGCCCCTCCCACACTAATGCCCCTTCTACACTAATGCCCCTTCTACACTAATGCCCCTCCTACACTAATGCCCCTTCTACACTAATGCCCCTCCCACACTAATGCCCCTTCTACACTAATGCCCCTCCTACACTAATGCCCCTCCCACACTAATGCCCCTCCTACACTAATGCCCCTCCCACACTAATGCCCCTCCTACACTAATGCCCCTCCTACACTAATGCCCCTCCCACACTAATGCCCCTCCTACACTAATGCCCCTCCTACACTTAGTTGTCTTTGTTTAGAACTCACTGTAAATGTTCTGTATTTTGATTACCATACTGTTTAAATTGGGCCTAAATTAGGTATGTTCTGCCACGTTCGAGCTCCGTTTAGTGACTTGACGCACTTATTTTAGGTATGATTCATCGTTCTCACATAGAGAGTCATAGTAATATTGATAAACTTGGTTAAACCAAAAATGTAGTATTTAATTAAACTGAGCAAATAAAACAAATACTATGGGATTTTTAACTAATTTAATATGATTTAAAATAAAATATTTTATTTTCCAAGAAGATTGAGGAGATTAATCGCAAATGATTTATTCAATTTACGGTCCTAATTTTAAGAGTAAGAAATAAAAATCAAATCTTACAGTTAATAATAATTCAAAAATTACAAGTAAAATAAATACAGACTAAAACGTATAGAATAATATAGACCATATTTACACTTTCAACATTGATAATAATACAGAATTGATTATTAAAAAGGATCACGCAGTGTTGGGAAAGTTACTTTTAAAAGTATAGCATTACAATGTTGCGTTAAAAAAGTAACTAGTTGCGAAAAGTAATGCATTGCGTTACTTTTGCATTACTGTTTGTCAACTGAGTTGGGCTTGCTCATTCATTTTAATAACAAATATCCAAAAGTTATATTTTAGGCAACTCTAAAGGCCAATTGACACCAAAAGTGAAATTAATAAGTGTTGGCCTGAAAGTAGTGCCTTTGTCTGCGCACTTCACTCCTGATTTCTCTCAACACGTGCACAGGAGAGCCGTCGGTGAATAAATAGCAAAACAAAGTCCTACTTGTTTGAAAAATGCGCTCAAATATTTTCCTGTAAATGCTTTATTAATTTGAAAAAGTAATCTGATTACAAGTAACACACGTGTTACCAACACACGTGTTACCCCCCCACACACCCACACACACACACACACACACACACACACTCACACACACACACACACACACACTGGAGTCATGTGACACTGAAGACTGGAGGAATGATGCTGAAAATTAAATTGCATTTTAGAGTTTATTACAATAGAAGACAGTTTTTTTCAATTGTAGATAATATATTTCACAATATTACTGTTTTTAGTGTTTTATGTTTATTGTATTATTTGATCTAATTGGTGAACATGAGGTTGAACGTGTATAAACTCTTCCATTCTTGGGGATCATTATAATAGGGTTTCTTGGCATCAGAAAGTTTGAGATCCTTTGGCATAGGTGACATGATATGTGTCTTTGTTTTTGCACATATACACTAACATAAGGTTTCACCATTGGTTATCATGCTTGTTTGTTGTTTGGGTGGTTCTGGGAGTCACGTATGTAATAAAACCAGTTTAATTTTAATATAGAGCTATTGTTTCAGCTCCGGGAATTAGTTATTAAATATTTGATCGTGCTTGATCAAAGTAATATTAATATTTCTTTACAGTTTACACCTTATTAAGTGCTTGTCCAGCAATCACTAAAAAGTACATTCTGTTAATCTCAATTAAAATCTCGCTTACATTCCCCGTGGCCCCGGTAACAATAAACGAGATTAATAATTTCTCAAGTTTGAGCTAGGTTGCGTTATCTTTGGGCAAATAAGGATGAAAATACTTAAAATCACATTCCAGAGACACTTCTTTATAAAATGAAACACGGTTTATTCGTAATACTGCTATTCTAACATAAATGGATTAACTAATGATACACAGACATACACACACATACGAAAGTTTTGAGGTTAACTGTATGAAAGAATACCATTCTTTCTATTTCATAGCTTAACTAACCGGAAAAGATCACGAACAAATACGTCTGCTTTGTTACTGCATTCAGATCATATTTACCAGTTCAGTCAGGATTAGGAATTCAGTTTGTACTTGCTTGGATTGATTTAAAGCAGGCTCGAATTTGGTTTCGTTTTCCCGCGTGAGTTCTTTGTTTCGGGTGTCACGTGTTCAGCTCGGCGCGTTGCTCTGGAAACTCTGCTGGCTCACGTTGCGTGACGTCACCGGGAAAGCTCTCCCCTCCTCTGAAGTCAGTCTTTCGTTATTCTGTGGTGTTACGGCTTTGGCACGGTCTTGGACTTCTGTGGTTGGCTTCGTTGTGAGAGTCCAGCGGGCCGGCTTCCAGGTCAGCCTTGCGCGCGTTGGAGCGCACAGTTACGAGTTCAGGAGCACCAGAGAGTTGCAAGAGAGAAGAGAACGAGCACGCGGACGCGCCTCGTCTTTTCAACTGTCCGGTTTGGACGCCGCCCACCGGCGGCTGATCGAATCAGATTGTCCGTATGGGGCGGAGCCCCACCCATGTCCATGGTTTTCTGGGGCCATGCCCACTCGTCATCTGATATTTAATTCAATGTGAAAGATAACGTACAGATCTTTTATGTCTGTTGTAAACATACATTAGGATGCCAAAGCTTAACGGTCATCCACACATTTCTGACTTACGACACTAGCTTCTTTTAGAGACTAAACATTGCATTTGGCACAACCTACACACTACAGTTTATGCAGTTGAAGGCACAAAGGAAAGTCATCCCACATTTCTTATGTAGTTCATATTCAAAATCATCACATCAAGCCTATGAGGGAAAGAGTACATATTAATATCCATATATTTCTTTGTGGATGCTTTGAAAGTCATGAAACGAACGAATGTCTTTAGGAAGCGTTCTCGCTACATTCCTTTGTTCCATAATAGGAAGAAAACGCGTGCTTTTGCGCTGAGGCGGAGGAGGGGCTTTTTAGAGGGTTGCTGATTCTTTAGCTGCCCTCCTTCTGGTGACTTGTAGAGTTGAATTCCTGCCGATATACGTTACACGTACTATCTCAGCTTTGGCTCGTTGATTCAGAATTCCAGTTCTTCGCTGTTTGCCCAAGGACCTTCATTATATCAGATAACAGCAACATTTTAAGCATGCATACAAAATAACAATTATTTGGGTTCATTTATTGTTTCCACGCAGGTCCTGCCGTGCGCTTCAGTAGCTTTGAGTCCAGTGATCCGATGCCGCCGCCTGTGATCGGCCAGCACACGGTGCAGGTTCTCAGAGACACGCTGGGCTACAGCGATGATGCCATAAACCAACTACTAGCCTCTCGAACCGTCACTCAGAACAAGGTGCAGTGAGAGACGTCTCATCGACCGGGAGAACAGTCCTGCAGTGATCGGCCAGCGGACGGAAAGGACAAATACTGCCTGCCTTGGCACAGTGGTGATTAAACTGATGAATGTCTATATGAGAGGAAACTATGAATGTAAAAATAATGACATAATTACACATTCACATGTAAGAATGTGCACTGCTGAATGAGTTCAGTCTTCAAATGATCAATAATGTGCAGACTTTATTCACATCCAGATTTAGATCCATGCTGCCTGTTCCGTAAATCAAAAGTAAAACAAATTGTGTGATATTATTGTATACATATGTTTGTTTAAAATGAAGCCTATTTTTTAGAACCATTATGATTTTCTTTTTGCATTGTGATACCATTTTGATGTCATCACCACATCCGATTCTTACGGAGCCCCGGCCTACAGGGACATGGTGGTGGAAAACAATTTCGGGGTGGGAGGAAAAATTAGTTTTTGCATTTTTTGTGATCTCTCACAAACATTTTGCATGCCTCAAGAGATTTGAACACACTACATTGTGAACGTTCAGATCTGTATGAACCACTGCAAGCTGTAAAGTAAACAGGAAGTGTTTGTCCGAATTTGACTGGTTTTGTGAAGGAATGAAGATGTCTTTGCCAGAGAATGCAAAAGTTTTGCAAGAGAACGCAAAAAATTAGAAAAAAAATGCCCTCCCACCCTGAATTCTTTACACCACCATATCCCTTTAGGGGCTCCCTAAATTCTCAGTGATACCATTAATACAAATAATGAATAATAATAATAGTACTACTAAACAGTTGTAAGCATATATCAAGGTCAATTTTTGTAAAATAACAATGCAAAAATATCAGCATAAATGTTATTATGCAAATTTTTATCATGAGCAAACATTGATTAATTTTGTTTTATTTTTATTTATTTATTTTGGGGGGGGGGGGGTGTGAACTATGACTTTAAGTGTGAGATTCACACATACCACTATAATGATACATAAACAGTTGATTGATTGATTGATTTATTACCACTGTAATAATTAATATGCATCAATTTAAAGTACTTGGCACAAGCAATATAAAAATAAGCTCTAATTAACATAAAAAAAGTTTGATATGATTTTATAAAATGGTACCATCCAATTTGATAAGGTAATTTTAACATTCTATAGGTTAAATACTGTTCATTACATAATGTAATGTAAAAAATATCATATAAATACAAAGTTCTTATTCAGTACAAAGTTGGCATCAGCTCTATATTGTCATAAATAATGTTTCATGCCTGTAAGTTATTGCTACAGATATGTGTATGCGAGACACAAATTACATCAATTTTGTAGAATAACCCAAATTGTACATTTCATAATAAATATGACTGACAATGTTTATTTATATTTGAAAATATCATATTTGTAAACTTACTAACGTTTTTAAATCCGAGACAAACAGCACAGCAAGCAATCAAACTCTTGTTGCTCTACAACATCTTATCTTGGGCCGAAAGGTTAGTCTCTATAATTCATCATATACAGAGAGTATATTTTACATGTTCAATGAAATCACAATGTGTCTTATCTGTGGCTCGTTAGATCTGAAATGGTCCAGAAGTGCTCTTATGTTCCGTTATTCCCGTCATTGTACGCTGTGAGTCGTTGCAGGTGCGAGCTGAAGGCGCAAGGTCACTTCACTGTCTTCTCAAGGCTTTTGGCTCTGCACTAATGCATGATGGGACTGCTTTGCCGTGCAGTGGAATAAGCTCCATTTCTGATGTGTAACTGCCAAATCTTTCATGTCCGATTTCCTGCGGCTGGGGACACTGACTCATAACAGAGCAACGTGAGAGAATGCAGAGAGCAAGGCACGAGAGCTTTTCATTATTATAGTCCACATGAAATGAAAATGATATTTTCTAAATGCATGTTATTGATCTTTAGAAAGTTCAAATATGCATGTTTAATTTTTTTAACGCTGAATTTTTTCAAAGATGTTGAAGGCAATCAGAAGCGAGATGAATCGGGTGATTGTCAGGCGATTTGTCTGAAGTTCATCATGGTGTCCAGCTGTCCAGGTTTTACGATCATGACACCATATTATCTGCATTTTAGCAATAGTGTCTGTGAGTTAAGTTTAGTAATTGCTGCTGTTTCATATTTTTTGTCTTTGTAAAGCTCTCTGTGGTAATTTTTTTATGGAAACAGGGTGAATACTGATTTTTTTCTGTGTTATTTGGACTCAATCCTCCTTAATGTATGACGTTCTCTCTCAATCACTTTCCATTTTTAACCACGTTTCATCTTCGCTGATGAAGTCTTGCAATGCTTAGTATATGCCTGTCATGATCATACAGTCTGATACTTTCAAAACACCAAATAATTAAGGTTGCATATGCAAAACTAAGATTTGTCCATTAAGTAAGTCTGACAAATCAGCCATTTCACACACGGCTTGTACTAAACAATGTTCATCTTATAGTACACTGATATACAGCCTAGAGAATATACGTTACAAAAAGAAAAAGTTATTTTCACCGTAGCTTAAACTTATGATATTAACCTCTAAAATAATGCCTGTTCATGTTATTTTATCCAACAACTTTATGTCACAAGAAAAAATGTCACAAATTTTATTTAATCTTGCCTTTAATGTATAATCGCTGCATTTGGAGCCTTTTAAGTGCTTAACAGTTTTAAAGTAACGAACTAAAACTATCAGTGCTTCTAACTTCACATATTCCTAGCATTGACAATATTTGTCTGGCTTTCCAAGTGTTCACAGCATATGAATAAAAACTGCCTAACGTTCATATATGTGTATATATATATACATAGATAATAGAGAGAAATAGAGAGGCTGTGTGGTCAGAGTTATAAATATAGGAGTACTGATATTAATATCTTGTATTTAGAAGTACAATAAGTAGAATAATTGTAACATAAAGGGGAAAGTTGGAGATAAGGTTAGAAAGCATGAAGTTCGAGAATGCCAGTCTGTCAGTCAAGAACAAAGCAAAACGCAATCCATATGACAACGACATTTCAGATAATCTTATGGCAGATAAAAGTAAACTGTAAATATATGAGTGATTCATTACTAATGTTTGCATCAGATACTTTAAACATGGAAGCTGGAATGTGTGTGTCAGGCACTTGAACAGATTTCACTGGCCCTCTCCCAAATTGCACCCTACACCCTTTCAGACTTCGTCTGAGTCCACATTTGTTCGACAGAGGTGCACATCAATGGCGTATCGTGGTCGCTCATGAGCACCCTTCTGAAAGTTAAAATGAGGAATGGGACACCCTACAGTCTCATGGATTTAACAGAAAGGCTGCACATGCAGCGGCCATTTTCCTCAAGTCCGCTAAATCACAAGTGCTCGTTAAGTGTGCCATTTGGGACAGGGCCATTGGTTCTCGTGCATCAAGCATGCACATTTGAGAACCTACTTTTCCTTTTACTGCCAGCTGGCAAACCTACTGGAACCTACTACATGACACCGGTGTGACAGCTGATATAAAATAAGGATCATGCTTAGGAGACCTGATAAATAAAATGGTTAATCGTCCCCGATCCCAATCCTTGAGATCGGCTCAGGACATTCCCTAATATAAAGTGACAGATTGCCCTTCTTCTTTGAGCTTTTAGAATCTAACAGCTCCCACAAGATTTTAGGACAGTTGCACACTTCCAAATCTCCACAGATGAAGTACGTTACCTGGCGTTGTTTGCATACTGAATGCAGGGAATGTGTTTTGATCGATATATTTCACTCAGGTTGGAAAGCATCGAGGTCCTGAGCCTCGTTCTGACGGCATTGCGAGAAATCTGCCCAGCTCAGTGCAGAGTTAAAGAGAGTTTTCCTGAATGAGTCATCTGTTTATACTGTTCCAGTTCATTTCACCAGAGACTTTTTTAAATAAGTCCCTTGGACGAAATAATGCTCAAATCATAATCTGCACAAGGTCGCACACTCAGCCCTAAGGTCCTTCCATTTAGTTAGAATGGACAATTAAGACTCAAACCAATAACCTTTTGCTGACATAATAATGGCGTGACCAAATCCCAGAATGTCTATGAAGAAACAGATGTCAGCTCTCCAAGGCTTCGCTGGGGAAGACTTTCCAGCTTAAGTTGGCTGTCTTAATGACAGCCACATAGAGCGTCGGTAACTGTAAAGGTCAGAACTTTGTAAAGGTCAGCGTAACCTCGGAGAGCGCAGCATAAACCAAACGAGTCTGACTGTCAGAAGTCTTGCAATGCAAAGAGGCCAATTACTCCCAATGAAAGCGCATGGAGGTGTGAAGGTTACGATAACCGAACTCAATCTCCTCTCCTATCGACACAAAACTATTGTTTGTTTATGTTTGATGTCGCTCCGCACTTTTTCTGCGCACCGAATCTCAGGATGCCCGGATATGAAGTCCGGAGAGAGCACTGGGAAGTGCTTTCCTGTTTTCAGTTTGTGTTCCGCTGACACGTTCGGAGAAGGAAACGGGTTATCCAGCCCGACCAGCTGCACATGACATTAGCCCCCTCCCTGCATCCCACGCTGCTCCTCTCAGTCCTCAGCCAATGGGAGGTGACCCCTGCCGCCGTTACTTCCAGTTTTGCATGTGTAGGCCGTTGCTATGCCGGCGGATGGTTTCTGGAGCAACCGGCGAGCACCGAAATGAACTAAGCAGACCTAGAGTGAACCTGCGGTTTTAGAGATGGGAAATGTAAAGAGGACAAAGAAACTGAAGATAAGGATTGGAAAACCATCTGCACGGCAGCCCAGAGCAGGCGGGAACTTCTTGGGGCTTGGGTTCGGAGGTACAAGGTTATCGTCTCAGTCTGAAGTTGACAGTGTCCCTTTGTGGAGTTGGTATTACCACTTAAATCCATGACTTGCCATGATGTTGTGGTGTCCAGATATTACTATACTATATTAAGTAAATTATACTATTACTATATTAAGTCAATGCGATTGATTCAACTGGTTCATCACCTGTTCATCAAGTCTGTATTCACTTATTCATCTCACAGAGATTTCACAATTTGCACACATTTAAGATGCTCTAATCTCCAGTCTGCTGTCCACCCACAATCCCCTACGTGAGCCTGCCTCTCTCAACGGCCATAGAGACTCAATGGATTTGTCCCAATATTGAGGAAGACAAAATCACTCCAAAAATATGTGCTTTTAAATATCTAATGATTTATGGATCCCACAGCCTTTAGTCTCATGGGAGAAAGTAAACGTGAGAGTGTGAGTAACCTTGAGTGTGTGGTGGGAGTGTGTGTGTGTTCTGTGTGTGATTCCAAATGAACAGTGTGGGAGTGCTGAGAGGAAATATTTGTGGTCCGGTCTGCATTGAAGCACTGATGACAATCTCACACACGGTGTAAGACATGCAGAAAAGTCCATCCTGTAGACCGAAGGTTGTGAATAATTTATTAATATATATATTTTTTGTGTGTGTGTGTTTGTTTGTGCTTGCATTTAAATGAAAATATTTATTTTATTATATTTTATATTGTATCTATCTATAAATCACTTACACTCTCTCAAAAATATTTTTTAAATAATGTAATTATGCATATATCTACACATATTAAAACATACCTACACAATATATCTACACAATAATAAAAATTTAATATAATATTATAATATTATTTTATAATAATTTTATATATATATATATACACAAGTGTGTGTGTGTGTATGTATGCATGTTTGAATACATAGTTAAAAAAACCTTAACACGGCAGCGCGTGATATTTTAAATGCACTCAGACTGCTCTCGCACCGCAGATGTTATATTCCGATCAATCTGCGCTGTTGGGGGGGGGGGGGGGCACAACGGGGCGGCAAGCATATTTTGAGGGGGGCCGGTGCCACCCCGTGCCCGCCCTCTAGACACGTCACTGGCTGTTAGGCTGCCGTACTCTTCCTTGGGCTTGCAATGCCGCATTGGAGTACGAGCCCATTCCACCAGATGCACCGCATTGTCATCCAGATTTGCTAGGTTTTATAACCTGGACGTATCGGCCTTACAGGCCAGGGTACTTTCTGCTCAAATGGGCACACATATACTAAGTTATGGGTACAATTCTGATGGAGAATCTTTGACTGCAATGTTTTCAAGCTCTCTGGTTGGTTGCTTGTATACTTTCAGTATACCGAATATGTAAGAGTCATATTGAACGATCACCCAGGCCAGGCGTAACCGGGCAAGTTTAGCCCGTTTTAGCCTTGGAGTATGCTATTGTGCTTCCCTATGAACAATTGAAGGCTTAAGGAGGTATATTATGCAGTGGTTCTTCTACCGTAGCACGGCGTGATTGAATTGAGTTCCCATATGCGTCTTTATCAAGATGCAGTACGAGTGGAGTATCAACAGGGAATGTACTCGGTTACTGTCTTAACCTCGGTTCCCTGAGATACGAAACAAGTATTGCATATTTTGCCATGCTAGGTAGTCGTCGCTTCAGTTGAAGTAACCTGAGGATCCTATGGCGAAACGTTGGGTTCTAACCCCCCCCCCCCCCCCCCCCCTACAATTAGAATGCATCCTGTTATATGTTTGTTTGTTTTAAGCATTAAAAGAAAATAAAAAAATTGGTTGATAATGCTGTCCTGATATCATGCTGAAGAATAGAAAAGTAAAGAAAAAAACATGACCATATTTACCATGATTTACAGAAAAATGGCAATCATTGTGACAGTAGTTCATATGCCATAAAAATTCAGCAGGCATATTTAGAACAAGAATTATTAATGACCTTAAAAAGTCATCAATTAAGCGTCACAGTGCAGGCCCCGAATGCTAATGAAATGTGATTTTTCAATCTTTACCAATCTTTGCCACTATGCTTCAAATAATAGGTTTTACCCATTTGTCAGCAAGACATTTTTGATAATTTAAAATATAAAACAATTTTCAATGATTACTACTCTTTTGTATATTTTAATAAGGTCAGAATAAATATATTGTTTAATTTTTACATCAATATATGTGTTACACTGAATGATGATGGAACATCACTAATTTTTTATTTTTACAAACGTTAATTGAAACATTAAAGTAGAAACTTTACTTGCATGCTTTCTAGTTAGGCCTATAAAAAACTACTTTAGTAAATTTTGTTACCTGTGTGCATTTTTGAATTGGATGTTTATTTCATCACCAAATAGTATGGCTATTTTTCCGAAAGTTTGGCTCATTTAAATCATGTTGTGGTTCCTAATGTTTTGGCTGTTTTATTTACTCGGCAAAGCCAATTTTCAGTTGCATTTTCTGTTTGACAGGTGATTCTTTTGAACCTTGTGTACTCCTTCCCAGAAAGTTCATGAGAAGCAGCTGGAATGGTTCACTCGTTAGATACGGTCCGTTAGAGTCAATTCAGATATCAAGTGTTTATATGGATGAGATCTACAGAGCAAAGATCTTCTCTCATGTCATCATGTAACTTTGGAGATTCCAGGTGCTTAAAATCATTGAAACTCTTTGTGTGTGGTTGTGACATTCGACCATTATGAGTCAAGTTGAATGAATTAACTCGCTACAAGATTATGTCACTCTTCATTGGTTTTCCACTTAAACTAGTCAGATTATGTCAGTCTTCATAAAGTTTCCACTTGAGCCAATCAGAGAACCATTGGTTGCTCTCATGAACACGTTAACCTCTGACAGGTTCAAGTGCAGGTAAATTGTTTCTCTTCTTCAGGATGACCTCCCTTCTGATGAAAATAATCTGAATGAACCCAAACAAACCCAATTTCGATTTTCAAAGCAAATCGGCATGCTTTGTCCGCAGTGACCACTTCCACGATACCTGCTACTCCAACGACCATCTTGCATTTAGTTTAGTGTACTTTAAAACTATTGCCTGTCAGAGATGCATTGCAGAGAATATTTTTTTCCTTCATGGCTTCCCTTTCAAATCCGTTGCATCCTTATTGTGGCTTCTTCCTTCATTGTCTAATGAAACAGGCATGTTGTTTCGTGCCGGCTTTTGCATGCTGTCCCAGAGCGCATATTCGCATCCTCCCTTGCACTGGTCATTCTGAACTCAAACAAATACCACAAACTTCTCCTCCAATAAAAAGGTCCCTCGTTCCCCAAGCCTCTGCGGCGAGGCTTTTTCCTGCTTGTCTGGTTATGGGGTCATCACATGGTTTGGCAAGCAAAACAACATGACTTCTGACCTCTCTGTACACGCTAGGGGACTGCGTGTCTGGGTGATGTTTTTTATTGTATTTTAATGAACTAAGGATAGCCCAGATTTGAAAATTGTACATTTGAAAAGTAACATTTTAAACAGGATTACAGGATAACACCCTAATTTGAGTTAAACTGAAAAATGTGTAATCTAAGTTATATTATTAACCTTACTTTCATGTTATAAGTTAAACAGATGTTATATAAAACTTAGTCTTGTCAACATTTTGGAAAATGTTTTTGTGTTCATTGAGATATTGTTTAAAATGATCATATAAAAGTATTCCAAGGGTAGTCAGAATACATTACCTGAAACTATGAAATTATTAATCAAATTATATTGCTAACTGTAATATTAGTCACATAATTTGTAATCATTGACAGACTATCGCCTGGTTTCACAGACAGGGTTTAGCCTAAACCAGGATTAGGCCATAGTTCAATTAGGACATTTAAATATTTTTTTATAAACATGCCTTATAAAAAAGCATTACTGGGTTGCATCTTAAGACAAAAATAAGTGCACTGACATATTTTAAGATCAGTGCAAGTTTCTATCAGTTGAAACAGCTCAGTTTTAGATTTTAGTCTAGGACAAGGCTTAAGCATTTTCTGTGAAACACGGGGGTATACTTGGTAAGTAATCTACCCAGCACTGCTTCAGTTGTAGTACAACTACTAGTACACTTACCATTTCTAAGTAAAGCTGATCCAAGAATAACAATAGTGTTTTACGACACTGCTCAAACTAGGTTGGAGTGCTGTAGATGCTCTCAGAAAACTTCAGTTAAACTGAAGTTTAACTCCCAAGGACATTTAATTACCCATGTATAGTCGACTCAAGCTGACTTACATTGAAATACGAAAGATCACTGTAAAATCACATTCATGGTATAGAATATAATTCACACTTACGTCCACTCTCTTTCCCATATTTAGTACTCATAAAATCATACCCTTTTGCTTTTCCCCAATGTCAACACCATAACGCATGGCACGCCAAACATACGCCCCAAAACTCCACCGCCCACAGATCCTCAGTAAGACCCTGGCATGAACATCTGGTCACGAGTCTTGCATATACATAAACGCGTGGAAGAAAAACAGACTCCTTGTACATTTTTCCAGCTGTACTTGATCATCCAATGCCACAGTGTTGTGACACATGGAGAAAGTGGATATGACTGAATCAATGTTATTTCAGAATGGAATTGTACACAGGTGCTCCCTTTGGGCCCTTGTCTGATTGCTAAATGGCCCTGTGTCCTTAAAAGAGGAATTCATCTTGCAGACAACTTTAGTACTGCTTAACCCTTCCTTGCCAACACCTCCAAGACCTTTTCAGAAATGTAACAGAAGACGTTGGAAGCAAATTCAAAGCATTTGGAGAGTTCAAGCCAGGAAACGTTTTTTCCATCTTTATATGTGAACAGACCCATTTTAATATATTTTTTCTTGCAGAATATACAATCCACCTTTCATTATATGCAAATAAGTCATGGAGCTCAACCTATGACATTTCCAAGGTTATTGGTTTCATTCCCAGATAATACACAAACCTATTAAAATTATTTATTTATTTATTTTTTGTCAAAAATATCCTTTGATTTTCGGCAATTTTACAACATGTCATGTTGTTTAAATTTAGCAATTTTTACTGTAACTGAAATGCTGACTTGGTTTAAAATAAATTAGACCATTTACTTTATCATTCTCAGTCTTCAGTGGCAGCACTTTCTCTACTTTTGTCAAAGTGTTTGTTTATATGCACAATGTATCTCCTAAATACCATCTAAAAATAAAACAGAGTATTTATTGTATATACATTTTGAAGGGACAAATGACATGGAAAGTGTCCGGAGTAATTCATCACTTCTCTTTATCCAAAAATTGTTGTACATGTTGGGCTGCACCTCCAGCAATCTGGGAGTTCAGCTCTGGGCTCTGGGGCTGGGCGGGAATGACAGATTGTTTTTAGGGAGGTTAAATCCACAGCCTCAAACATTGTCTGTCATGTTGTGCACTCTTTCTTAGACCCTCTCCTATCCATCACGACGTGGGCCCCTGGATGAGACATTTAACTTAGTCCACACATGTCCAATTACCTGTGCTTGTCATCATTCATTTAGACAACGGCTGCTTCAGCTGGGTGGTCTCCATGACTGACGTGACTTAGTCCATGTGTGATGTTCCTCTTAGAGGGAGTGTGTGGCTTAGTTCATCAGTAGTTCATTTACCTGTCGACTTCAAGGTAGGACTTAATCACGTGGTGGGTTACAGCATGCTTCAATGGGGTTTGGGTTTATGGATAATTTGGATGGGACAACGGAAAGTGTTGAAGTATTTCATGTGGTGTTGGGAAAAGTGCTATTGAACAAATCCTGCACCTTTCTCATCTCTCACCATCTCCCAAATGTTGTCACTGAAGGTGGCTCCATAAAAATTCCTCCAGCATGTTCTGTAAACATTGTAAATTCCCTACTGTCTCTACTAATGGAGAAGATATCCCATGCTTGCATTAGTTTAAAAGTGCTGTAGCTTTAATTAATAATTTTGATAAATTGCTTAGCAGCCTAGAACTTACTCCTTTGCCTCTAAATTTGCTGTGGAACGATAGACTGTTTTACTGCCACGATCCGTGTCTGACCAGACCTCACACTGCAGCTATGACTGTCCATTCTCTCACTTCCACACATACGTGTGTGTATGTGTATATACGTGTTTGTGAGACAGGACTGGAAGTTCGACTGTCTGTTCTCTGTGTCTGAAGTCCTGCCATGGGTGTGTTCTGTTTACTGGGAGCTGTGGGAAATGAGGGGTGGAACCGGAGTGGGAAATTGTTCTTGGAGGAGGGGGAGAGGCTGCAGTCTAAACACCCAGTCCAGCTGCTTTGGCCTATTGCTTGGGCCAGAGAATGCAGCGCTCCCCTCGTTACATCATAGTCAGAGGTCCCACCGCTACACATGCTGACACTTCTTACTAACTTCAGTGAGTGTAAGAACAGCAGCCAATCAAGTATTTGTCTACTGGGTTCGCAAGTGATTGGAGGGCGCCAAGATACAGCCATAGAGTCCTTGTCTGGTTTGCTCCAGAGGTCATAAAGCCAAATTGTGGCCGTTGAGGTGATTGCCGAACTCTCAAGGTCACACCCAGAGCAGGAACTGAAGGATAAGTCTGAATTAGTTCTTCAGCCCAGCCATATGAAGTCAGAAAAGAAAGGTTGAAAGTTGATACCTGGACGTCCACTGTAGCTAATGAGTAGGGTGAAGAGAGCGTGTGTTTTTCCAATCAGAGAGGGGGGACCAGATGGGAAATATACCGGACACCCCCTGAGCACAGTAACAGAGAAAAAGGCAGCAGGGGCCTAAGTGATTCTGTCACGACACTGACACTTCCTATAAGCAATTTTATTACTTCTGGTACAATGAATGGAACCTATCTCTGTTTTTTACCTTTGCACTCCTGATGCCTTTGATACAAACTGTCCTAGCAGTTGTTATTCCTCGAGGTTCACATTTGGCTCTTTTTTGTTTTCACCAAATACTTGCGGGATAACTCACAAGAAATAAAATATCCTTTTCTAAGAACACATCAAATGTCAAAGCATGATATATTTATGGAGAGGGGTTGTTGCACTTATTTTTCAAAATAATGACATGCACCAGAATGTTTTTTCAATCAAGACTAATCTCTCAAGGTTGCTTTTTTTCAGATTGGATTTTGATATCTCGAGTAAAGATCTGAACAACAACTCACCTTGTTGTTCCAGTCAGAGTAAAATCTCAAACACCATTCATACCTCCATCTATCAAAGCAGTGACACTTTATTGACATGGTTTCCTGTGTGTGGTAAAGTCCACTTCCTTGGCACAGCAAGGGCCAATAATGTGCACCTCAGAGGGGCTGCTTGTCAATTTGGCACTTGGCAAAGGTTTCCAGACCCTGTCCAAATCGAGCTTAGTGTCAAACAGGGAGATGCATCTCCTGATATATTTGGCTATGCACTGGAAAAGGGATTTACTTTTGTTTAATTACTTTTGGAATTGTTACATTTTCCGAGAATGCCACACTAAATGGGGGTAGTATGTTGTTCTGGTGGCTTGACTCAAGGTCGGTAATTGGGAGGTTGCTAGTTTCCCACAAGAAGCAAGCCATGAGCTATCACTGCGACCCTTGAGAAAAGCACTTAACCCCAGGTTGCTCCAATGGGATTACCCCTGCAAGTCCACTGGAAGTTGCACTGGATAAATACTTCTGAAAAATTACTATGCACTGCACAAAGGGTATACTAATATTTTCAGATGAGAGAGATTTCACTGTTTGTTCTATATTCCTTTTTCTTTTTACCAGAGGCTCACCAAGCACGCAAAACACCAGGGTTCCAAAGTCTGAATTGAGGAACAAAGTGGCCAGGGAAAATGTGCTTTTAATCACAATGAGTTTCCATAAGTGTGGAAGAAATCCAAATTCATTTCTACTGATATCATGCACTCTGTTTATAGCTGAGGAGAGAATACCTAATGCAGAAGGGATAGCCGGGCTGTCAGTACATGAGATTCAAAGGCTTTCTCTTTGCCCAACATTGTATCTGTCTAAAATGAAACACTTTGAGCCTTATTCACTTCCACTGAAGTCAATCAGTGGCCCCATGATAAATGGTTCATGGCCCTTTCTGGTCAAGGTTGAGTGGCACCAAGTCAGTGTTTGGCATTGGGATTAATTAGGCATGACCACATCCATATATGTGTGTTATGAATGAGACCCATTTAGTTATGACGCTACCATGCTCTCTTAGCCTGGCTCATTACGCGCCAACTGTACACTTATCTGTCACTCTGTCCACAGCGTCTAACAAACGGAAACCACACACACAAGCATTACAGCTCAGCTCTGCTCTGTAATTTATAGCCAGAGCACGTTCTCTGCGTGGCCTTTGTTGCAGCCCTATGGAAATTATTCAAATCAGTATGGCTGACCTATGCGACTTGTCTAATTAGCTAATTAGCTGGAGAACGGCTGTCATGAGAGCTTTCACACTGCTGGCTATACAATAGAAGAGAATAGGATGAGTTATGCTTCTTGTCAGTGTAAACAATATAGTGCGAGCAAGAAAGAGCAGGGTGAATGGGTTCGTTGGCCGGTATACATTGATACTGGCACGGATGCACACAGCGGCACGTACACGCATGCTTGCACATAGAAGATCTTTGTAGATGGGTGCTTCCTCACATATACACAAAGCCTAAACAAACTGACAGAGCAAAGAGGAGGAGGTGATACTGCAAGGTTATACGAAGTGTGAAATGTACGAGAGAAAGAGAAAGGTAGATAAAAAGAACTCCTTGATCTTGCTGATGGTAGTGCAGCACAAAGAAATGAGGAAAGACCAGAAAAGCAAGCTCTTCATGTATTGTTGTTCATTTTTCCTTAATGACGAAAGTGGGATAAGGGGGACTGTGAATCATAAAGCTGAAGGATTCGCACCCTTTTGACCTCTCAAACCGAAGATAGCGGCAATACAGATGTGAAGAGCTTCCAAGAAGCCTGCTAATTTAGACCTTGGCATTTATTTTGACGCACACACTTCGTCACCATCTTGTCATTTTTAATGAATAGAGAGCTGCTTTTCTTTGCTTCTTCCTTGCCTGTGTTTGTAAGTAAAATCAATATTTTTTTATACTGCATTTTATTACAGGTCTGCAACTGGATTACTCAATGGGTTTGCAAAGAAGCGAATGTGCAGAAAGTGTGCATAAATATGATATGGGCTTTGAGGCTATACGTAAGCTATTGCACAAAAGTGGAGACCACACACCCAAATACCTATAAACAAGAATATAGAGTCTGCAATCCCTTTTTCTGACCCCAACCCATGTCGCTCAAGATTTTCGAAACGTGTTTTATGGCAGCGGTGTAGCCCAACTGTCAACATAAAGCTTCCAGACGTTCTGTATCTCCACGTCAGAGTTCTTCGAAACAGAGACATGGAGACAAGTCAAAATATCAGCACCTGCTTTTGCTCCATTGCCAAACAGGACCTGAGGGAGATCATGTCTGCCATGTTCACCATTCATCAACAAGAAGACTGCAGTCTTCAGAAGAAAAATACAGGAAATACTAGATAGTGAAAAACTATCCTCTGCGGTTGTGTTCCAAAAAAACTTTTTTATGTGTATATCAAATGCATAAAATGAGTCATCAAAGAGCAGAATTTAGTTGTACGTGAAGTGAGCATCATATGAAGACAATTTAGTTCACATTTGCAGGTGATGTATTCATATAAAAATGAACATCAAATGATTCAAACGTGTCATTGAAAGCAGAAAAAAAACTATTTTTTTTTATTACCAGGGAAATGCGTCACAAGATGAAAGTGCTTCTTTGCCGTTATTCGTAGATCTCCTCACCCGGGAACAGTTGTAATTGACTTGTAACTAGATTTCGTTGTTCAATTCCATCCAATTGCTTTTGGCTTTGTTTTGCTCATGTGCGTCACAATCCGTAGGCTTTCATCTTTGGTAAGACACTCATCTTATAAAGTTTTCAATTGGACAGCTTGTAGCTCTCTCACTCCCTCATCTCTGTAGTGTATGTGTTTGTATGGTCTATGTCTATGTAGGTGTCCGTGAGTGTTCAATCCTTCCTCTGGTTCTCCCACCTGTCAGATCCGGTTTTGCTCTTGCTAGTGATTCCACGAAACAGCACCTATATCCACTTTTATACGTCCTGTGCTGTGTGTGTGGGAGAATACAATATAAATAAATTGCCAGAGTCATCCTTCCTCTCTCTTGTCCTTCATGCATTAGGAATTAGTTTGATTTTTACTATAAATATACTTCATATGTCTGCATAATGCTTATAGGAAGTTTTCTATCTTTATTTCCTGTGCAGTGTCTCACTCCCAGTCCATAATGCTATAGTTAACCTGGCTGTTTATTTATCATGACATTAAGTTATATTATTATTATCATGATCAATATTAGGACATGGACATGGTAGACATTCTTTCTATGTTGGAGCCTAAATCAGATTGAATTCATTAGACACAGCTTTAAGCAAAATATCTTTATTGATAAGCATGTTTGTGTTATGCCATTTTATCTTTGCATGATTAAATGTTTTATTACATTTAATTTAATTTAGCATTTGTTTTTTATTATTTATTTACTTGTTTGTTTGTTGTTGTTTGTTCATTATGGTCACTCTTTAGTTTGGGGACCAATTCTCACTATTAACTATATGACTTTTGCCTCAATAAACTCACTTGCTGCATATTAATAGCTAGTAAGGTAGTTAAATATAAGCATATGGTAGGATTAAGGGATCTAAAATATGATAATGCAGAATAAGGCATTAATATATGCTTTATGGCTACAAATAAACAGTCAGTATGCTAGTATGCATGCTAATAAGCAACTAGATAATAGTGAGAATTGGTCTTTAAATTAGTTACCATTATTATTGTTGTTGTTACCAGTCCATCGAAACTCCTTAAAATAATTCATTTGAAGAAACGAGTTGGACTTTTAAACGCTTCTCAAGAGTAAACTGAAAAGTAGAAAGTGGCAAAGTGTATGAGAATGACAAAACATAACCATTTTCAATTATGTTTAGGTATCATCAACTGTTTTAACATTCAAACAGTCTCTCCACTTTAACCTCATGGCCTACAACTCTTTGCCATGTCATTTGGACCTTATAACACAACAGTTTCTGCAATCTCGCTTGTCTCTTGCAGGCTTCACACAGTGATTTGCAAACTCAGAGAGGCTCTCGTAGAAGCCTGCTTTGACATCTCTAAGAAACATAGAGGAAGAATTGCCCCTTTAATTGACCAAATAACATATAAATGGGTTCAGCTGAGGGACGAAGGGTCATTTTGTGATGTCAAGTGCCATGCTAAAGTAAATGCAAGAAACTAGGCTGCCAACTTCGCTTTCAATGCTTGAACATGTTTGTGTATGAGTCTACAGTGCGTATGGTTTATAGCTTCACATTGTGGGACACGGCAGGTAGCAAGATCTGTAAACCATGGAGAATTATTTGTTTCATGGAGAGCTAGAAAGAGCAAACAGTGCATTTTCCCTCAAATCATTAGTAATTATAAGATGATGCTGGGGAGTTGTGTTTTCTGGTCGGGGAGGGGAGCTAAATTGCTGTTTTAGATACCTTTGCAAAGCACAAGCCTCTGAAAGCACAACGTAGTGTCTTACTATTCAGAGCAGAGGGCTGAAAGTTAAATGCATTGATTTTCTTTAGAAAGAAATAGATTTTTTAAATGATTATGTATACATATTTCGGAGACAGTTCACATTATGTTTTTTGGTTCAAATGTTGTTCTGTTATTATTGATATGTTCTGTAATGTTGTGAATCATCTCACAGCTGGTCGCTTTGCTTCATGACGCTTCATTGAAGAAATTGTAAAATGCCTAAGGAGAAAATGAATGGGGAAAATGCTTGAACCGAGACCATTGATAAAGTGAGCGGTCACTGTTGTGCTCAATTATTCACTGGGGCTGATGTAATGTTATCCTAAATTTAACAGATTGATGTTTAAGACTATCAGGGTTACATGTTGTAAAATACACCCTGAGGGGTTTTTCATTTTGCGATAATGACCGGCTGACTGTACATCACCCCGACTACCTACCAAATAAATAAACTAAATGGACATGAAATATTGATTGGAGCTGGAATTATATCATTAAGCGTGAAAAAAGAGAGTGCAGATTTATTCAGGGTGATTCAAGAGACATTAAACAAGCACAGCTATGCAGATAATTAGCTGCATGAGACATTATAGAGTTTGGCAGTCATTGTACAAAAATATTTAAATGCCGAATGCCATGATTGGCTAATCGGATTAAAGAATTACAGAGAGCGGCATAACAACAGCAATGATAATAATAATAACAATTGTTCTCACTATTAACTAGTTACTGCTTATTAGCATGCATATAACTAACATATTGACTGTTTATTAATAGTTATAAAGCACATATTAATGCCTTATTGTGAATGACCACATTTAAAAAACCTAATCCTGCACCATACCTAAACTTAACAACTACCTCACTAACTAGTAATACAAATTAGGTGTTTATTCAGGCAATAGTTATTAGTTGGTTAATAATGTGAATTGGTCCCCAAACTGAAGTTTGGCCATTGTTATTATTATTTTTTATCATATGCTTTATTTATTTAATTTTGTTTAATTGTTCATTCTAATTCTGTTTATACTGATCAATTATTATATTCATTATAGCAACAATTATTGCATAATAATACATTATTGCATAATATTTGAGTAAAGTTTGGATTTTTTTTTTTCATTTTGCACATTATAATCAACTGAAATCTTTAAAAACTAAAATTATATGCAAATTCATATAAAACAAAATGGACTAATATGAATGAATACACATGCAAAACATTGTGGCAGTGCTGGTTACCCAGCATGCTATGCATTTGGGTGTAAACCAGACCACGTTCAATCAAATTACTCACAAGGACTATAAAATGAACTGTTCATAGTTGATTGTAATATTGCATGTTATAATTGTTGAGGTTTATAGTCCAAAATGTATAATGCAAAAAAGCATGATGTATATAAAAACATTTTAAGTGTTAACGATGTAAGTGAAATAAAATGGATCTCTAGATTCTTGTAAATGCAATCCTCAGGAATGTTTTTTTTAATAAAAAGTTACATTTACGAACATATGTATTAAAATACAAACACTGTAACTGAAACTGAAAAATGTATAAAAATTAATATCAACTGCAATATACAAATTTACTAGTTCTTGGCTCATTTTGAGTACTGAAAATACTGAATCGGTGAGTTAACGAACCTGAATCAATACATTATGCATGTGAATCATTTGTACCGATTCAAATCAAACAGTTCATTTAAAGGAATGACTCAGATGAGCGATTCCTTGATGAATCGGTCCTCAATAATCACATGTGTATCGGAAACAGAGGGTGTGTTGCCTGACAGCAAAGCGTTTGTGAATTATAGGTGTATCCAGTCACATATATCCCCGTGCAGCTTCAGAAAGAGCGATCTCTTTTTCATGAGGTTATGAAATGCACACAACTCTTGTCCCAGAAGGATGTGCTCATTGAAAGGACTAACACAATGAAAACAAACTGAATCCAATCCTCGGTGCGGTTTGGCCACTTCCCTTTTTAAGTCTTGTTTAAATTGTGGATCATTCAACAGCTTACACCATGGAAAGACTGGCTTTGAAACATCACAACACAATACCAAAAGATTGCAAAAGAATAATACCCATCTGACATCTGGTTAATGATAGATGTTTACTGGGAGAGTGGTCCGCAGCGGGGTATGTGTTGTTGACGACGTTACCACTAATAGTCCTTTGAAACAGCAAATTACATTCAAATGTTGCCGCTAGCATTTAGGAAACTTCGTTTTTCAAACAATAATAATAGCGAAAATCCCGCTTTCAGAGTCTGCCTCGCGTTTCACGACACGGCGAGTCATCAGAAATGAGCTCTGTTTGCTTACTTTGCTCTGTTAGTTTGGGAGTAGCGAGATTTAGAAGTCATTCAGTGTGACCAGAGCCTGAGGTCTGAAGTTTGAAGAGTTTCTCAGACGTCGACCCTCATCAGAGCTCTCGACTCTCTCTCTGTGAAGTCTAGACATTTAAAGACCTGGGATTTAGAGCACAACAAATAAAGGGGTTACATTTAAAAAGCCAACCATCTTGGCCATATCATGTAGCTTACATGCTTCACTGGATGCTTAAAATGATCTTGAGGAGGCCGAGCACCGTAACGCCATCGGCCTTGTCCTGTTGGTTTACATGTTAGTGGTGAAGTGCTCTGCCTCAATGAATACAGTGGTAAACATCTTTATTATATGCTAAAAGGGACCTCATCCATTTATCGGCCAACAGTACAGTCATTAAGAGGCTTTGATCTTTGAGTTTTGTTTTAAGTACCTTTTTAGCAATCCCAATTTGTTGTTTGCAACTTAATGAATTATGTAGAAGAATGGGAATGGTTTGTCTTAATTGGATACTTGAAGATATTTCAAACCCTTGTAAATAAGAATTGTGTGTGTTAATTGTGCACCTGTAGTGTACTTCAAATCTTAATAGTATATATTTTTTTTAAGTACTTATAATTTAAATATAACAATACTGAAATAAAATGACACTTAAGTGAAAAGTAAAGAAGTAAACTTATTTTGATGTGTTGACTATCATACTGAAGCACGAGTATTAATTATCATTTTAAAATTGTGATTTTTAATTTATTTTATAGTACAAGTTACTTTGACAAAAAAGTTAGTATAGACCTATATATATATATATATATATATATAAATACAACCCTAAAACATAACGCAGTGCAGTGCAACATTCAAAATACAGGCAAAACACTTGTAAAAAATGTATAACTAAAATTCCTTCATATTAATACAGTACATTGTGCCCTATTTTTACTGTTTTTTTTTTAGATTTAAGCCTTTTATATATGTATAATGCTTTATAAAAGTAGTTTTAATGGGTTAGCTATGCCTTGTAATGCTCCTTCCAATGCATTGTACGACCTCATGTATGATTTCACCCACAGTCAATACACTTATCAATTCATTATTACACTATTAATTATTTAGCATGTTAGTATTTTAATATTGGTGGTGCATTTTGGTAAAATTGGTGATGGTTTTGGAGAGCCCCCTTACAATATAAAGTGCTTTTAGTGTCTAGAAAAGTGCTGTATAAATGTAACTAATTATTATTTACCACAAGACATAATGTATTACAACACACTTCATGAATAATTATAATGTAGTGTACTTTTTTTTTACTTTTCATAATGCATCTTTTTTCAAAAATAATAGAATTATGAAAACACATATACAGACGTACTTAAGTCTAATTTAAGTGGTTAAAAGAGCACTAGTTCAGTTAATTGATTTAATGTTTAAACATTTAAACATTTTAATTGAATTGCTGTTAACATGCAATTAAGTGTCAGAAAACATTAAAGCATATTTCAAAGGCCATAGAAGTAATTATGAAATGACAAAGTTGCACTACTTAAGTGAGTTAAACACCCTGAACTAATTTTATATATGAATATGCATTTTTGCATTTATCATTGTAAATATGAAAAAAATAATACACATTTAATTTCATTAGTTGATTTTATTTAACTACTTTCTTAAACTATACTAAAGTCTACTTCTTTTTCGCAAGGGAAAGCAGCTTTCAAGAAGCTGTATGATAAACCTATGAAAACAAATATTTCTTCTGTATGCTCTCCAAAGTATCATCAGTTATAGATTGAATAACTTTGAGTTTCTTTGGTCAGGATTTGCTTTCTCAGCGTGGCCTTTATTAAAGGATCTCTTCACAAGAGGCACATTGTTCTGTCTGGGAACGGAGCAGTATTATAAACACCAATCTTCTAGAGATGGGCTTCCGAGCAGGCATCTGATGTCAAATGACTCTTCAGTCAGAAGAGTTTCCAAAGACACTTGAATAACACATGTTATCAGTTATTGTATGTTATTGTTCGAGCTAAAGCAGATTCCAATCAAGTCTCTGAATTTTTGGATTGTATACCTGGCCATTGATGATTCTCCAACAGTGTTGTTTTATTCATGATTTTTATCTCCAGAGTGATATGATATTTAATCATAGAATCAGACAGCATGTATCTCCATGACCTATGTATGAATATTAAATTATATTAAAAACCTCCGTGTTAGCACCTGGTTTGAGCAGGTAAAGACACGCTGCTTATGAGCGATCCATCTTTTTATGGTCTGGCATGATTGTTTATTTTTCTTGTCATGACAACATTAATGATTAATAGTCTGAATCCAGATGTATCCAGTCACATCGCTGTATGACAGGTTGGGGTTTCCCTGTCATGATGACTCATGAGCATTATTTCCAACAGCCATGTTATTCATGTAAGTCATGTTATTGCGTATCTCTCTAATAACCCTGATGCTCTGATTAGATATTGACCCATATGTTTGGAATAGGGTTCTGTTTAAACACAAGGTGGCGCTGTCTCAGAGTCTTTATGCTTTGCTGGGAGCCCAGAATATAAACATTTTCCCAGCTCAGGAGACTTAATGGAGCCTTTAGCATATCTTTAAAAGACTAGAGTTAAAAAATGATACTTTATATATGCTATGTTTCCAAGAACTTAATTGCATGACAATTGCAATTAAATTAAATTAAATTGTAATAGAGTTTAAATGTATGTATATATAAATGCAATCAGCTGAACTTTCAACCTTTTTTGACATGGTTAAGTAGGACTTAAGTACATATTTATATAATTTCACTTCTATTGTATACGAAATATGGTTCTGCTGATACTGACAATCATTTATTCGTGTAACTAAAATATACTTAAATGTAATTTCCATCTAAATTTGTGTTTCATTCATTAGTAATTACAGATTTAATTTCAAGATGCAATTTGGTACGTTAAAATATATATTTAATTTTAAATATAATATTGAATAACACACTACAGTTGGAATTATAATCTTTACATGTCAAACTATATAAAGTACTTTACATGTGCTTAGATAACACATCAAAATAAGTGTAAGACTAAGATTATTAAAAGATAATTTCAAAATAAGTAAACTTTTTAATTTCACACTTTTAAAACGTGTATTCATGTGCATTAAGAAACTAATGCCTTTAATTACATTTCATAAATGTAATTTTATTTCATTCAAATTATATATTATTGAAAAAAAAAAAATATATATATATATATATATATATATTAGATATTCAGCACTTTTTCACAATGGTAAAAATGTTTTCAGGGGAAACAAAATGAGATACAAATGAGACAATTGTTGACGTATGAATATAACCCCATAAACTTGATGTGGCTGACATCATTCATTCAGTTCGTCTCAGAATGATCTGATGCTAAACATTTTCATGCTAACACTTAAGCACATATCCTCTATTCCCCCCCCCCCCCACACCAATGAACACCAATTATTTTATTGATGGTAAGTTAGTTGGGTCGTTAGGGATAAGGGAACTATAATATGGTCATGTGTTAATATGAATGCTTTGTAATTAGAAATAAACAGCTAATATGCTAGTAATATGCGTGTGTTTTCTAATCTAAAGTGTTACCGTTTGCGTTTATTTAGAAATGTCTTGTTTTTGAATTGTTTTGAAGATCTCTTCAGAAATTCTAAAGAAGGCTTTGGAAATGTCTAAAGTAAACTCTATTGAATCTCACTGCTGACAGGGGAAACCATTGAGTTATTAAAGAGATGTCATTTGTGGCTTTTCGAGAATGCGCAAGTGCGTATCTTTAAATCCTTGAGGGCTATTATGAGCTTATTGGGGCGTTCATAACATCTGATATTCCTTTATAGCAATATTTATACAGCGAGTAGATGAATCATGAAAAAAGGGCTGAAGCAAGACATTTCACGCAGCTCAACAAACCAGCGTATTGTAGTGTCTCGGATGATTTCAGCCTAAATGTTTGTTTACATTTGTGCGCATGACTCCATCTGTTTTGTCTGTGGTGGAAATTTTCATGAGCTCTGTGACTGTGCTCTTTCCATATTGTGACATTTTAATATTTGGATGGACTATTCCTAACATCAGTGTCAAAAGGTTGATTACAAAACAAAAGACGCCGCGTCATGGGGTAATGAAGATGGATATTCATTTCTCCTTAAGTGGGCATAACTCGCATTCAGACAGTCTTGGGGTGGATTTTACTGAGTCACAGCGATTACACACACCGGGTCTGACTGAAGAACGCTCCCAAAACAGATCATCTGCGCCCCACCCCACAAACCTACAAATGCCCGTCTGTGTTGCTAAACATAGCCGTGAACAATGTCAGCCTCACTTTATGTCTGACTTATGAACTCAGCTCAGACATGTGGATGATTACTTCATCCTCTCCTCGCATATTCACAACCCCAGGGCCCGTGTTTATACGGCAGACAGGATGCATAAGCGGCACGTATGGCTTTTTAATCATCGTTTCCAACTCAATCCTGAGATATTTCCAGTTCAGAGTCCACTACCTTTCCATTCTCATACTCGACTGATAAATTAGTTTTGATCCATTTAGAACGACTCTGTCCACATTAATCTGGGACACCAGAGAAGTTAAATATTCATATAGTTGCCATCGCTTCGGTAATAACAACAGGCTGGTATCTGCAAGAACATCTGCCAAATGAAGCCTTAATAAATGGCATTGAAGAAACGGTTTGTAAGAGTAACAGGTGAGAAAGTTTCATGTGATGCCAATTGAACAGATTTAGTATCGGTGATTGTTATTGATTCCATCAACTCGTGACACGGATGCCTGTACGCGAGTCAAATCTGGATTATGTGATGAATTACATGTCTTTCATCCCTTTTGTATTTAGATTTGAATGTTTGATTCTGCTCGTCAGATGGATACGGTTGCCTTGATAATGTCATTTATTTACAAACCAGTCCTTGCATACTTTACAAAAACAATAGTAATGTTTATTCTTATGTCGAAGGAAGTATTTTTAATGCATATGTTGTTTTCTACACTAAAGGCCTTCATTGAAGCCAAGGTAAGATCTCATGACTAAAACTACCCAGTAGTTTTATATCATTGCGCCTGCTGCACTCATGGTACGGCAGCAAAGCTCCTTGATTATTACGCTGCAATGCAGTTCCTAACCATATCAGCCTAGAAAATCACCACTTTTCATTTTCCGTTAGTTTTAGTACACGATGTAACTACAGAAGAGTCAAGCTTTAAATAAGAAAATTATAGAAACTCTTTGGTCATGTTTGAGGGAGATGCTGACGGTCTAATCAGATTCAATGATCTATGCTAAGCTACGCTAAAGTGCTACCGCCAGACCTGGAAATCGGCTGAATGGATTCGAAAACGGTAAAACTCAACTGTTTAACTCTTGGGGAGTTGGAAAATGAGCTAAAAATAGTGGCGTGTTCCTTTAAATGTTGTCACATCGAACAGGTAAATTAATCAACTCATGTCTTTGTAGTGAATTAATCATTGTGGTACACCTGGTGAAAATGCAACAAAGATGCTTTTTGCTTTCACTGAGGATTTATTTCCATTAAAATATGCAAGTATGTGTGTGTATGTGTGTGTGTGTGTGTGTGTGTAGTTCTATAAGACAAATAAAAAACAATAATTTCAGTATTTAGAGGGATCGTTCACCCAAAAATTACTATACCCTCACGTGGTTCCAAACCCGTAAGACCTTTGTTTGTCTTCGGAACACAAATTAAGATATGTTTGATGAAATCTGAGAGCTCTCTGACCCTACATAGACAGCAAGAGAAGTACCACGATCAAGGCTACATTAGCAGCACCACGTGCATACATCGTTTATGTGCAGGAAAAGCACACGCATGCATCCTGATACTCTACAAAATGGCTCTAGTGAGACAGAATTATTGAATAAAATCATTGCTTTTGGTTTCTTTTGCCCTCAAAACGTATTCTCGTAGCTTTGTAAAATTATGGTTGAACCACCGATGTCACATTTATTATGTTAAGGATGTTCTTACTACGTTTCTGTGCCTTGATCACATTAGTACCCTTGCTGTCTATGCAGGGTCAGAGAGCTCTCGGATTAGGAAAAGGTCTTTTGGGTTTGACATGAGGGTGAGTAATTAATGACAGAATTCAATTTTTTTTGGGTGAACTATCTCTTATATTAACCATAGTATAATTATACAATAAGCACTGTCAAATATTAACAATATTAATAGTTTGAAAGACATTAGAACGTATCCAGAAGTAACATTCTTCACATTCAATTCTTTATTTATAAAGTTAGGCTATTCTTTGTTCAGACCAGGAATCGAACCAGCCACTGATGCACAGAATAACTTTTGCATAATGTATTAGCAAATTCAGCAATGTCGTCAAATGGTTTAAATATAACGAAAGACAATTACACTTCAACTTAATCATGCAATTAGATAATATATACACGTAGGTTGATAGGCCATATTGATTATATAACTCAGCGAAACATAATTAGTGATAGCCCATAAATAACACGTTACATAAGATAATATATATAAACATAGATGCATGCACAAGATTAAATAACACCACTCTTTGAAATGAGGAACACTCTTGTGCAGTATCATTTGTGCTTGAAAATTCATTTGAAAATGTTATTTAAATTTGCTTACCTAATAACAATGGAAAAATTAGAGAAATTGTGTAGCTACGTTATCAACAGTGGGATTTTTTTTTGACGTGATGTTGCATATATTGATGTATCAGGAACAACAAAGCAGCATTGTGCGTCATATATTACTGTCACCCTTTTTTCTTCTATTTTATTTTTTCCAGCGCAAGCATTCATGTATTTTACAGTATGTAAACACCTTTGGACACAGCCGTTATTTCCCAGAAAGCGATTGCATAATTTTCAAGAGTTTGGGTCAGTCCTAAGTGTGCCTGAAAGTCTGTTTTTAAACAAACATTGCTGCATCAGAACTAGATGGTGTGCATGAGAATGCACGTTTCTCTGCAAGCGTTTGAGTACTATAGAAAAGCCATCATCTGCTAAACAGTCTGAAGAGTCTTGGGGCACTAATGCTGAGCGCTGTGCATTATGCAGTTGAACCAGAACTCTCCTCAGCACTCCAGATGCTTTGTATGAATCAAGCACAGAACCTTTTTTATTGCATTCCATTTACTCAGAGGCAATTTGTAAGCGCTTTGTCCTGTGGCACTGGGAAATGGCTACATAACACAAGCCTTACCATTTGCCGGAGGCATATATACGAGAGCATTTTTAACATTCCATGGATTTGAACATTTATACTTTGGAGCAAGCGTTCCCATAAGCATGTCCAAGCATGTGTGGGAAGATGTCCAAACAATTGGTGTAGGTACATGCGCTGTATATTTGTTTAAAATGATTTTCAACTCAGTGGTTAATGCAAGTGAGTTTGCTCTTGGGGGCATTTACTTAGAGATTTGTCTATGTGTTTTTAAGTTTATATAGATACATTTTTGGGACAGTTTAGAAGTTGGCTGGATTAGAAATATTAAATCTGGACACATCCAAAAATATGCACCATCAGGAGTAAAAAAAAAGAAAGAACTTTACATTATTTTAATATTAATTATATTTTAATATTAATAGATGTATAATAATAATTTCATAAAATTCCAAACTGAGTACTATAAACAAATAAAAGCATGTGGAAAAGCATGTTCTGTCATGTACAATGCCTTCCTTTAGAGTCGCTGTGATTTAGTTTGATTTGGTTTATAAGAGAGCATAGAGCCTGCATAATAATTTTCCTGTTTTTGGATACTGAATGTATACAAACGTCATTTCACTAACCTCTTTAGGTTGTAAAGTGTCATGTGAATTTATCATTGTATTTATTTATTTATTTCGTCTACCCCTCTGTGTCCAAGACCCTGTGAGTTCCTCTCCGCCGACTAAAACTAATGTGAAGTTTCATCACAAAAAGAATCAGTATCCTAGTATCTTCAGCCTGCTGTGGGGCAGATGTTCCACGAGAAAAACGAATTCAGCTCAATCCCTTTGAACTCAAACTGCCAAGGAAACTTTTTTTAAACAATATCTGGATCCCAGTGTCTTTACAACAAACAAATACAAATTAAGCTCAGATGAGCTTTATTTGTCACATACACAATTATAATGAGGAGTGAAATGTGTTCTCTGCATTTAACCCATCCAAGTGCACTTGGAGCAGTGGGCAGCCGACTGTGCAGCGCCCGGGGAGCAGTCGTGGACTTCCTGCCGGAGCCGGGATTCGAACCCACAACCTTGGGTTACCTCGGGTTTCAAGTCCAACACTCTATCCATTAGGCCACGACTTTATACGGTAAATGCAACACCAGCAAATGATCCGAACTACATAGGAGTGTTTTATTTGAGAAAACTGCTGTATTTAATAGGTGATCTTTACCACACGTTAACACCATTAGCAGTTCTGAAATATGCAGTCTAATAATCATTTGATATTATATTGCAGTAATGTTTAGATGAGGGTTCCACAACCAGTGTTGATAAATTATAATTTTTTTCTCCACCAAAACACTGCATTCAAGGTCTAGACCTACTTATTATTAGTCCATGTATTCGCTGTGACTCAAATCCATGTATCGTGAGTATCATACACTACTGTTTGAGCTACATGAATACTAGAAGTAGACTAAAATTAGATCTAAGTTCATTTTCAAAGTTGACAATCCTGTATTTTGAGTCCTTAAATGTGAGAATATTGATTTCAGCTCTCAGTTTTATTAACTTTAAGGAGATTCAATTCATGTGAACTTCTCTCAGACCCCTGATATCTACCAAGTGTGAAAACATCCTAAAATGGAGTCCAATTTCAAGGTCATTGGTAAAGTACAGTATAACTGCCTTAATTTCACCCTTGGGTCTGAGTTTGATTCTTTTTAAATGGACTGAAGTGATAACTCCCTCAGACTGATCCAGTAAAGTACAGTGCACTTAAGGTTATCAGGAATTTGTCTCATTAGAACTGGTTTATATTCTCTGACACACATTACTCACAGAACTTTGTGCTTTGTTACAGCTCTTTTCCCATCCTTGGTCTCCATTTTCATTTTTGTTCAGACCAATATCCCATTGTGAGTCACCTTCTCCATTAAATGATGCTTGTCCAAGGAAAGCCCTCGGTTGAGCTGTGCTGTCTCTTTGTGGTCCTCTTAAAACAAATAAAGCAAGTGAACGTGATTCAAATAACAGTATACATTCACAGATATAACCATAACTGCTCCTTAAAGCCACACTTAAACTTCCATACTGTGGTTTGGTTACCTGCACCCTGTAATGTTTTCAGCAGGGTTTCCTGGAAGGATATTCGCACGGGCCAAGCCCCTGGGTTTCCAAGATGCCAGGTAAATAACACCATGCTGACGAAGGCTGACTTCCGTCTATAGAGATTATATGACTTCCTTCACTGCAACCGTTTCTTTAGTTATGTTAAAGTCATTTTGGCTGAGGTTAGAAACACAATGTTAGGTTGAAGGGTATTTGAGAAAGAAAGTGATGATATTTTTGTGGAGACACAGGCTGACCACAAGCCATGTGTATTCATTGGAGGCACGGTGCCTGCTTGTTTTGGGGATTTGTATTGGATTTAAAGAGTAAAACCATTCCATAACTTTATTCTAGGTCAAAATCTAGAATATCTAGTGAGTCAGTGAATCATTCACTCAAGCAATTCATTCAAAAACACTGATCCATTTAGCAATGAAACAAAAGTCTTTGATTGTGAGTGACTGAATCATTCTCTCAACCAATTAAATCAAAAGCACTGACGCATTTCGTAACGAAGGAAAAGTCTTTGTTTGTGAGTCACTGAATCATTCTTTCAACCGATCAATTTAAAAGCACTGATTAATTGAGGAACACATCACCACTACTTGTTAATTAACTTCAAAAACGATAGACAACAAAACATGTAATACTTAATTATTTAAAAAAAAACTAGTTACTTATGAATCACTTGTGCTTAATTTGCTTAGCTAAATTGCTTTACTAAAAGTAGCTTTAATTATACAGTACACACATATGTCATTCATATTTCTGCTTTCTATTAATTTGTGCATGCAGTGCTTTAAATCTTTGTCTTCAGACATTTTGCTCGACTCCCTCACTGTCTCTGATCCAAAGCCACCATCAACATGAAACATGTTGACTTTTCATCATCTTCTCTGGCTCTCTTCTTTCTTGTACTTCCACCCATGGTCTCGCATTCATACTTTGGCTTTCTCCTTTCTCCTACTCTTTTTCATTCTCTCTTCACGAGCCATAATTTCCAGGCTTTTTAAATCAATCTCAATCTAGTTACCACATCTGACGAGTCAGTTCTTCCTCATTCATACTTGACACTATGTGAGAAAATTGTGATGGTTGATATAACCGTAGCAATGTTTTGGTTGTGGACAAGGATGGCAACAAGTTAACATCTTTAGCTCCAGTTGTATAACCTCTAAATCACAGGGCTGTTAAGAGAAACTATGATAGACGGTTTCAGAATGATCAGAATTTGTGAACGAGTCAAAACGGACCTTGTCTGTGAATATTTATCACTGCCAGTACAGAATGGCATCATTTATTGAGTAAGTATGGACAGTACTTGGAAGTTGGATGCTTCATGATTATAGAAATGTCATGTCATTCAAATCAATATATTAAAAAGAAAGAAAAGATGACAAGAAAATAAAAAAATTGAATATCAATGAAATAAAAACCCACTTAGGTGTGCTTAATAAGAGTACAGTCCAATAACTTTTAACAAGTGCACTTTTTAATAATGGCAAATTATATTTGAATGAACTAAAAAAAACTTTTTTTACTTTTAAATCATTCTGTTTTAACAATCAATTATTGTGCTATAATAAATACACTTATTTTGATGCGTTTATTTACAAGGTGCAAGTATAGTATAATTTTAAATGTAAAAACTATATATAAATATATATTAAATATTTGGTATAAAATATCATTTTCATACTGTTTTTCAAAGTATGCTGAAGTGCATAGGACCAATATAAGGCTCAATAGTTAACGGTAAACACATACTGTATTCGAGATTGACTACTTTATTACTAATGCTGCCGTGTGATTTCTTTGCAGGACTTCTGGTGATAATTTGTCAATTCCAAATAAACCTATTAATTTATTCATCCTGATTTTACAAGTGTTGCCAAAAGAAACTAATGATTTCTGAGTCTGAGGATGATTCATGTATCTTAGTGTACGGTTAAGATTTCTTACCTGCTACGTTCATAAAGCACACTGATAGAAATGTATGTAAAATATACTTAAAAATAAGTATGGAAGTAAAGTCTTCAATCTTAAATTCTAAATCGACAATGTTGGATGGACATTAGTGGCGCACACATCACGCAGAAGCATTTTACCTCTAAGAGTCCATAATAACGGCAAACACTTATCATGCATGAGATACTCAAGTCAACATGAAGGCTAAATTGACCATATTTACTCTCTGCTCCCATTGTGCATGATTCATCCGTGCATGTCATTCCAAAGACAACACATGTTTGTCTTTATCAACATGTAATCACATCTTCTGCCTTTGAAAATACTTTATATTTTGGCTGGCGTCATCTTTTTAATGTTAACAATAGACAAACAGCAATTTATATACTTTTAGGCTGCTGATGTGAATAATAAAAGCTTTCTAAACTCTGTTTTTTTTCATTTCTACAAATGCATACTGGTTCATATTATATATGCATTGGTTATTGTGGCTTATAGTTGAAGATTTCCTCCGTTCAGTCCATAGGGAGACATGACGGGTGGGTTTTTATGCCAGTGACTTGTGAGCACAGGTCACGCAAAGCTGTAACAGAAACGCGAATGTGTCGGTGTAAGAGGAAACTAGGTTTCTTCACTGGATATGATTACGTTACCAATACCTGAGCACACTTCTCCCATTGACATCTTAATATCATTGCCAGATGCAACAAAAATATTAATATCCTTTGAGCCCTCCACTTTGTCTTCACTTTCAAAAGCAGGTGTTTCTCCAGTTTTCCAGAGTTTTAATATTGGCTATTCCAAACAGCTTTCAGACTTTACTTTCTTTCTTTTTTTCCTCCACTGGCACAAATGAAACGTGATGGAGAAAACAGTCGTGCGATTGCTCTACCTCTTCCTTCTTTTAGGAACGAACGCTTCCATTTTTAACACACAGGATCAAGCTGTTCCTTTCGTCCCGCCCGCAGGAGATTTCCTTTGACACCACACACGCACACGGACTCGCTCTCCCACTGTAACATGCCTCTCTTTCTATTTCTTTGGGATGTTCAGCTCATGGTTTTCCTTAATAGTCTTCTGGAGGTTAATCTCACCGCCCACCTGTGGTCTCTGACAGGAACTCGCGTTGTGATTATGTGGCCCGCCTTAAGGATCTTACACTTAATTACAATGTGGAAACTTCTTACTGACTTACTGTCAGGAGAGACAATTAAAGCAGCTGGAAGTGAATGAGGTTTGGACCAGTGGAGCTACAGGAACCTGGGAGGTCAAACTGTGAATCCAATCCTGGAAGCACATTAATGTTAGCCCGCACTATAAATCAGCCATTCATTAGAGTGTTGTATCATTGACGCGGTTCCTGGAGCACAACAATGACCGTTTTTATATAAGCATGATTATATCCTGAGGCACAAGAGGGCTGATGCTTTTTGAAAGGTCTTTTTTGATTCGTCCTCCCACATCCAGTCTGGGAGCAGTCCTTAGCTACAGGTTGTTATGTTATATTACATATAAGGGTGGTTCCACAACAAATGGACCACAAAGAAAACTTTGAAATGGAGTGAAGTTACATTTGTGTGGGAATCATTTTGTGAATTATTTTGATTGTTATGAGTATTTAACCAGATTTTTGCTCTACATATTCATTGTTATATTATTATATATCAATCAATCAATAAATGAATAAATTATTGATTGATTGATTGGTTGGTTGATCACATGGGGATGTTGTATTTTCATACATGTTTGTCAAATGGATTAATTTACTAATATGTTCATTAAATAAGTAATGATATCAATTTATTTATTTAACTTTTCATTTCTGTATTCATATGTCCAATTGTTTATTTATTGGTGTCTTTATTTATTTAAAAAGTATATTTATTAATATATCACTCATTAACATTTTGGAAAAGAAAATATCAGTGGACAATCAATCAATCAATTCAATCAACAACAAGAAGCCATCCAGCCAAGCCATCCAGCAGCCAAACAATTTATCAAACAATCAATCAAGAATCAATCAATCCATCCATCCATCCAGCAGCCAGCCATCCAGCCATCCCCATCCATCCATCCATCCATCCATCCATCCATCCATCCATCCATCAATCAATCAATCAATCAATCAATCAATCAATCAATCAATCAATCGACCATCCATCCATCCATCCATCCATCCATAAAATACAATTTATTTAGTTATTGTTTTTAAATATCAGTGGGAATAAATAAAGGAATAATACAAATTTCCGAATAGATTACTTATTTATTTATCTAAATATCTTTGACATTTATTCGGTGTATAATACATTCTTTTTATGTATCATTCACACGTATTTATTCAGCTTTTTATTATTTTTCCCTCTATTTTAGCCAGATTTGAGGCTTTGTTTATCTGTAACACAAATATATGTAATTAAGATCAGGGGTTTGTTGAAGTACTGTATGATCAATAACAATAGTGAAATTTGCTTTAAGAACTGGGACTAATATAAGCCTGAAGTGCAGCTAGGTGCTGAAACCGTTTAAGAGATTTCTCAAGTTCAACAACGGACTTGTCCCAGTATTCTGTTTTATTTTAACATCCTGTGGTCTGTAGGATTTCAAAAATAAACCATCTGTGATGGCTCTGGACAAGAAAGCACACATTCTGCCGGCTAGGTAATATATGACTCAATGGTGCTTGAGGGTCAAGGCTCTGGTCAAATCTCTAACTGTGGCCAAATCTTACATTCAAAGGGAAATGTACAGCCTGTCTCACATCCTATCACTTTGCCATCTGGCTGCTGAGGATGATGGGAAAGCGAAAAGGACAATGTCTTAGTTTGGGGGGGTTGCCATTGATCACCATGTTCACTTCCACATCAAAGCTACTAGATTGTTTCTTCCGAGGCTGCCAAACGGGAGAAACAAGGATTATTTCATTGAACAAAAGCTCTTCTTGATACAACTAGGCCTGGACGACTGGTGATGATTTCACTCGTCGCTTACCTCATTCCTTCTGTTTACTTTAACAAAAATACCAGCAAAGTTTCATCTCAGATCTTTAGGCTAGTGAAAGAAATGGCATGTGATGCTTAACATGTGGGTGGTCGGATGTAATTTCGATCGCCGTAGTTGTGCCCCCAAATAGATGGAATTATTAAATGGAGTTCATTTGATTCCAATCATTTTTACTTGACATTTCAATAATAATTAGAGAAAGCACACAATGAACCGGCAGCTGAATGTAGACTCCGGGGAGAAAATGTGCCACAGTGGACATTAAATGTCACGCTTCATCCGGATTGGACTGCGAAATTCCATTAAAACAGTCATTGGCACTAATGAAGACAGGTGCCCTAAGTGACATATTTCAAAGCATTGAACAGTCACAAGGCCTCATTTATGCCATTTGACGTCATTGCCGTTTCTAATTCCATCTCGCACCCATCTTGATACGGGTCCCATTTGGCCCGCGGAGCACGAGTTTCATTTCAAGCTCTCAATCCACACTGGTGAATAATGGAGTGAACAGTGCTCATCAACATGCTAATGATCAAGTGCTGCCCCCCCCCCCCTTCTTCCACATGTATGAAATCCCATTACACCGATCAATCAGTGCCTGGCACCAGGGCTACTGCAGTGACTAGGCTGCTGGAATAGGTGTTAGGGTCCGAACATTATGAATACATCTTCTTCAAAAGGTTGACTTTGTGCAGGATGAACCATCTGAGCCCTTTCATCTCATCAGCAAGGGTTATTTCCTCCGGATCTCACTGTTATTCCAGTTTTTTTTGCCACCTTTCGTGATAATGGTCTTCTGCAAACGTATGCTAAGATATTGACTGTTAAGAAAGTGGACAAATGACTCAAAAACATAATGCATTCTGATGCTGCTATCTAAAAGACAAACAGTTATTAGAAGCTGTGTTTTATGCAATTGCAAGTATTTTAGTTTTATTGTTGCTTGTATCCTTGCAACATTACAAAGGTATTGTGTTAGAACTAGTCAATCAATAACAAAAGAAAATGAATTAATCGCACATTTTCTTTCTGAAATGAATCACAATTAATCATGATTTATCCCACCTAACATTACAGTTTTTAAATATACTTTTATATTGCATTAATTTCACATTAAATCTTCAAAATAATGTAGTAACAAGATAAAGACAGTATATTTTTTTACATTTGTTTCATGGCATATTTTTGTGTGATTGAAGGGATGTATCAGTGATACCAATACTATGTGTCTGGTAAATTGATATTCTTTGCTAATATTTAACTATTTTCTATGGCCATTCAACAGTATAATTGAGAACTATTATTTTTAACATTTATTAGACGTTAAAAAATAACAAAAACCCAATATCAGATAAACCCACTTTAATAAATGTCATATTTAGTTACCCGTGCCCTTCAGTAAGTAGGAAATATGCAGAAATCAAATACAGTTCTCAAACACTAAATTCTAAATTAAATATAGATGAATAATTAAAGCTACAACTGTTATTGATTTGCTCTTTTCTTTTGTTCATTCGTCCATAAAATGTTCACAGCTTCTCCCTGACATAGCTGCTTCAACACTACTGCGGTTACTGAAACCACTTATGCAAATATTTCCACATCGTGATGTGGACATGTGGAGGCGTGTTTGAATGAGCCGTTTTAGAAGGGCGGCAGAGTCTTAACTTTGCTAAATATATATCTCTTTGGTTTTGAGACTTTAGTCTTTACAAATGCAGGGATCTTATCAGCTTGTGACGCTACAAAGAGAAAGCAAAACTTTAAATCGCATCATTCATATGCCCCCTTTAAGCCATGAACCAAGCCAACCAGATACAAGGAGAATCATTACATTACAAACTTTGATTTGAAGCAAAAAAAGTTTTAGAAAATCAGACAAAATGACAAAGGTACACAAAATAGATAATTACAAATGACAATCAAATGGAAAACGATGTAGAAATATATAATCATCCATTTTAAGTTGTTGGTTGCATATATAGAAACAAAATAAAATATTTTAAGTTTATATTGTAACATTTGTTGTGATTTGCAATGGCGAAATTTTCTGCACAGTATCATGGGTAATGTAGTTTTTCAACCAGGAATTCCAACATGCTTATTTAAGATAGTTGTGTTAAGTTTAGGTATGATGTAGGATTAAGGGATCTAAAATATAGTCATGCCGAATAATGAATAACTTTATTATATATTTATAATGAATATATCTTCATAAGTATAAATAAGAACTAGTCTAAAGAAGCAACTAGTTAATAGTGAGAATTGGTCCCTAAACTAAAGTGTTACCATAGGTTGAAATAATGCGTGCTAATTGATACCATTGATTAACGAACTTTGAGCTCACAGTAAGGCTGTCTTTAAAGGTTTTTTAAGTTACCGTTAAAAATCAATTTCCCTATGGATCAAATGAATGCCGTTTTTGCTTCTGGAACCCACCTGTTGCAAATAGTTCTTAAAGTGATTCAACATTGTTCCTCTGTGTTGTAATCATTATAGCTGTGTTGTGGACTTTCTGTTTTCTCACAGAATTTGAACGATTATTAAAACTTCATAGTTATAATATAAGTTATGGCCTTTAGTCACATAACGTCATTTCAGACTTTACTCTCCCCAAGCATCAGAATCAAACAATGGATTCTTTTTGTGCTCCTTTTCATGGTTTACCTGAGAACCCGCTATCACCCACACAAGAAACATATTCATATTTTGCTCTCTTTTCCATCTGTTAGGTTTTGTGAAAGCTTGAACTGTCCAGTTTCTTAGACGGATGTTCCAGCTCCTGCTCTCCGATGGACAGTGTCAGGCCCTTAATCATTCAGGATCCATAAAGACTTCCCTAGCACAATAAATCTGCCTGGACTTGACATCTCTGTTTATACAGTTACCCAGAGACTCCAGGGCCAAGTTCACGTGAGACAGAGGCCACCTTAATCCATCCACATCAGCCCCTCAACAACACATGCATCCATTAGAAGATGATGATCTGATTTAAATCAATCCTACATGTCTTCTCATTTCCTAAAAGACCAACTAACATGTCATCGAGAAAACAAGACTCGTCCATCATTCCTTTTGTACCGATATCTGTCATGGTTTGCGCTATCAGTCTTTTCACACAGTAGTTAATTTATTTTTCCCAGCTTTGTGTTTTGAATTCAGCTCAGTCAAACCCAAACAAAGCTTGGCATTGCCACTCAGGGTTATGTTTATCATATTCCACCAGTGTCTCAGGCTACCATTATGCAATAAGCAACACCAGATTATTGCTTGATTATTGCTTCCAAATATTGTTGTAGATGTTCAACGAGAAAATTTTTGGTGCGGTTTCAAAACAATTGGGCCCTTCTTAGATTTGATCTGTTGAATGTGCGTTCTGTCATTGTCCTGATGAAAGAACAGAGGGTTGAAGGGTGAACTCTAAACACACCACGATCAGATGGTCGCCATTTCCTTTCCTCATCTTTCTCACCTTTTACACTTTCAGTTCTCTCTACAATTGATATTGGTTAATTGTAAATTCATTCAAAATTTGTACATTACAAAATTTAATTTATATGTCCAAGTTGTGTATTTTATGTAGTTATCATTTGGATGGCCATTTGTTTGAGAAAAATGTGAAATGTATTTAGTCAAAAAAAAAATGAGATTGAAAATCAACTTTTTGAGGAAAATTATGAGTCAATTATGATAAATTAGGACATAAATTGTTGTGATTTAAATAAAGGCTTATAAAGCTTTTGTGAGATATAAAGTTGAAATTTCAAAAACGAAACAATGTCAAAATTATAGGAAATAAACTCACAGTTACCAGATGTAGTCACAGATGAGAAAATACAAAGTTGCAGTTGTAATTTATAAACAAAATTCTGAGAAATAAAGTCACTCCTGTTAAATATATATGAGAAATAGTATTTGTTTTAGAAATGAAGTAATATGTCAGATATAAAGTCAAAATGATGAGAAATGAAGTCACAGTTAACAGATGTAGTCACAAATGAGCAGATATAAAGTCATAATTATGAGAATTTAAGATAAAAAGACACAATTATGAGAAATAACCCCCTAGGGGTCGCTATGGGGGAACGTCTTCAGCGTGACTCGTGTCTGAAGATACATATGTAAAAACACCACCTGTTGGCCGGCAACAGCCCATGACGTCACTACCGGGAGAATACATCATCCGCTTCTTTGTCTGAAGCTTGCGTCCAAAGCATGGCCCAAAGCCTAGGGGACGCATCGTCTCGTTCCCCACTCGGGGATCCATGGTTACATACGTAACCTGAGACGTTCCCCTTCATGGGAACTTCGAACTGCGTCCCCTAGGGGTCGCTTTGGGGAACGCTATACCCACGCCACCATGCTGAGGGGAGTGCAAGCCAATTGCGCGAAAAAGGCGAGCACTAAGCCAACTCTGCCAGGCTAAGGGAGTTGCCCCCGGGACGGTTGATGGCTGTCAGTGACATTATCCCCTACGGCCAGAAAGCCTGAGCTGCATACCCTAAGATCCTTATCTGCTGGGTGCCGGAACTACCGGACCCAGGGTAGAGCTCAAAGGTCTGGAATCAGAAGGATTCCTTTAAGGGGATATGGCCAAGCACCTAGTGGTAGTAACTAGGTCCTGGCCGGTCACTCAGAAGCTACCGCTTGCTCTGCACAAGCTTGCTGAGGGAACTGTCTCAACAGACCCTTTGGTAGCGACACCCTTTTTTTAATTTATTTTTTTGACCCAAAATACATGGGACAAAGAGAGCGGGGCCCAAGGCACAAGCCGGGGCTTTGACCAACTCAAAAAAGGGCACGAAGCTGTGCGCGTAACCCTATAGTACAGGATTTTCGCAGGAATCAGACGGCTGCCCCTCTTTCCTTGAAAAGGGGTGACAGACGAGAGTGGAGCTTTTTCATAGAGAATCGCTCACAATGAATGCAAGGACATCGCGTGCGTGCTCCTCGCCCAAATAAAAGACGCAACAATCGTGTGTGTCCTCGGGTGTCAAATAACGAGAACATGGATCCACACACTTCTTGAACGCCTTGCTAGTGCTCGCCATGATAAATAAAGGAAAACTGTATTCCTACCAGAATGCCCGCTTCAAACAGACCAGTCAGTGAAGACAAAGAAGAGGATGATGTATTCTCCCGGCGGCCCTTATATTGTGGTCGCGCCGGTAGTGACGTCAACGGGTGGTGTTTTTACATATGTATCTTCAGACACGAGTCACGCTGAAGGCGTTCCCCCATAGCGAGGGGACGCAGTTCAAAGTTCCCATGAAGGGGAAAGTTGTATTTGTGAGATATAAAGTTGATATTTTGAGAAATACACTCATATTAAAATATAACGTCCAATTTTTTTTAAATATAGTCACAGTTACCAGATTTAGTCACAACTGAAAAGATACAAAGTCGTAGCTGTGACATACTCACATTTATCAAAATGTAAGATACAAAGTCAAAATGAGAGATAAGGCTGTTTATGAGATTTAAAGTCAAATTTTTGAGATATAAAGTCACAATTATGAAAAATAATGTCACACTACAAGACGTCACAACTAATGTGATTTATAGTTGAAATTATTAGAATGTAAAATAAGTCACAGTTATGAGAAATACAGTTGTATTAGTGAGATATATGAAGATGAACATTTTCTAGATTTAGTAACAAATGAGAAGATGAAAACTCAGTGATGTGACTTGCAGTCACAATTATGAGAAATAAAGTCACAGTTGTGAGATTATGAAGTTATTAAATGAAGGGAAATAAAGTCAAATAAAGTCAGTTAGCAGATGTAGTCACAATTGTGAGATGTATAGTCACAATTACAGGAAATTAATGTGTGAAGTAATAATTAGGAAAAATAAGGTCATAACTATCAAATATAAAGTTGTTTTTGAGAGAAGTAAAGTTAAATTATGAGAAATAATTTTATGAGCTATAAAGTTTAAGCTATAAAGTAAGCTAAGCTATAAAGTGAGAGGTGACGTGACAATGATCTCCTCTTCTTCTTCTTCACTCTGGGGCAGAAACAGGTTTATTCCGGTTTAGTGCAGGTCAATGCGATGCACCAGTCTAGATAAGATGACCAGTGATCTTAATGTGAAGTGTTTGGCTTCAACTAGAAGGTACTGACATCACAACACAACTTAGTTTCAGAAAAAAATGAATTCATTTGCATTCCACTGAACTATAATCAAGATGAAAAATATACTTTCAAGACACTTTGCAGCCAAATAAAAATTGGAATTCTTCTCCCAGACATTCCTTTCTTTTCTGTTAGCTTCATGCATTGCTACAATTTATGGCAGGGATTATGATATGCACCCCAGAAACTGAAGTGATGCACTGACTGCATCCTTTAGGGTAATGAAAGGCTTCACTGAATTTTATAACTTATTAGAATCTTAATCTTGTTTTAACTGTAAATGGAAATATAAAATCGGTTGATAGGTTTTGGCCTGCAGGATGACATTTTTGTAACACCTGCTAAATTAGTGCAGACATGCTCGACAACTCATCACAGATTACTAAAAATCAAGTTTTATTTTACCACGCCACTTTTAATAATAACATATCAAATTTTTCATATTTGAGCATGATAGAAAATAAAATTAAATATACCCCAGACCAAATACCTGAAACAAAAAGTTACATTCCAAGACACAGCAGAAGCCACAGCCTCATTCTTCACAATAAATACTACTCACAGTGGTCAAACATCAAACATCAGTCATGGAAGGACAGTTATTTGACTTATTGAATTGTTAATGCTTTAAGTCACCAAAATTTAAGATCACCAAAATTGGACTATAGAAGATTGGAAAAACATTGCCTGGTCTGATGAGTCTTGATCTCTGCTGCAACATTCAGATGGTAGGGTTAGAATTATTTAGCGTAAAGAACATGATGGATCCATCCTGCCTTGTCTCAATGGTTGAGGCTGGTGGTGGGGGTGGTGGTGTAATGGTGTGGGGGATGTTTTCTTGGCACACTTAGTACCAATTGAGCATACCTGAGTATTGTCACAAAGCTCAAATCATCTCAGACTGGTTTCTTGAACATGACAATGAGTTCACTTTACTCACACGTCCTCCACAGTCACCAGATCTCAATCCAATAGAGCACCTTTGGGATGTGGTGGAACCGGAGATTCACATCATGGATGTGCAGACGACAAATCTGCAGCAACTGTGTGATGCTATCATGTCAATATGACCAACATTTCTGAGGAATGTTTCCAACACCTTGTTGAATCTATGCCACGATGAATTAAGGCAGTAAGGCATGAATTAAGGTGTACCTAATAAAGTGGCCAGTGAATGTATATATATTAGTGCTGTCAAACGATTAATCACATCCAAAATAAAAGTTTTTGTTAACGTAATATATGAGTTGGTACTCTGTTTATTTATTATAGTACTTTAACCATATAACATTAAGGATTGCATATAGAGATGTACTTAAGTCATACTTAAGCGGGTAAAAAAAACAATAATAATAATACACGCAACTAAATGCTCTAAAAGTTTAATGCATTAAATATAAATTTGCATTACCCTTAAGTATATTCTTTTAAAGTATATTATTTCTGTAATAAATATGCTTTTTACAGGTATTCTGAGTTATGTCATGCTCTTGTGCCTTGTGTCTGGTCCAATATCCTGCATTATATTTCCATAATAAAAATGCTTATATTTAGTTGTCCTTGGATTACAATACCAAAGTTGCATGCAAAAATTCAGAAATTCAGATTTAAAGACTTAAAAGATTGTAATAAGACATCTCTCAGCCATAAAATGTATTTGGAGAGGTTGCGCTCCGGATATCGGTGTTACATAACTGCGATTATTTTCTAACTGTTCAGAAAGAAGCATTAATGAATTATTTTCAGATAAACACACACATACATAAAATGTGACTATGTATAAATGCCTTTCTTGGCCTTGAAAATCGACACATCACATTAGGGGAGGAATCCATTGCTTCGTGCCACTAAAAACTATCCTCTTTCCCAGCAATTTGAAATCATTTGCTTAGGGAAAAGGTTTAGACATCCTCAAACGAGACATGGATTAGCCGATCTTTTCCCAGTGTTTTGACAATAATTTCACAGCTATATTGACCTCTCTCTGATTTCCCATGATGCTTGTGTGTGGAGAAGAAACACTGGGCCAGGGTCAGGTGCTGACGTGCCTCTGTTGTTGAGTCTTTTTCTCAAACCAGGGCCAGTGCCAGCTACCTGATAGCAGTGCACTGAGGCTGTGTGGCCGTGGATGTGAGAAAATGATCCAGCTGGGCTGTGTTTGTAAGACAGAAATGGATGGAAGGAAAAATGAAAGAGCATGTTGTATCACAGAGAGCGTTTAAAATGATTTATCATTCTAAATTATACACTTTTTTAAGGAATCTAGCTTTTAGCATTCAACTATTTCATTATGAGCTGATTAAAGGCGACATGCTGAAGGCAAGCTACAAAAACAACTATATTTTTTATAAATTGTTGAGAAAATGGTAGTGTTAGTGGAACACAAAAGAAAGGATTCATGTGTCCTGTAGAGAATATATTCAACTGTAGCATGTGATATTTTGCTGCATTGCACACATGTTGAGGATAATTTTCTAAATTAACAAAAGTTTTCTACATTAAAAAACAGTCTGCAGTCATGCAGCCACGTGTCTTGGCTGAACTGACTTAATATGCAAAGTGACCGTGCCTCATTATATTACAGTGGAGCTGAGGGAAATGTAATTATCAGATACGCACTCTAAAAATATGCAGTGACATTTTACGTTATTTGATGTGTAGTTCTATCTCTTGATAGATCTGGGGAAAAAAATTAGAAGTATGGTAATGAAAGGTCATGTTGTGAGCACAGGCTAACAGACAGACAGACAGACAGACAGACAGAGAGACAGAGAGACAGGCAGACAGAGAGAGAGAGAGAGAGAGAGAGAGAGAGAGAGAGAGAGAGAGAGACAGATAGACAGACAGACAGACAGACAGACAGAGAGACAGGCAGACAGAGAGACAGACAGACAGACAGACGGACGGACAGAGAGAAAGAGACAGACAGACACAGACAGACAGACAGACAGACAGGCAGGCAGACAGAGAGACAGGCAGACAGAGAGACAGACAGACAGACGGACGGACAGAGAGAGAGAGACAGACAGTCTCTCTGGACAAAACCAGAGTCATGGTGTTCCAGAAGAAGGCCAGGTCTCAGGGAAGCAGATACCAGTTCAGTTACGGAGGAGAAGTTCTGGAACACAGCACCAGCTACTCTTACCTGGGCATCCAGATCTCTGCATCGGGGGGCTTCAGTCTGGCTGTGAAGGCCTTGTATGAGAAGGCCCGGAGGGCATTTTATGCCATCAAATCACGGTTTGGCCAATTAAAATTACCAATTAAAACATGGGTTAAATTATATCACGCAATCATTAAACAAATTCTACTGTACGGGAGTGAAATTTGGGGACCAGTAATCAATTTTAAAAATTGGGATAAAACTTCAATAGAAAAACTACAACTAGAAATTATCAAAAACATTTTAGGGGTCCATAGATCTACATCCAATGATGCGTGCAGAGCTGAATTAGGCCTATACCCACTGAAGATCGAGATCCAGAAGAGATGTGTTCAGTTCTGGCATCACCTCCATCAATCTGATCCTGATTCGATCCAATATAAAGCCCTCCTCGCAAATGAAACCGCAGCAGAATCTCATCCTCTAAACACACTCGCTCATCAGCTCGTCCACAAAACCCAGCTCCTCACCGACTACAGCTTCACCCCCAGAACCATTATTAAAGACATCGACACAAATCTAAAAGACATTCATGATGAATCTCTAAACATACAATTTGACCTTCAACATAAGCTCCAATGCTACTCAACCCTAAACAGAACCACTACATTTGCCAATTATTTATTGATTAAACCATTTAAAGAAAGACAAATCCTCTCCAAATACAGATTAAGTGACCATGATCTAGAGATAGAGAGAGGAAGACATAGACAAACATGGACCGAGCGAGGGCAGAGGATCTGTAGACACTGTGATCTACAGCAAATAGAGGATGAGAAACACTTTCTGATGATGTGTCCCAAATATCTCCATGTGAGAGAAACATTTATCCCCAGATTTGACGCCCTGATCCCTTCATTTACAGAGCTCAGTGATTCAAAGAAAATGCCCTTCTTACTCGGAGAAGATGATAAAACAGCTGCACTCGCTGCTAAATATGTGTTAACCATTCATAATGTTAGATGTTCAACATGATTCACGTGATACTGACCAACTTGATATTTTCATTTATTTAGAATGATTTTGATTTTATTTATGTTGTTATTTATTTACCTATGTTATTGTTGTATATACTGTATATATATTGATGCTTTGGCAACATTGTGCTACGCAGTCATGCTAATAAAGCTCATTTTGAATTTGAATTTGAATTTGAATTTGAATTTGAATTTGAATTTGACATGACAGACAGACAGACAGACAGACAGACAGACAGACAGACAGACAGAAAAAGAGACAGACAGACAGACGGACGGACAGAGAGAGAGAGAGAGACAGACAGACAGACAGACAGAGAGAGAGAGGCAGGCAGACAGACGGACAGAGAGAGAGAGAGACAGACAGACAGACGGACAGAGAGAAAGAGAGACAGACAGACAGACAGACAGAGAGAGACAGGCAGACAGAGAGACGGACAGACATACAGACAGACAGACAGACAGAGAGACTGACAGGCAGACAGACAGACAGAGAGACAGGCAGAGAGAGAGACAGGCAGACAGAGAGAAAGAGACAGACAGACAGACAGACAGACAGACAGACATACAGACAGACAGAGAGAGAGAGGCAGGCAGACAGACAGAGAGACAGACAGACAGACGGACAGAGAGAGAGAGAGACAGACAGACAGACGGACAGAGAGAGAGAGAGACAGACAGACAGACAGACAGGCAGACAGAGAGACAGACAGACAGACGGACGGACAGAGAGAGAGAGACAGACAGACAGACAGACAGACAGACAGACAGACAGACAGAGAGAGAGAGGCAGGCAGACAGACAGAGAGAGAGAGACAGGCAGACAGAGAGACAGACAGACATACAGACAGACAGCCAGACAGAGAGACTGTCATGAATCTGGTTACCACTCACTCAAACTGCACATCACCCATGGACTACATCTCCCATCATGCACTGCACTCACACATTCCCGTCCACCATTACACCAATCACACAGCTGTCACCATTCACTCATCAACCCTGATTGCCTCACCACACCTGCACCTCATTCACTCACTCACATAAAAGCAGCACACAAACACTCACTCACTGCGAAGTCTTGTTTTCCCCTGGCTACATTTCCGAGCGTTTTCCCTAGTTTGTCTTCTCGTGTTTTACCAGGACTGTTGACTCCCTCTCCTGATCGTTTGCTGCCTGCCTCTCTGACCCCGCCTGCTTTCTGGTAATCCTCTCTGCCTGCCCTGACCCATTGCTCTGCCTCTGATTTCGACCCTGCCTTGTCTACGTTGCTCTCATTACCCCTGCTTGATATTTGCCTGTTTGACCTCCTCTGTGTAAAAATAAAGCTGCAAGTGGATCTACTCTCGCCTCTGACCAGTCATTCATTACAGAAGACTTCGCCACACAAGGATCCAGCACCCTTCAGGTCAACATATTTCAGGTATGGATGCAAGAGTATTGTTTGCCCTTAAGCAAGGCCCACGATCCCTGGAGAACCATATTAAGGAGTTCTTAGCCTGTGCTCACTACTCAGACTTACCGGACATTATTTTGATTGACATTTTTTGTGATGGCATTAGGCAGCCTCTACAAACTCAGCTCAGACGCGAGGGTCCGCGCTCATCACTGAGTTGTTTTTTAGAGTTTGCTTTGTTAACTGCTGGCTCACCATTCCCTGGGGGTGTCGCGGATGAGAATCGCGACACTGCAGCTTGTCACAAAATGGCCGCCGATCCTAAGCCTCATACCAGGCCTGCCAAGCCGGTGTCCCCGGCCAGGATGGCTACCACGCCTGCGGATGCACCTCTTTGGCCAGGACTGATGACTAGTGTGTTGGACCCACCACTGGTGTCGGTGCGAGCAGCAGGCATCCCCAGGTTCGTCCCAGAGCCCGCTCCGATCCGGGAGCTCGCAGAGTCCGCTCCAGAGCCCGCTCCGATCCGGGAGCTCGCAGAGTCCGCTCCAGAGCCCGCTCCGATCCGGGAGCTCGCAGAGTCCGCCTCCAGAGCCCGCTCCGATCCGGGAGCTCGCAGAGTCCGCTCCAGAGCCCGCTCCGATCCGGGAGCTCGCAGAGTCCGCTCCAGAGGCCCGCTCCGATCCGGGAGCTCGCAGAGTCCGCTCCAGAGCCCGCTCCGATCCGGGAGCTCGCAGAGTCCGCTCCAGAGACCGCTCGCTCCGGGAGCTCGCAGAGTCCGCTCCAGAGTCCGCTCCAGGCTCCAGAGTCCGCTCCAGAGTCCGCTCCAGACCCGCTCCGCTCCGGGAGCTCGCAGAGTCCGCTCCAGAGTCCGCTCCAGAGTCCGCTCCAGAGTCCGCTCCAGAGTCCGCTCCAGAGTCCGCTCCAGAGTCCGCTCCAGAGGCCGTCCCGATCCAGGAGCTCACAGAGTCCGCTCCAGAGGCCGCTCCGATCCAGGAGCTCACAGAGTCCGGCTCTCCTTCGTCTCCGCTGGTCCCGCCCAGCTCTCCTTCGTCTCCGCTGGTCCCGCCCAGCTCTCCTTCGTCTCCGCTGGTCCCGCCCAGCTCTCCTTCGTCTCCGCTGGTCACGCCCAGCTCGCCTTCGCCGCTGGTCCCGCCCAGCTCTCCTTCGTCTCCACTGGTCCCGCCCAGCTCAACAATGCCTCCGCTGGTTCCGTCCGGTTCTACCGAGCGCCCAAGAGAGTCAGAGCCACCTGAGTGTCCAAGAGAGTCAGAGCCGCCTGAGCGCCAACGAGATTCAGCGCTTCCAGAGTGCCCTCTCGAGGTAGTGGAGTTCACCAAGAACTTTCATGGAGGGAGCTCCCCTCCATTGCCCACGGAGACCCTGGACCCGCCATGGCCCATGAGGTCCCCTGATCCATCATGGCTGCCCGAGGCCCCGGATCTACCATGGCCGCTTAAACTCCCTGCCCCGGTTCCTGAAACCAAATGTGCTCTCTCTGCCTCTTGTGTCTCCATTTCCTCTAGGTCCCAGTCTCGGCCAGGGATCTCTGCTCCGCCCTGGTGGGCGTCTGTCTCGTCTGCTCCGCCCTGGTGGGCGTCTGTCTCGTCTGCTCCGCCCTGGTGGGCGTCTGTCTCGTCTGCTCCGCCCTGGAGGGTGCCTGTCACGTCTGCTCCGCCCTGGAGGGTGCCTGTCTCGTCTGCTCCGCCCTGGTGGGCGTCTGTCTCGTCTGCTCCGCCCTGGTGGGCGCTCGACCTGCCAGAGTCACTCCACGTCTCCGTCGACCTGCCAGAGTCACTCCACGTCTCCGTCGACCTGCCAGAGTCACTCCACGTCTCCGTCGACCTGCCAGAGTCACTCCACGTCTCCGTCGACCTGCCAGAGTCACTTCACGTCTCCGTCGACCTGCCAGAGTCACCTCACGTCTCCGCTGACCTGCCAGAGTCACCTCACGTCTCCGCTGACCTGCCAGAGTCACCTCACGTCTCCGCTGACCTGCCAGAGTCACCTCACGTCTCCGCTGACCTGCCAGAGTCACCTCACGTCTCCGCTGACCTGCCAGAGTCACCTCACGTCTCCGCTGACCTGCCAGAGTCACCTCACGTCTCCGCTGACCTGCCAGAGTCACCTCACGTCTCCGCTGACCTGCCAGAGTCACCTCACGTCTCCGCTGACCTGCCAGAGTCACCTCACGTCTCCGCTGACCTGCCAGAGTCACCTCACGTCTCCGCTGACCTGCCAGAGTCACCTCACGCCACAGCAGTTTACCCAGTGTCACTTCACGTCTCTGCTGTCTCCTCCGCCCCGCCCTGGTGGGCTCCTGTCTCATTGGCCCCACATGGACCTGGCCCTCCGTCCCCTCCCCCGGTTCCACCTCCGCTCCACCACCCTCCTGGAGTATGCTTTGTGTAAGCGTCTGGAAGCCGCTCTTTGGGGGGGGGCTCTGTCATGAATCTGGTTACCACTCACTCAAACTGCACATCACCCATGGACTACATCTCCCATCATGCACTGCACTCACACATTCCCGTCCACCATTACACCAATCACACAGCTGTCACCATTCACTCATCAACCCTGATTGCCTCACCACACCTGCACCTCATTCACTCACTCACATAAAAGCAGCACACAAACACTCACTCACTGCGAAGTCTTGTTTTCCCCTGGCTACATTTCCGAGCGTTTTCCCTAGTTTGTCTTCCCGTGTTTTACCTGGACTGTTGACTCCCTCTCCTGATCGTTTGCTGCCTGCCTCTCTGACCCCGCCTGCTTTCTGGTAATCCTCTCTGCCTGCCCTGACCCATTGCTCTGCCTCTGATTTCGACCCTGCCTTGTCTACGTTGCTCTCATTACCCCTGCTTGATATTTGCCTGTTTGACCTCCTCTGTGTAAAAATAAAGCTGCAAGTGGATCTACTCTCGCCTCTGACCAGTCATTCATTACAGAGACTGACAGACAGACAGACAGACAGAGAGAGAGAGAGAGACAGACAGACAGACAGACAAGCTTTGGCCATATTGTATAATTTACAGTCATGCCAATAAAGCAATTTTTGAATTTGAATTGAATTGAATTGATAGATATATATAGATAGATAGAAAGATCGCACTGCATTCACAGGTTTCCAGTCCAGAGCGTGCAGGTGGTGCAGCGTGGAAGCGGAGCACAAAGTGAGAAAAGGAAAACCTGAAGGATTACATTCTTTTGGAACTATTCTCTGAACCTTTTTGTTCCTGTTTTTGCCACATTGTGCTGAAATGCTAAGTGAAGGTCTGATATTTTATGCTTTTCAAGTAAAATGTTGAGATAAAGTTAAAGTTGCAGGCTGTATCACACAAAATCAATGTTTTCTGTGAGAGCATCACTTCCGAGCAATGAATAGAAAGTGTTCTTTTTCTGAAGGCTGAGGCCAGTTTCCAAACTGATAAGGCCGTATTGTGTCAAGACAGAGCTGAACATAGGCCGAAACTTTGTTGATAATGATGTCAAAAGAAGTGGTGGCTCTTTTTGATATATTTCACTGGACAAAATCCATCATTTATTAAGAACACGTTACTGTGCTGATATCATATGGTGTATTGTTATGGTTAAATATTACGTTTGACGTTTTCACTTAACTTTTTTCAATTTTATTATGTTGCTTCTTATGTTAAACTGCTTTTCCCCCACGTCAATCTACACTTAATACAACATAATGACAAAGCAAAACAAAACAAGATAACTCTACAAATGTATTTAAAAGGAAAAAATATAAATAATTACTTTGCATAAGTATTCATACCCTTAACTAAGTACTGAGTTGAAGCTATGATTCCAGCCTGAAGTTTTTTGGGGGATATGATGTAAACAGGCTTTGCACATCTGCAGTTGGGGATTTTCTGCCATTCTTCTCAACAGATCCTCTCAAGCTCTATCAGGTTGGATAGGGACCATTATTGGAGAGCCATTTTCACGTTTCTCCAGAAATATTTGATTGGATTCAAGCACAGGCTCAGGCTGGGCCACTCAAAGACATTCACAGAGTTGTCCATAAGCCACTCATGTCTTAGCTGTATGCTTAGGGTCATTTCCCTTTTGAAAGGTAAACCTTCTTCTCTGTCTGAGGTTCATCAGACCTGGGAATCTTGTTTCTCACAAGAGTCCTTTAGGTTTCAAATGGGTTTTTGGATTGGAGAGGATTGAGACTAGAAACTCTTCTATCTACCCCAGATCAGCGGAGTGTTGCAGTGTTTGTCCTGTAACTCTTATACATTTAAATAAGGGTTCTATACGCTTCTCACATCTCCATATATGATCATGGAGCTCAGCTTGAGTGACCATAAGCTTCTTGGTAATCACTGACCCTTCTCTATCGATTGCTCAGTCTTCCACTAAGGATTATGGAGACTATATGAACCTTCCATGCAGCAGGTATATATTTTTTCTTTCCAGATCTGTGTCTTGACCTACCTGGTCTCATGGCATTTATGTACCTGGGTGCAGTTTATATGTACCTGGGTGCACATTTATCTTTTAAACTGCAGCGAAACGTCTCGCTAAAAAGTGCACAGAGGTAAAATTTTTAATGAAACCAGGTTGGTCTTGACACAATCCTGTTTCTGAGCTCTACTGGCAGGTCTTTTGACCCCAGGGCTTGGTTTTTGCTCTGATACATTTTTTTTCAGTTTATATAGACAGTTGTGCCTTTCCAATTAATTTAATTTACCACAGGTTGACTCAGATTGAAGTGTAGAAACAGCTCAAAGATGATTCAGCAAAATTGTAATGTACCTGAGCTAAATTTCACGCGTCAGTGCTTATGCACTGTATTTTATTAAATTGTTTTGGTTGTTCTTAATATATTTGCAAAGTTGTCACAAATCTTTTAAATACTTTATACTTTTTGATTTGTCATCATGGTGTATCAATTGATTTTTTGGAAAAATTTACATAAAGCAGTTTAACATAAGATAACAAAATGGGGAAACATGAAGAGGTATGAATATTTTTCAAGGCACTATATATATATATATATATATATATACAGTATTTTACAGAAGTGAGTACACCCCTCACATTTTTGTAAATATTTTATTATATATTTTCATGTGACAACACTGAAGAAATGTCACTTTGCTACAATATAAAGTAGTCAGTGTACAGTTTATATAACAGTGTAAATGTTCTGTCCCCTCAAAATAACTCAACATACAGCCATTCATGCCTAAACCGCTGGACACAAAGGTGAGTACACCCAACTGGTAACCGTTGTTTTAAATTGTAATAATAGTATATATTACATACTTCTTTCAAAAATGTAAAAACAATCAAACTAACCCTCTTGTGCAGATAGACAGATATTAGTCCCAGTGTGTTTTGAACCCTTGTCCATCAGTGCAGACAGACTGGATCATCACAGCGATGCTGTCAGGAATGAGCTGACCTGGAATCAGTGGAATGTGTTCTTCACATCCGTCTAACACAAGAAGACATGAACAGCTCTGTGATGCTGCTGAATTTGACTGAGGTCCAGTTCAGACTGATATCAGAGATACTTTGGATTGAAGATCTATAAAGTGCTTTGATAAAGTCAGCGTTTATGTTCTGGCTGAGAAATCATCTTGGATATCAAGTGAGGGGATCGCCAGTGATCCTGTTGTTTTGATAATTAGTGCTTTTCTTCTGATTTCCACTAAATCAGTGGACTGGCAATGTTAATTTTAGCTTATGTGAATTGCACATCGATATCTGGCTTAGTTTTGTACCCCGTGTCAAACAAAATTAGTGAAAATTATTTCATTTAGCTGTTTAACTTATATATTGTTGTATTATTTCTTCAATTTATGTATTTATTTACCAATTATTAATGAAAAAAATCCCAGAATTCAGTGTGTTCTCAGAGTTTTGGCTCCTGCTGTATTTACGTCCATGAACTCTTCCTCTTCAAAATGAAATCATATGAGCTGTTTTTCCAGAGAGTTGAAGTCATCTTGAATTAGCATAAAGGATCTTTCAAGCTCTCATATCAGTGATATGCTTTCACTTACATGAATAAAAACAGTTTTTTGAGCCAGACTCTTAACTTCTCTTAAGCATTTTGGCCTTGGCTTGTTTTTCCTCTCTGAAATAAAAGAACAGTATGTTCTCGGTCATGTTTGATCAAGGACATGGCCAGTCCTGCCTTGATATATTTTGCTCCATATCAAAACATCCTTCATATCTTCTTTTGACCTTTGACTTCTCTGTGAGGTTTCTGGACAGTGATGATCAATAGCAGTACTCTGTGTTCTCATTTCACTGGGGTTTGAATAAGAACTGATTTATTATACATTGTACATGGATATTGGATTGTATGCTGATTCGTCAATAAAGCTGTCCTAGATTTAAAAAAAGTCATTACAATGGGAACACATACAGTATGGAAGCTTGTTTCTGCCACAGAATTAAAAATAGTCTTTTAATCTCACAATTCAGACTTTCTTTCACAAAAAAAGTGAGAACTGCGAGATATAAATAGATTTTTGTTCAATATAAACTCAAAATTGTGTGGAAAAAAATCTGAATTGTGAGTTATGAACTCTGACTTATGAGTTATGCTGAATTTTATTGCCGAGTTAACTTGCGATTCTGACTTTTTTTCTCAAGATCATGGATCCCATGGACAAAAAAGCTCCAATATATGTTTGCCACCAGAATATATATGGAGTGTTGCAGATATGAATAATTTAACAAGGTTAGGTCACAATATGTGTGTGTGTGTGTGTGTGTGTGTGTGTGTGTGTGTGTGTGTGTGTGTGTGTGTACGTATGTGTGTGTGTGTGTGTGTGTGTGTGTGTGTGTGTGTGTGTGTGTCACCTCTATGTGTGCATTGAAGTATTTCAGTGTGTTGTCCTTTAAAAGGGTGGCGATGTTTACAAATGTCTGTCCATGGCTTTAAAGTCAATTAGCACCATTGTCCCATGTGTGTAGGAATGTGTGTAAGAATAAGTGTTTCTGATGATAACCTAAGCTTGTCTTAGGTTTGACAACACCTTGTGCAATTAGTTTCTCCCTCCCTCTTAAGCCCTGCGTACACTTATCTCTCTGAGATAACACAAAGTCAAATGCTTATTTAGATGCTTTGTTTTGTCTTCAGCTGATCAAAAATGCACCAGCGTCAAGCACGTTTGTGTGGATCGTCATCTCTTTAGAAATGCCAGTTAGTTGCATGTACAAGTGCAAGTCCTCACAAGTCCTGCCTTTCTTTATTCTATATATTTGTTAATTGTACAAAGTTTCATGTGTATAATGCACACTTAATGGCACTGATAATACCATTAAGTGTATATCTTGATAGATAATAATGTGTTTGTAGAGTAGCAAGTAGGACTGTACCCAACATGCATTGCATGGGACATTACTGCTGATTGTATTGAACAATCAAAACAGATTGTCCCTATTTACTGTTTAATTATTGTCTAAATTAAATGTGCTGTGGTCATTTTTTCTCTCCGTAAAAAGGGTAATTGCAACTTTTTATTTAAAAGTTCTGACTTTTCTTCTTAAAATTGTAAGTTAACATCTCAATACAGAGAAAAAGTATTTTTCCCTTGGCAGAAACTAACCTTACATACATGTTTTTTGCCACTAGAATGAACAAATACATATACAATAACTTAAAATTGCATTTGAAACAGCATTTACTGTAAATTGTAAACTGAAGCTAAAGTTTGATTTTAATTTCACTTGTGCAATGTTGAAAACCCTACAACACCTTTGTGATCCTGCTCAAAAATGACTGGCCTTTTGACAATTGCTTGCAAATGTTTTGTTATGCTATATTATCAGGTATCTTTTTCTTTCTCTTTAAAGACAGGTTGAGTATTTCTGGTTGCAAACCAGTTGATAGGTGTCACTGATCTGAACGGTTTTTGGGTGAAAAACAATATGCGTGGAGAATTTTGTCAATAATAAATCAAATGAAAAAGGTTTCCATTGTTAATCACAATGGTGTGACCTAATATTTCACCAATAATTTCTTGAAATGCTTTTGCTTTATACAAAATGGAACAAAGTCATCCTTATGACATTCCTGGTTAAAAATGATCAGCCTACAAAAAATACTTTTTTGTTTTTTTTAAGCTATATTATCACCAAATATTGGGTTATAACATTTTGTCGATTGTGCTTTCTTTCAATTAGGACATGGACTTTGGATGTGTTTTTTAAAACTAATTGATCGTAGGCTTAATTTTGCTGAGGATAAAGTTCATCTCAGTGTAAAATAAAGACTGTAATAGTGCTTTGGTGTAAATGAATGTGTGTGTGTGTGTGTGTGTGTGTGTGTGTGTGTGTTACCACACGTGCAAGCACACATGTACAAATGTGAACATGAACATGATGAACATGCTCCTGAATACTAAATGTTTCTCTTATTGTTGATCTCGTCCATCATTTACAAAGCATGGTTATTTTGGACCAATATAAGCTCAGATAAATGATCAGTCAGTTTCAAAAGAAAACACAAAACATTTCCTAATTGAAAGAAAACAAGTTGAAAAAAAAGATTGAATCCAATATTTGGTAATTCTATATACAGGTGCATCTCAATAAATTAGAATGTTGTGGAAAAGTTCATTTATTTCAGTAATTCAACTCAAATTGTGAAACTTGTGTATTAAATGAATTAAATGCACACAGACTGAAGTAGTTTAAGTCTTTGGTTCTTTTAATTGTGATGATTTTGGCTCACATTTAACAAAAACCCACCAATTCACTTTCTCAACAAATTAGAATTGGACCAATAAAAAAAACTTTTTTAGTGAATTGTTGGCCTTCTGGAAAGTATGTTCATTTACTGTATATGTACTCAATACTTGGTAGGGGCTCCTTTTGCTTTAATTACTGCCTCAAAATCGGCGTGGCGTGGAGGTGATCAGTTTGTGGCACTGCTGAGGTGGTATGAAGCCCAGGTTTCTTTGACAGTGGCCTTCAGCTCATCTGCATTTTTTGGTCTCTTGTTTCTCGTTTTCTTCTTGACAATACCCCATAGATTCTCTATGTTCAGGTCTGGTGAGTTTGCAGGCCAGTCAAGCACACCAACACCATGGTTATTTAACCAACTTTTGGTGCTTTTGGCAGTGTGGGCAGGTGGCAAATCCTGCTGAATCCAGCAAATGACATTGCACCCCAAATCATCACAGACTGTGGAAACTTAACACTGGACTTCAAGAAACTTGGGCTATGAGCTTCTCCACCCTTCCTCCAGACTCTAGGACCTTGGTTTACAAATGAAATACAAAACTTGCTCTCATCTGAAAAGAGGACTTTGGACCACTGGGCAACAGTCCAGTTCTTCTTCTCTTATCCCAGGTAAGATGCCTCTGCTGACAACTGTAGCCAAATTCCTCGACACGTCTGTGTGTGGTGAAAAGCAAATCCTCTCTGGGTCAAAATGACCAGAACACAACATGAAGGTCAAAACGACAACAACAACATCAACACAAATGTTTGTCTAACACTGTGAAAGAAATCACATTCACATGTCTAACCTTGTTCAGTCGAATCATGTTGCATCTTCAAGAAATCATTTGGGTAACACTTTCCATGAAGCCCATATTTATAATACATTATTAGGATATTTGTGAGGCATTATAATGAATGCATAATGCATTATAAAAAACATTATAATATGTTGAATCATCGCATGAATAATCACCATAGCATGCAGCACTTGCATTATTTTGAAAAAGTGCATTTGAAGTGAATGAGCATCCTCTGTTTTGCTGAGGTCCTGCATGGCGTCGCTGCAGCTCTTTGATCGCTTGCTACTGGATTATTAACACTGCCAGCCGTTTGCTCCTCTCTGTCATTAGCCTGAGACAGCTCTGCTTGAACCAGGAACTCCGACACACATCTAAACTAGTACCTTTTTCATTTTAGGTGTGAGAAATGCTTCTGAAGGGTCTGGAGTTTGCGAGGCAGTTGATGTTTTCTTGCACGTGTGTGTGTGCATGCGTCTTGCGGGGACACTGTGGTTATGTGTCATACACCAGTAATGGTTCATGACAACAGGTCCACCTCCTCCAAAACCACCATGATTTAACTCAAACCTCTGCATGCAACATGCTTTATATAGACACCATCTGGTTCTCTGTCCTGATAATCACAATTTAGCATGCAAACAGTCCTCCTCTAGTCTTCTCTCAGGTGGCTTTTGAATGCTTCGGAGGTGGCTGTTGGGAGTATTTTTGAAACGGACAAGGTATGGGCTGTTTTTTTTCCTTCTGTGCAGTCCTGTAAACTGTTCCCTGATTATCAAGGCCTGTATATTGTAGGGCTTGTGCTTTTTTAGCACTGTTTTACTCATACATTTCTTGTATCTTTTTCCATATTTTTGTGTCTTGAAATTAATGTTTATGTATGTGTGTTCTGTGCAAGAAATCACAAGCAACACTTTTCTCATGTTTTAGTGTACAACATTGTAACTTTAATGGTGAAGCAAAGGACAAAATACTGTAAAATAAATTAGATTAAAAAAAAATAGCCACAAGCACATTTTTGATTTGTACAACAAAGCAATGCAACATATTGGTATCTTGATTCCCATATATACAGAATAAAAAATATATTTTTTATTCTTAGTCCACTTATTTCAGTGTCAATTATTTTTTTAATAACAACGAACAAACAAACAAAACATATACAACATGTCTTTCTTTTTATATATATATATTTGTCAGAATTTGTATTTTTCTTTTCCATTTTAATAGTGTTTTTCTTTTATGACATTTTGTACGCTTTCCCATCAGGAACATACTGAAAATAGTAAACTTCTCTTAGTCCGAAATGTTACACAAAAGTTATTTTTCTGTTCTTTTCCAAAAAAAAATCAACATTGCAAAGTGGTAAAATATTTCATGTTGGGAAGCGGAAATATGAACAAAATAAAAGCTTTTTTTTTGCACTGTGGATCCTTTTAATGTTTGGTGACAAAAATATCTAAATAATTATTCATCTCCCAATTACACAAGTCATTATATATTAATGCTGCACATTCACTTTTGTAACAATTCATAATTAAAAACAAACTTTAAAAGGTTGGTTTAAGTGCTGTTTTAACCATTTCGATGGCCAGTCGTGCATGGACTGTGCAGCAGTGCAAAAGCATACACAGGAGTGAGCCGCTGTGGGACATGTGGGACACGGTTTTAAAGGTCTTATGGTTTGCTAACCTGGACATCTTTGTAGGGACAACAAAGCAATCTTCTGAAAGACAAATTGGTATCTTCTGAACAACTGTTTGGAGACAGCCTAATATGGTAGGCAACGCTAACCTAAATTCTTTGGTGTTGAGTAAAAAACCAAAACACTATTTTGTAAAATGCATGTGTATACATGGTCCTCTGATATAGTGCTAGTCATCTCTGCCTTCCCCTCAAACCTCCCTGTTTATTTTTAACAATCTCATTTGTTAGACTCATGTAGGTACATCTGTTCTGAAGTGCTTCTAGTCTTTCTCTATAAACATATTTGTATATGTGGCTACGCTGATCAAAATGTTGATATAGTGCAAAACTGTAAACGTTTTAACGTCTCATTTTTAAGATAGCAAAAAATGTACAGAAATCAAAACAAAATAACATTATTAACAGAATAATTAGAATAATAATAATACAGAGAAATGTTTGGTTCCAGCAGCCCGTCAAACTTCTTTCAAGTATCTCTCAACAACACACGAACAGACATGCACACAAACGTACACAAATACTCCCATAGGCACACTGTACATTACACACTTTTGTACACAGATACACACATCAAACATACGTACAAGGTATAAAAGTCAACATACGTTAACTTGTTTCTTTTTTAGTTTCTAAAAGTAAATAGTTAAGAAACAATACAACACCTCGATGAAAAATATATCATAATACTTGACAAGTTGCATAGTTTTGAGATTTTCTTCTTCAGGCACCTCATCTACGTTATCTCTCTTCCCGCAGTGCATGTCTGCACTGCAAAGTAGGCCGCATAAATACTCTCTGACCTTGCTCCCTTTGCTTTGTAACAAAAATATATTATATTTTTTTTCTCTTTTGAAAGTGCCACAGAGATTACTCTGAGATACAGATATCCATTGTAACGTGATAACCACTGGATTCTAAGATGACCACGCACAAGTGGTCGAGAGAAAGAGAGGCCTGTCTACGTGAGAGTTTGTCTTGAGGCAGTGAGATAAAGATAGAGGAGCTCTCCTCTCCTCTCTCTACATCTCTTCTTTTTCATTAGTTTTGGGGCTGCAGTTTTCGCCCCTACCACCCAAGCTAGTCTCTCCCTTCCTACCCTTCCTCTTCCCACAGCGGAATTACGAGCAGCCGCATTCTTCTACAATCATGTTCTGGATGTCCTTTTTGACGATTTTCTGCTCCTCGTTGTAGTAGAGCATGGACATGGCCCGCAGACGAGTCGGCACGCAACAGGACTTGATGTTGGTGAAGGGGCTGTACCCTCGCATGCGGTAGTGGTTGATGACTGTGGAGTGGAAGGACAGCGAGTTGCCGGTGATGCTGGCCACGTGGCTGGGACAGTCGCCCTCGCAGTAGTTGGCGTGATACCCCGAGGGAGCGATGATCCAGTCGTTCCAGCCGATGTCTTTGAAGTTTACGTAAAACTGGCGTTTGCAGCAGACCCGTACCTTGCCGTCACACTCCAGGCCTCTTTTGCGACGTCTCCTTTGGAACAGATCGTCCATCTGTCGCACCACGGCCATGAGGAACGGCCGGTGGGATTGCTCACGCTCACCGCCTCCCGGAGTCACGAGCACTGGCGTAGCTCGAGCATCGGCGCACAGTGGGCAAGAGACACGCAGACCCAGTGTACTTCCCCCGTGCTGCAATAACAACTGCACACTGTCCAAAACGGGAAACGTATGCCAGCCGCTGCGCCGTGTGTCCACGGATTTCTCCGCCAGAAACTTCTCCCCTGTACTTTGCTGCAAGAGCAACCGGATGGTGACGTTAGCTCGGGTGCGGTTGCCCTTTGGCAGTCGAAGAAAGAGCCAGACGTTGGCTTGCTCCACTAGAGACATCTCACCACCTTCCTTGGAGATGAGAAAGTTAACAAACCCCGGAGCTTGACCTGAGAGACATGAAGAGAAGGAAACATCAGAGATTAGTCAAATGAGTGGATCTTTTGTTAATCGTACTTGTGTTTCTCTTTAGCCTAAGGCTCTACTTGACTTTGCCACATCAGAGCTGACGCTGGGAGTGGTGGCATCGGTGGAACACTTTGGCTTCGTACCAGCAGTGACTAGTGTTTCAAGGTTTCCGCAAAACAATCTTCTTCTGTTCTGTGTGACTATTTATAAATGTCATAGTTGCATGCAGTTTTGCATCCTTTTCCTGCACGTCAAATACATGAATCAGCTGTTCCTACATGCACGCTCGCAAGCAAACAATCCCTCCCGCTTGGTTCTTCCTGCACCACCATGGAATTTAAATAATTGAGGGTTTAAAACCAACTTCATCACCTCTCCTGGTAGTTAACTGAGCAATTAAGAGTATGCTAGCCTAGTAACACATAATGGCCATGACAGCATACAGCATGCAGCTGGAAGCAGTGATGTGGCATGTGGCTTGCTGTCTCACTGGATTGTAAAAGACTGTTCCCTTTGGCTTTGATTCCCAGCGTGTAATAGACAGAGGCAAGGCCTCTGGAAAATTTCAGTTCATGGATCATTTGGGTACTTCTAAACAAATCCTCTCCATTTACTGACTCAACCGGTTTTAAGCCACTAAACCCTAGTTGGGACAGTATTTTTGGCTGTTCTCATTGACTATTGCTTGCTTTTACAGTAGCAGAGTTCTTGTTAAACTGGCCATTTTATGGCCAAGTATAATAGCAAGAAGCCTCTTGCAACAAATATTAAGCAATATACTCTGGAAAAATATTCCTCACGTACTAATCTTTTACACACCTCAACATATTTACAGGGTTACGACGTAATAAAAAGGGCATCAAGCTACAAGTGTGTATGTGTGTGAGAGCGTATTTAAAGATCCCTGGCCCAAACCCATCTGTCCAAACACAAGCGAGCTACAGAAATGCGGTTTAGAAATAATGGGATTTTTTTCAATAATGGCTAACGCATTGTTTCCCTTTTAATCTGCACACAGTGAAAGAATCGAGTATCGTTAGCATTTGCTTTGCTGGGTAAACCCTTCAACTGGCCCTCCAGAGCAGAGGCCCAGGCCCAAAGAAGAAAGATCACCACTGAAACTTTGCAACTCAACATGCTTCTGAATATGTTTGCCAGAGAGCACAGAGAAATTTTTAAATTTAAAGAGAAGGACTAAAGATCCATGAGGTAATCCCTCAACAATAAAGACCAATTTAACCGCAAGGGCAGAGTTTGCACAGCTGTTCTGCAGACAAAGATGGAGAATAACATTTACACATTCCTCCCCTCCCCCTTTCTATGTCTTCAAAAGGGGCGGGTGGCTGTAGTATAGAATCACCTGGGAACTTAAGTGTGTTTGTGGGGGGGACAGGGGAATGTCCACTCCTCTCCTCTTTAAACATGGCTTTAGTTAATGTGTTCTATAATCCCCTTTTCTTTCTGGTTTACCTTAGGGGGAATCAGACTCTTTCATCTCCTTGTTGGCCTCCTGTCATATTGTATGGCTTGCAATGCCGCAGTGCTTGAAGCTCAAAGAATGCTTTTGCAGTAAAGAAGTCCACAACCTGAAAGGTTGTTGAAACATGCCTCTTTGGATGGAGTTTATTTGTACTCTTCCTAGTTAACTCTTATAGAATGCGCTATTTATCTTTGTCTAATTTGTTGACAATGCTGATTAAAGGCAACAGGTTTTCCACGCAGATCACATATGCTAGTTCAAAGAGCATAGTGCTAACAGGTGCTTAAAGGATCAGGTGGAATGAGGCATTAATTCATTGATGTATATTCCCTATGTCTTGCTGACAACTCAGCAATGGCTTGTACTCATGTGAAACACCAGGAGGGAAGGACGCTAGGTGCTAACGTGAGAACTCTTTCTGGATCCCTCCAGGAATTAAAGACTCTTGACCGATTTTCTTCTTTGACCCAACAATATATTAAATTAGAAATAAAAGTCTGAAGGTGGAAATATGACTCCTTTAATGGTGTGTGGGAGTGAATGATTTGAGTTCTTTGCCTGTTGTGCAACATATTTCAAACACAGTCTCGTCAGCAGCGAGGATGGATTTCACAGACTAAACTCTTGCGCTTGAGCATACTGTGAGCTGTAGTATCACGTGATATTCATATATTTCAAACAATAATCAGTTATGATTATTACTGAAAGGAATTCTAGTGGTTTTCTGGTTTGTTCAGTGACATTATAATGTCTGTGAACAGACCAAAAAACCACCAGAATTCCTTTCAGTGCAGATAATGTTGCTGCTATGGCATTCATGGCCTTTTCTACATCCCATCATGAGAAGCAAACAAACAAAAAGTGCAATTAAGCCTTATTTCCCAACCATAACACTATAGAGTCTTGTATACATTCTCCGGCGAGTGTTACTAAAACCGGCGAGCCACTTCATGATCCCACACCTTACTCCATAAAGGCCAAGCATGCTTGTAATGTTCTTCCCCAAACGCGCTTGTTCCCTCTTTATCTGCAACAGAGGGCTTGATTTACTGCCTCCATCTAAGCCAGGCGCCCCATCCAGCGGCAAAGAATCACCAGCGTCAGACAGCCCCTGCAGGCCAGCGCAGCTCCCAGGGAACCACGAGGGTAACGAGGAGAGTTACTGCTGCCTCCCCCCTGCTAACCTTTGGTAAGAATCTACAGAACATGGCTCAAGGCCATGCTGCATAACTGAAGGACAGGCACTTTCGAGACTGGTTTAACAAAACACGAGGGACAATCTATATGGATAGTTGCAATTCATATTTTACTTATTTTTCTGATCTATTTTTTTAGGATTCAAGGTTGGATGTAGGTTTGAGATGCTTGCTACTTGTCTACCAAGCCTACATCTGCAAGTAATAACCCACTCTCACGAACAGGTTTGGATGATGCATCAGTTGTCAAAGTAATAAATTAGCATAATTGGCATGAGGCTGCAGCATCGTTTCTTGACTACAGTACTGTACCTTGAAGCCAAGCAACTTTAAGTAGCATTATTAAAAAATGACACGAGCAACGAAGTATCCTGCAACCTGAGAAACCTATTTGACCACACTAATGCTAAGGGATCCTCGGCTAACAAGGAGGCTTTCTGATGTGGTCCTCGAATCTGGATTGTGTTTAAATGCGATACATTGTGGCTTTGTTATATGTAAGGTTTGGCAAGCTGGCAGTGTAGTTCCAAAATAAGATACTAAGTATTTGATTTCTATTGCCTTTAAATAGTAATTCTTTGTATTATTTTGTAAGATCTTGAAGCAAGTCAGATTCTCTTTTCTGCAAAGAAATCAGTGTTCGATCTATCAAAAATAACTGCTTGCAAATGAATAATTGGGACATCTTCTTTCCTTTGCTATAACTATTACTGGAGGGAGTGATTATAGGGCTTTCCCTGTGATAAATTGCTTTGCAAGTAGGAGATCAAAACGAGGAAACAAAGTAAATATTGAGTCATTGTTTCAGAACATGTCAAGCTTTGCATATGCAACCTGCACGCCTGAATGACATCAAACACTGAACGCCCACACACATTCACAGCATCCACAGTGATATCATCAACACGCCTGCTGTTTGAAGACTCTGCACGTGGCTTCAGTGGAATTCAGTGACAAAGAATAGTGAACATGGTACATAGCCATTGTTTATAAGTCTCTTCGTTTGTTAAATTATTCTCTGGTTTGGAGGCAAAGTCTATCCATTTAGCAATTTGTGATGGAAAATAAACTTTTGCAGAAGGTTTGGCCACATTTTATGAATGGCCTCTGGTGCGCTCTCAAGGTTTAGCAGTAATAGTGACATGTCAAGGAAAGAGCTAATTCTTTAGATACGATTGCTTTAAAAAGCACTTAGTGTTTTATTAGTTGAAATGATATTATTCCTTACCCTTTGCTACTGCCTGAAGGTCTGCAGACTAAAGTTATTCATTATTTGCAGTTATGCTAACATAAACGCGCACTGATTGCTCATGCCTTCAGGCTAAACAATTTAAACTGAGAGTAACCAGTCTTACCATGTAGCGCTCATTCAGCCAGAATGCTGCATGTTAGAGATATTGATTTAAACAAGTACGTCCTACAATAAATGCAATATCCCTCAGGTTCTGCTGTCCTTGTATCTGCCAAATGATATCTTCATCAATGTGATTTCTGAACCTAATCAGCGCATAATTTAAGAGGACAACAGACATGCAAAGAAAACCGAGATCTATAAACTACTATTAAATAGCTTTAATTGTAATAAACCTTCTGAATTATTGAGAAAAAAATCAGCCTATGATAATTCAAGAATTCGGCCTACTAAATGATGTTACTTCTATACTTACATTTCATAGCTTTATAAGATATGTGTATGTCTACCTGTATACTTGGCAATTATGAGAACAAATTCTTGGACAAGATTCCAGACAGATAGTGTATGCAGAAGTCTGAGACTGCATCATACTCATAATTACAGTTGTCTAAACAACCCACTTAACGCAGCATTACAGTGATGCAGTGCAGCAACATGTGTCTTAAAAACCAAACCAGTATGAAATAAGCACCATGCACAACTATGCATTACAGTATTTATAAAATCAATCTAATTACAGTTACGTCTCTGCTTGTGATGCCAAAGCCAAAGCCAAACAAAAAAAAAATCACGTGGTGCCACATTGCAGACTTAATGATGCTTCAATACCAGCATTGGAATGGGCCCAACTAGGAGCCTTCAAGGGCCACAATGTTATAATAGTACTATTTACATCGTTATACTGAAATAATTTAATTATTAACATGCTAACTCTGAAGTCCAAGTATGTGCACAGTAACACATTTAGTAAGAACTTCAGTAGCACATTTTGAGATTAATCATAATGTATTATTTAATGTATGGACAGTTCTAGTGTTTTTTATTAAAAACAAAAGAGCAAAATAATGTATAAAAACAATTTCAGCATAAGTAGCCAACTAATGCAAAATAAATCACAGCCTGTGTAAAGGGACCTTGGTATGTGCTATTGACTGACTGATATATTGGCTTTGACGTTATAAATGTTAAGAAGCAACGTTGTGCACCAATTAAAAAAAAACTATTAGCCTGAAAAAAAAATCACCACTAATGGATATTTGCGAGGGACTGCAATCTAGCTTTATTGCAACCCCCTTGTGGTAGATTTGGAGAACAGCTCTATTTTTAATACTTTTGGACAGATCAGACTTTTCAGATTAGAGATGAACCGGCATTTTGTGCCAGAAGCGAGGATGGAATTCGAGTGGAAATTCTCACAAGGCACGAGTTCGGGTAAAAAAACAGTTATCGCAAGTTTTTTGTTTTTGTTTTTATGTTTGTGCCACAACACTTGGTGGAAGGAGATGACGGATGCGTTTGCATGCTTACCATTGCCCTCCATTATTTATAAAAGCCTGGAATTGAATATAAGAGGAGAAGACGTATGTACGTCTTGGTTTGATCAGATTTGATTACAAATCGTGCTTAAGAAACTTTAGCAAAATATTATCTTCTGACGGAAAGTATTGCAGTCTCAAACTATAATTTCAATGATGAAAATACTCCACCCACAATATTATAACAATAAGACCATCAAACGACTCATTTTGTACTATTTACAGCCTTGAATTTAGTCTAATTCACTTTTATGGTGAGAAGTATGAGGTGAGTATTATATTTATTTATGTGGGTATCTTTAGTCATTCTGGTGCGTTTGAAATGTTAAAGATGGGTGAGGGAGCTAGACATATCATTGAAAAGTCAGATTGCTGTCCACAGAAATTGAGCTATGATATGTGCTTTGTTTGTGCCAGTACTGGTCATAACTTGACATTTTGCAATGTGAGTAGTTGAATGAGATCTTATAATCCTGATTCTTTCATTCAGCCTGAGGGACAGTCCCCCCCCAAATACTTTAAGTAACAATCCACGTGACAAAAGTATGATTTAGATTTGATTATTAACAGATTTTCTTCTGTGTCTCATAACTAGGTTTTTGTCATCACTTAAGCATGACTTGAATTTGTTTTGTAATGTGACAAATGGTAGTCTGACACCAAAAGATCATCAAGGAATGGTTTTCATAAACTGGTTTCTGACGGTCATGAAAAGCCTGGAAAAATATGTGCATTTAAAATTTCCAGATATGGAAGATCTTAAAACGTCATGGAAATTTTCAATCTAATTGCTTTTTGTGAATGCAGACTGTATAAAATGATTTTGAAGACACTTTTGCAGTAGTCATGGATGACTCAGGGAAGAAAAAAGAAACGTGTGGGTAAACCTTCACGTTGTTGTATATTTTATTAGTTCCAGCAAGTGGATTTTTTCATGTGATATCTTGTCTTAAAGGATTTATTTCTTACTTTATGGAAAGTCCCTTGTATACTTATTATTCAATTTTTTAAATGCATAATTTATTTTATACCTTTAATGTCATTCTAAATAGTCATTCTTGCCACAAGGCCACAGTGTAACAGTCTCCGCTCCATAAAATCATGAAATATTCATCTTTCAGACAAGCAATCCAATTGCTCTGTTTGCTGCTTTTTAGGTCTGACACATCTGTTGAGAGCTCCTGCAGCACGCTCATGACCCGTTTGAGCTGCATGACTCAGAGAAGAACCCAATCTCTCCTCACATCACGGGCTTGACAGCACCTTTGAACAGCTCTCACTGCTACCGACAATGCTCTTTCAACTGCCTTTGAAACCCGACACAAAGGCAGTAACTGAACAGCATTCTTTTCCCTCCTATAATACGGAGAAGCCCTTTTTTATTCCTATGCGTTATTTATTTTATCTCTCTCTCTTAGCCCTCTTCAGTCACATAGGGAAGCTACATAGGAGACTGACAGTCCTCAAGGAAGTGCTCCTGTGTAGAGATTACGACTAGAAGCCTGGGGGGTCCTTGCAGATAATTACTGATTCTCTAAACCAGCAGGAGGTTTGCAGGAACCTCGAGAGAGGGGGGGCGAATTGCCGCAGCTTATTTCTAACTGCTCTGACTTTGTGCGGTGGCAACAGGTTTCCCTGAACACTACAGACTTAAGTTGAACAGCTTTATAAACCCACCTCTCCGATTCCATCCCTCCAGGGAAGACCGAATGGTTTACTTTAAGTATTTAAGGACCAAGATCACCCTTTGTTAGAAATTTGGACTTACCGGCTTCAGCAAACGTGATGATCTCTGTCTGTTCCGCCTGTTCGGTGTCCGGACGGCTGCTGGCCTCATCCTCTATCAGGACACTGCCGTCCTTGGCCACCCGTCCCACGTGTACCTTGCGAATGGCATTGAGGAGCGCTGCCCGAGGCACCGGGTGCGTGATGTTGGGGCGCTCTTGCAGGTGCAGCATGTTAAGTATGTGTCTCTTCACCGCCTCGACTACGTCTTGCTGGGCTCCCTCGTCCTCACCCTCGCCTTTTGGAAGCCGCGCCAGGGCACAGGAGGGACAGTCCATTGCTGCCTGTTCGGACGTTGCCAGGATCCCTTTGGTGACCATGGCACTGAGGGAGCAGGTCTGGATGAGCAGCAGGAAGATCCCGCTCAGAACAGGGAGAGGGGACATCATTAAATTAAAAGTTTCAGTTGCTGAAGAGAGCTGGAGGGTGTTTGCACCAGGTTGCAATATTAACAGGTTACTTTAAAAGTTCCTTTCAAAGAAAGACAAGAACCGTTCGGTCACCAAGAGCTTGCAGTAAAGTCTCTCTGCCAGTCAATGAGCTCACTCTGACCAAAATTTGAGAGGAGCAATAAAGTAAGGGGGAAAAAAGTCAGGAAAAAATGTAATCCTTGCTGGTAAGTTGTGAGAAGAGATGCTGGTCTGAACAGTTCAGTCAGAGGCTTTCTCCCTCTTCAGGTCCTCGGGAAGTTTGTATGGGATAGGCAGTCGGCTTCTGGATGTGCCCCAGGGAAGCAGTGTGCTCGGAAGAGGTCTGGGACTGCTCACTGTGCAGGAGTTGAATGGTGTTGTAGAAGTGGGCTGGACTCTCTCACTGGCTCTAGCTCCCCTGTCTCTCTGTTTCTGCTTCTCCTCTCTCTTACAGAGTAATTATACTTCCCTCGCTCCCTCCCTTCTTCCTTACTCCCTCCCTCTCTTTACGTGTCCTTTTTTTTTTTTTTTTTTTTTTTGTGGGGCAGAGCAACTTTCCCTCTGCAGGGTTTACGGAGAACGTAGTGGAATTAGTTTGACAGACATGACAAGTGTGATTAGCTATTAAGTGACTAAGTCCATTCATTTGTAAGCTTTCACAGTCTTGCTGTCTTTAAATGCAATAGACTTGTGTTTTACAAACTCTCTAAAACATGATTACATTTTAATAGGCAAAATCCAAGTCTGGCAAATTGTCAAACTGAAATATTATCATAGTACTCGAGAATTTTGCGGTGGCACAGCAGTTCCTCATAAATATATTAGCCAATTCTGGTCAAGTGGAGATTACCAGTGGTTAATTTCAGAGAACTTGATTTTTTCTTCCCATTGAAACAGTTCACTTGAAGAAAGAACGTCTTGACGTCACTTTGAAGCAGTGCGCGTTAAACATTCCACGCTTCCCTTTACTGCTGCAACATGCAACACATGTTGAGTGCAGATTCACCAGGAAGTGCCCGGAAGGCTAACTTCCTGTTTAATTGGCCGAGGACAGATGTCTGGGATTTTTAGTGAGACACTAAAAGTGACATCATCAAAGGCTGCGTTGAGGGCATGTGTGGGTCGTTTGTCTGCATATCAGCCAAAACTTGCATGAGGGATCCCTCAGTCGTATGAGTCACGATGTGCCATGGGTTACGTAGATGCTTTTACCATATAAGACATGCTGATGTACTCATTCGGGATTACTCAAAGTTCTGATTCAGGAGACCCCCCTTCGTCAGTGATGCTGACTGAAGTCAGGGTCTAAAGTCTGCTTTGAGATGATCAGCCTTTGGTTTTGTAATAGAAGAACGTCTGGGGCATATTGAATCAAGGGGTCTATGTGTTTTTTTTGCCTTGATCCTAGTTATTAAATAATATCACATCAATATTTTAGTCAATATTATCAACATAGTTGTTATTGAGTTGTATTCCATATTTGCATGTATGTTTAATAACTTGATTTGGATAACAGTTTAAGGTACTCTTTTCTCTGTATCACATTTGTACAGTTAAACACTTACTACAGTATCACTGTAATGAGTCCCTCTTGTGGTCAAACTTGCTCATTGCAGACAGCCAAGAAATCCCCCCCCCCCTCCTCCTCATGGAGTACAGGGCTGAATATTGATTCACATTATGTGATATTTAATGTTTGAGTATTATTTTTAATATTACAGCCTCTCTCTCTTATTTTTTGGGGGGGGAATTCTCAATTAATAAATAATTGACATTTGGCCCCAAGGATCCTTGAAGTCATTATACTGAGAGACTGAGGAGGCGCTTCTTCCCTCAGGCCATCAGGCTCCTAAACTCAAACTCGGTCTAATAACATTTACAGGACTCAATTTAAGAAACTGTAAAATATTCACTATTCTCCATCATCCATATTGCTGCTATGTGTACATACCCGTTACAACCTGTTTGCACATTCCTCTTGCACATCCCTGTTTATATTATGGTTTATTAAGTCCACAGTATGCTGTATTGCACATTTTATTTTATTGCACATATTACTCTTTATTTATTTACCTATATTTATATATATACTCTTGTGTTGTTTTATGTATTTTGCACTGTCCATTGAGTGGACCTGACCTGATTTACGTTTCACTATGTATTATATTCTGTATAATTGAGTATGTGACGAATAAAAGAACCTTGAACCTTGATGATGATATCATCCAATGAGTTAACATACTGTTAGTTTGTTAGATTGGGATATGCAACATATTTTCAGGGATTTACTGCTTGTCTTGCTTGGTTTGAAGTTAAAAAATAGAGCATTCTACTCTCCATTTCTAGAAATGATTCAGAACTTATAAAATCTTAACTCCTGGAAAACTGTTTTGTTGTTGTTAAAGGAACACTCCACTTTTTTTGACGTAGCGCCTGAAAGTAGTCCCCAGCTATATCATGACGAGTTGCGTAGCTGGGGACTACTTTTAGGTGTTTCTTGATTATTATGCCAGAATGAGAGTATAAAAAAAAATAAAAAAAATATCCTCTTTCCTTAACTTTACTCTCTTTCCGTTAACCTCTCACTGTCTGACTAGAATTTGCTCTGAACAATACCTAGAAATTTGTATGACAAGCACTTCCTGTGTCTGTTTGCCTCTATATAATGTATTGCTTATTGTAATCCTCAATTGTAAGTCGCTTCGGATAAAAGCGTCTGCTAAATGAATAAATGTAAATGCAACCATATCGGCCTAGAAAATCGCAACTTTTCACTTTCCGTCGGTCTTAGTACACGATGTAACTACAGAAGAGTCAAGCTTTAAATAGGAAAATTATCGAAACTCTTTAGTCATTTTTGAGCGAGATGCTGACGGTCTAATCAGATTCAATGATCTATGCTAAGCTACGCTAAAAGTGCTACCGCCAGACCCGGAGATCGGCTGAATGGATTCGAAAACAGTAAAACTCAACTGTTTAACTCTTGGGGAGTTGTACAATTATTTCCAAAAAAGTGGAGTGTTCATTTAATACGGTTTCCCCTTTACTTGGTTTAGACTGAGACCTGTGGACTAACTGGAAAAGAGAATTAATCAATTCTATCATAATAATCTTGGCTTGAGTTGTGACGGCAGAGAAGAGGAAATCTGGAAGTCACTGCTGTGTAACACAGTCAAATCATGACTGCACTTAATTCTCACACGATACTTGCGAAATCTGACGTTATGTTTTTGTGGTCTGAGGAGTACAAAATTATCCATTGTTGTAATGACTGTGGTGGATCCTTTTTTCAGTTTTTGATTTTCTGAAATGCTTTCTGGTTTGAATTTGAGCTATAGTTATTCACACGGGGAATGGAGAACTGATAGAGCAAGACAACTTTTCTTTCTTCAGGCACTGAATGTTTATTTGGAGACTAGCTTTTTATTAGGGTTGTTAAAATGAGCCATTGCAGTCCTTGCCTCATACCTGAGACAGGAGAGCTGTTACTGCTTTAGTACAGCACTTCAGCAGCAGACTTGCAATGACCTGGTGTATACTCTGTATCACATGATAGTAAACACCTAGAACTTCCAGACTTGTTGAATATACAAAGAAAGTAATAAAGATATCAATGACAAATATCCATACATTTCAAGTCAACAATTCCACGCGGTCCTATTGTAGCAATTACATTTTGCAAGTTCTGTCTAAGGAAATGTTTCTTAACTTTAGCTAGTCATGTCTAAATGTCTCGCGACAGGACAGTCTGGATGATTTGGGCCGCCAGTAGGTGATGGATTGCCTTCCTCCACCTCTGTCTTCTCATTAGGGGACACATAACGGAGAGAGGGATGAGAGTCTGTTGACACGGGGGTTACATGATTCCTCACCGTCACTCATTAAAACGTGAATGGAGAGCAGGGAGAGGAAGGAGCAGGGAAAATGTATTTTCAACCCCAGAGAAAGCGATGGACTGAATGAGTAAATCTTTCTCCAGATGTGAGTGCCTGCAGGATTCAAAACTTTCTATCGCACACTGTTTCTCTTGCTGTCTATCCCTTCCAGGATTTGGGGCTGAAGGTCAGGCTGTCTGGGCCGTGCTCTATCTGAAACCGGAATCGACTCTACCTCCCTGAGTGAGTTTCATTGGAGACCACGGGGAAAATCTCCAAGTCACGAGGTCAGATAGGCTAACGGCGATTGCCCTGCTCTGCTGTTGGAGAAGTGCGAAGATGAGAAACGAGAGCCAAAACATTCCTGCGTAACCTGCGTAACCATTGCATTTGTCATGATTATTATGTTGCATTCTCCCATGTGGTCTATACTTAGTATATCAGCCTGTAATGTACTTGGAGGCACATGGCCCATACTTTTGAATTAATCTACAGTGAATTAAATGCCATCATTAAAGACAATGTTTTTTTATTATTATGTTTTATAAAATGCTTCCCAAATTCTATTGGTTAGACAGACAGATCCAAACACACCCTTGGTTGAGCTGTGTCAGGCTGGTTGGGGTGCAAAAAAAATCTGTTTTCAAAACATATGCCATTGGTTTGCCAGACCTGTGCCATTGTTTAAACAAATCATTGTAAGGACCACGATGTTCATGTTATTGTCAGTGATACTTGTCATCAGTCTTTTTTTCTTAAAGTCAGCATACAAATGAAAATGGACCCTATTTATTTTCTGAATTAACATTTGGTTGTGCATGGTTCAGCTGTGCTTGTTATTCAAAAAAATGGGTTGTTTTCCTAATCAGAATGTGTATAATATATATATATATATATATATATATATAATGTATGTACACTCACCTGGCCACTTTATTAGGTACACCTTGCTAGTACCGGGCTGGACCCCCTTTTGCCTTCAGAAGTGTCTTAATTCATCGTGGTATAGATTCAACAAGGTGTTGGAAACATTCCTCAGAGATTTTGGTCCATATTGTCATGATAGCATCACACAGTTGCTGCAGATTTGTCGGCTGCACATCCATGATGTGAATCTCCCGTTCCACCACATCCCAAATGTGCTCTATTGGATTGAGATCTGGTGACTGTGGAGGCTATTTGAGTAAAGTGAACTCCTTGTCATGTTCAAGAAACCAGTCTGAGATGATTTGATCTTTGTGACATGATGCATTATCCTGCTGGAAGTAGTCATCAGAAGATGGTACACTGTAGTCATAAAGGGATGGACATGGTCAGCAACAATACTCCGGTAGACTGTGGCATTTAAACGATGCTCAATTGGTACAAAGTGTGCCAAGAAAATATCCCCCACACCATTACACCACCAACACCAGCCTGAACCGCTGAGATAAGGCAGGATGGATCCATGCTTTCATGTTCTTTAAGCCAAACTCTGACCCTACATCTGAATGTTGCAGCAGAAACCAAGACTCATCAGACCAGGCAACGTTTTTACAATCTTCTATTGTCCAATTTTGGTGATCCTGTGTGAATTGTATCTTCCGTGTCCTGTTCTTATCTGACCGGAGCGGCACCCGGTGTGGTCTTCTGCTGCTCGACGTGTTGTATGTTCAGAGATGGTATTCTGCAGATCTTGGTTGTGACGAGTGATTTGAGTAACTGTTGTCTTTCTATCATCTCTAACCAGTCTGCCCATTCTCCTCTGACCTCTGACATCAAGAAGGCATTTTATCTACACAACTGCCGCTCACTGGATATTTTCTCTTTTTCGGACCATTCTCTGTAAACCCTAGAGATGGTTGTGTGTGAAAATCAGTTTCTGAAATACTCAGAGCAGTCCGTCTGCACCAACAACCACTCTACGTTCAAAGTCACTTAAATCCCCTTTCTTCCCCGTTCTGATGCTCGGTTTCAACTCCAGCAAGTCATCTTCACCACATCTAGATGCCTAAATGCATTCAGAATTGTGAAATGAAAATTCGCTATTGTGTGAAAAAAGTCCTGAATAATTCAGTTTGACACTCCTGAAAACAAGACAAGTCAAAATTACCTTAAAAAATAGATTCATTGGCAGAAATAAGCTTCCACATGCTTTAATGAGAAACAAGTTACATTAAGGAAGTGAATTATTTTGTGAATGCCGTTTCACGTAGTCTTTAGCTTTCTTTGATTTATTCACAGAGAATAGACCATTCTGCACCCTAATCACTCATGGCTCTTTCATTCTGGCGAGATCTACAGCTCTTCTGTTTAAGCATAACATCTGTCGTAGACTTTAGCTGAACCTTGGAAGTGAATGTGGAAAACAATAAGCATTATTTCATGTAAAATTTACTCTTGATTGTGGGAAGAGGTGTTTAGAGAGCCCCCCTACCCCCACCCCACCCCAAGATTAGATCTATACTTGATAGACCAAGCAAGCCAACATCTCCAAAATGTTATTACATTAGATGCATCAGATGGATTCTGTATGCAAGAAGCATCTGTGAACCATCACTGTTAATATAATATCCAATGGCTTTGTAAAGCATTGCATAATCGCTAACTTCAGCTGGGAATGTAACTTGCACAGTGCATGTATTATGAACGTCAAGCTCCTTATATTCAGCCATGGGAGAATCTCCCACCATGCTTTATTGCATATTTAAGCCTCTTGGGTGTTCTGGTTGTTTTATATGCAAACAAGATTTTATTAATGGTATGTTCGCTATGCAGTCATTCGTCAAGCACTCCACAACCCACCTGACCTGAAAAGACGTTTGTGTTCTCAACAGCCCAGAGTGTTTTGAAATGTAGAGCTTTGTCAAAAGTGAATCTGGCTTCCTTCACTGGCAGCTTTTCAAGTTGGACCAACCCCACCTAGCCGAAAAACATATTTATTAATAAAGTGCTATGTAAAGCTGCTGGACCAATTGTCTTTGGTAGGTTTGTAATTGATTTTGTGTAATGTCTTAGTCGATGCGCTCAATGACATACAGGGCCAAAGAAAAAACATCTGCCTTCTGTTGAAATAATTATGGTTTTATATTTATTAGCAGGAAATGTAGTCGATTAAATGAAGCATAGTCAGCTCTGAATTAAAAGTCTTATGGGACGTGTGTGTTGGAGCATTAAATGAGAGGTGAAAATGTAATTCATAGTGTCTGCAGTTAATTCTGAGCTGAAATTTGATACTTTGAACTTGCTATTGAAGTTTTATATTGTTGTTTTTGTTTATATGAATTGCAGCCATTAATGTGTTGTGTTTATGTTCTTGTGGCATAAGCATCACAAGTAAGTGCGACATGTAATGGTGCAGTGTTAGCATGACACTTTGTGAGGTTTATTTCAAGATCTTGATGCATTTTAACAAGCTTAATCTGTTAAGCAATGATATACCTTTTTACAGATTTCATGCATTTTATTTGTTTTAAACGTATTATGCATAAATGTATACAAAATATTAATATATGACTTAGGGGTTGTTCAGTTTTAACTTGTCCTCAAGCCTTTAAAAGTATAGTTCACCCAAAAATGAAAATTTGCTGTTAATTTATGGAACTTCAGGCCATTCAAGATGTAGGTGACTTTATTTCTTCAGTAATACAGTAAATAAAGTTGAAATTTTTTATTCAATTTTTAGTTGAAATCATTGTGGTGATTCATAAAAAACATGTCAGTGGCTACTGGCACTTTGAGAGAAAAAAAAGCAAATACAAGCAAGACTAAACGAATTCCTGTCTCCTGGTGACTTGCATTTTATGAATCAACAAGGTCCACGGTTTCAGCTAAAAATCTACTGATGAAAAAAGTCTCCTACATCTTGGATGGCCTGAGAGTGAGTAATTTCACAGCACACATTTTCTGTAATTTAACAGCACAAGCTTTTTTGGGGTTTTCACCTTGTACTGTTTTGTTTGCACTGAATGTTTCTTTTTGCTCTGTGTATTCTGTATGTGTAAACCATAGTATATGTCTTTGTAAAGTATTTATGTAAAGTGTATATATAGAGGGCTTGGAGGGCTTGGAAAAGCAGAAATGCGCTATATAAATGTAATTCATTATTATTATTATATAGTTTGGTAACATTTATAAATGCAGCAGCACCGTAGTCCAGTGAGCCACACTTCCTTTATATGTCTCCACACATACGACACAGGGCATGTTAACCAGTCAGATCACTGTTTTTTTTGTATCACGCAAGCCTTTTTTTCAGCTAGTCGCTCAATTTAAATAAGAATAAAAATATGTATAATTAAAAATATGAATCAAATATCATCAATTATCATTGTCGGCCCAGATATTTATATCGGTGGCTCTGCAATCATCAGTGGTCTTTTCCCGATTTCTTGGTGACGAGGTCCTCACTGGAGATCTGTCTCTGGGGCTCATCTAGTTGTCCTGGTCTCCGCTGATGTTCAGAGCTGTAGAGGTCGTCTATAGGTGCTGATCCACCATCTGATCTGGATACGGACTGGATCTGGTGACTGCGGTGATCATCTGATCTGGATACGGACTGGATCTGGTGACTGCGGTGATCATCTGATCTGGATACGGACCGGATCTGGTGACTGCAGTGATCATCTGATCTGGATACGGACTGGATCTGGTGACTGCAGTGATCATCTGATCTGGATACGGACTGGATCTGGTGACTGCAGAGATGATCTGATCTGGATACGGACTGGATCCGGTGACTGCAGTGATCATCTGATCTGGATACGGACTGGATCCGGTGACCGCAGTGATCATCTGATCTGGATACGGACTGGAACCGGTGACCGCTGTGATCATCTGATCTGGATACGGACTGGATCTGGTGACCGCAGTGATCATCTGATCTGGATACGGACTGGATCTGGTGACCGCAGTGATCATCTGATCTGGATACGGACTGGATCTGGTGACCGCAGTGATCATCTGATCTGGATACGGACTGGATCTGGTGACTGCAGTGATCATCTGATCTGGATACGGACTGGATCTGGTGACTGCTGTGATCATCTGATATGGACACGGACTGGATCTGGTGACTGCAGTGATCATCTGATCTGGATACGGACTGGATCCGGTGACTGCAGTGATCATCTGATCTGGATACGGACTGGATCCGTTGACTGCAGTGATCATCTGATCTGGATACGGACCGGATCTGGTGACTGCAGTGATCATCTGATCTGGATACGGACTGGATCTGGTGACTGCTGTGATCATCTGATATGGACACGGACTGGATCTGGTGACTGCAGTGATCATCTGATCTGGATACGGACTGGATCCGGTGACTGCAGTGATCATCTGATCTGGATACGGACTGGATCCGTTGACTGCAGTGATCATCTGATCTGAATACGGACCGGATCTGGTGACTGCAGTGCAAGTGATCATCTGATCTGGATACGACCGGATCTGGTGGACTGCAGAGATGATCTGATCTGGATACGGACCGGATCTGGTGACTGCAGAGATGATCTGATTTGGATACGGACCGGATCTGGTGACTGCAGAGATGATCTGATTTGGATACGGACCGGATCTGGTGACCGCAGTGATCATCTGATCTGGATACGGACTGGATCTGGTGACCGCAGTGATCATCTGATCTGGATACGGACTGGATCTGGTGACCGCAGGGATCATCTGATCTGATACTGGATCTGGTGACCGCAGTGATCTGGATACGGACTGGATCTGGTGACGCAGTGATCATCTGATCTGGATACGGACTGGATCTGGTGACGCAGTGATCATCTGATCTGGATACGGACTGGATCTGGTGACTGCAGTGATCATCTGATCTGGATACGGACTGGATCTGGTGACCGCAGTGATCATCTGATCTGGATACGGACTGGATCTGGTGACTGCAGTGATCATCTGATCTGGATACGGACTGGATCTGGTGACTGCAGTGATCATCTGATCGGATACGGACTGGATCTGGTGACTGCAGTGATCATCTGATCGGATACGGACTGGATCTGGTGACCGCAGTGATCATCTGATCTGGATACGGACTGGATCTGTTGACCGCAGTGATCATCTGATCTGGATACGGACTGGATCTGGTGACTGCAGTGATCATCTGATCTGGATACGGACTGGATCTGTTGACTGCAGTGATCATCTGATCTGGATACGGACTGGATCTGGTGACTGCAGTGATCATCTGATCTGGATACGGACTGGATCTGTTGACTGCAGTGATCATCTGATCTGGATACGGACTGGATCTGTTGACTGCAGTGATCATCTGGGCTGGATAAGGACCGGATCGGGTGGCTACGGTGACCTCGGAATAATAAAGAAAACTACTAATATTAGCGTAGATGTCAATCTTCTTACAATGTAACAAGTACATTGTACTTTGTACGTTGTACTCTGTACATTGTACGGTTCTGGTTGACCTAATTAATGCAGCCTAACAATCCTTTAACTGATTAGGATAATAGAAGCGTATTAGTGTGTTAAGTGTACGCCAGGTTAAAGAGATGGGTCTTTAATCTAGATTTAAACTGACAGTGTGTCTGCCTCCCGAACAGTGTTAGGTAGACTGTTCCAGAATTTGGGCGCTAAATAGAAAAAGGATCTGCAAATGGCCAGAGTTTTTAGACGGCAGTGGACGTGGAGGACTATAATGTGATAAGAGTTCGCTCAAATACTAAGGAGCTAAGCCATTCAGGGCTTTATAAGTAATTAACAAGATTTTAAAATCTATACGATGTTTAAAAGGGAGCCAGTGCAGTGTTGACAGAACCGGGCTAATGTGGTCCTACTTCCTGGTTCTAGTAAGAACTCTAGCTGCTGCATTTTGGACCATCTGTATATTGTTTATTAAGTGTGCAGAACAACCACCTAATAAAGCATTACAATAGTCTAATCTTGAGGTCATAAACGCATGAATTAACATTTCTGCATTTGACATTGAGAGCATAGGTCTCAGTTTATATATATAGTTTTTGTAGTACGATGATATCAGTCCCAATTGTGCAGTCATGTTGTGCAGGGATCAGAAACAGCTGCTTCTCAGCCGGCTCTGGGAGTGTAGTTTTCCTTCATTCACACAATAATATGTCGGGAATAAGCTGAAGTTAGCCTAGATGGGAAACTTCCCTAGCAGTTCTGGCGCTTTGAAATGTGGTTTGTCTAAGACATAGTCTCAGAACAATTGGAGGGGTATTAGCGTGTGGGTGTGTAGACAAGACGGTGATTGGAAAAGGGCGGCGGATCTGCTAGACAGCACGTATCCGGGTGTGGCACTCATAATTCTGCTGCATATATCATCATTACAAAGGTTGTTTGTGATAACTTGCGTAATGGGGTTTAGGACCCAGATGTCTTCTTTCATAACATCTCAGGCCCGAATTGAAAAACATAAAAATACTTACTTTTTAAACAAATACTCACTTAACATATTATACATTTCAATACGTTAAAACCTTGTTTTGACAATAAGCACAGATCAGAGTTTGTGGTGTATCCTACTTCAGTTTTTGCAAACCCATTCCAGCCCACACACTTAGGTGGTTTGAAATCCGATTAAAGTCAGATGTTTGGAAATGTGTCTTAGTCCATAGTCCGCTCAGATTTCAAGTAGTTCTTTGATGTTCGGGACATGTCGTTCCCATATCGGTGTCCTAAATTAATTCAGTCATGTAGGGTGTGAATGAACAAGCAACAAATTAATGTTTCTTCAGCGTTTATGTTAAAATTAGCCCTAGCATGGCAAAGCATTCAGCGATTTCATTCCAAAACTGATTCATTTCCTGATTCACATCAAATACAATATATGTGTGGGGAATTGTAATGATTTTTTTTAAAGAATACATAAATACAACAACAAAAAATCTGCAATGTATGTATATGCACTGTTGGACATTGATAGTGTACATTAAATTAAACAAACGGTAACACTTTATGTTGATCCACTTCAGACATTCTGCTAACTGTAAGTAGCTTTGCAACTAGTATTATTGTTTAAAGGGTTAGTTCACCCAAAAATAAAAACTCTGTCATGAATTACTCCCTATCATGTCGTTCCAAACTCGTAAGACCTTCGTTCATCTTCAGAACACACATTAAGATGTTTTTGAAGAGTTCAGAGAGCTCTCTGACCCTCCATAGACTGCAACGCAACTGAAATGTTCCTAGGTCTAGAAATGTAGCAAGGACATTGGTAAAATAGTCCATGTGAAATCAGTGGTTTTCAACATCATCATAATAAATGCTTTTTTTAGAATATCAGAATCAGAAGATCAGAATGATTTATGAAGGATCGTGACTGGAGTAAAGTACAAAAAATTCAGCTTTGGAATCACAATAAATGTAAAAAAATGTAATTATTTTAAAAAGTGGAAATATTTCACAAGTTTACTGTTTTGCTGTAGGCCTACTTTGGATCAAATAAATGCAGGTTTGCTGAGCAGAAGAGACTTCTTTTAAAAACATTATAAATCTTATTTCTTGGATTAGTTTTAGTTTAGTTTTAAGTCTAATTTTTTTCTGTGAAAACCTTTGTTTTCATACAGTGATAGCTGGACATTTGTCCGTTATTAGGAATTTTCTGGTGCGACTTTCTATGCGAGAGCGCCCTCTGGCGTCCAGTATGAATGAACACACACTGCATGTTATAACTGTTTAGCGCTCCATGATGTTCATCTCGCCTTATTCTGGGTCCGAATAAAACATCAGGTTATGCAACAGACTCTCCTGTCTCTTTAAATGTAAATCTATATTTATTCGCACTGGCTCTTGAAAACCTTTATGTGAACACACTTGCCCTAAAAAGGTGCGGGGGATGAATTTAAGTCATATTAAAAGTGGGGTGGGGGGCACGTCCCCTGCGTAATCTACAACCCTGGGCTCGGGTTGGTAATTATGATAAGCTGTCGGACACGGGCCGGGCTAAGTCCTGAGCGTCTCGGACACGGGCCGGGCTAGGGCCTAAATTTGAGGCCTGTAGACAAGTAGATTTTACATTTATGCATTTAGCAGACGCTTTTATCCAAAGCGACTTATCCAAAGCGATTTTGTCATTTTAGAATGTTAAGATCTACTTCTGTAGTTATTTTAGTGAAAGTAAATACAGGAGTAATGTAATGCATTACAATTCTGAGACAGTAATATAAGGTAATGTATTACTTTTAAATAACAGTAACAAGTAATCTATAATGTTTTACAGTTTGTAAGTAACTTGCACAACACTGGTGAACAAAGCCTAAACTAACTTCAGCCCAAAAATGTCATTATTCTTCTACCAAAATGTGACGTCAGCTTTCCACAGCACTGAACCACACAGTAGTTTTGGCAGTGACAGTCGACTCGATTCACTTTCTGTGAGAAACCACAGCTGGACCATCGGCTCATTCTCATTTCCGGTAGTCCAGACACACTCTGAGGCGAGACGCATGACTACTGAACTGATTCATTGATCAGCTGAATCACTGACCCACGGCCCACAGGTTGGAAATGATCAGAGGCTGATGGGGTTTTGTCATGACAGGGGTAAACATAGAAGTGTAGCTCCTGTATGAGTCTGAAAGCACTGGCTGTGCCTCCACTCTCTGCTTTAATGGTTAGAAAGTGAGGAATGTGTTTCGGGGCCTTTTTGTGTTGGTCTTTCATTTTTAATTGGACCAGTGTGTGATTGTGTGGACTGATATGATGAGTGCTTGCAGAAATTCCCCTCACCTCATTTTGGCAGGCAGATACGTGTGATGTGAAACAATATTTGGCCGGCAGGGTTGGTGCGTGGAGAACATGGAGACTTTTCTTCTTTCTCCAGCTTTTTTTATTTTTTTATTTCCACCTCTACTCGCACAGTATGGAAATAATAAAATAGAATAAATCCATCCACCACATTTTATTAACTACTAATTTATCATTCTCTCGTTACGTAGCTGTTTTTGAGAAATCATTCCTGCGGTGTTCCATCTTCTGTTGACAGAAAATGAAAAACATCCTCCTGACAATGGAAAACCAAGCGTGTTGTCTAATTTTCCACAAATAAGGATAGATTGTTCTTTTAAGTCGGACTAAATTGACAGCAAATGGACACTTGTGGGTAAAGAAATAGTTCACTCAATTTGCTCATGTTGCTCCAAACCAGTATGACATTCTTTCTTGTTTGGAATGCAGATGTTCTTTTTTATATTTAGTTAATCTGGGACAATACATATTAATAATAAATACAAATGAAATGTAAAGGGTGCTTCCTCTGTGGGCTAGTCCTAGTAAAGGTTGATGGGATGGGGGGGGGGGGTCAGTACATCTTTTTTTATTTATTTTTTAACACTACAATTCTAATAAAATGTTCACAATTTTCATTTGACCAAATGTGGAATTTTAAGAGACAACACAATGACATATATATATATATATATAAACATGAGGGTGAGTAAGTGATCACAGAAACGTCTTTTTTGGTCAACTTGTCTTTTAAGAATCTCTCAACAAAAATATGTGAGGAATCCCACATGTGTCTCTTTTTCAGGATTTCAGTAGTAATCTCAAAAACAGTATCTCAAATTATGCTCATATTTGGCCAAATACCAAAGTCTACAATCAAGAGAGCTACAGATTTCACTATTAGAGAACAACAGATCGAGAAATCTCAATATTAAGCTCAAACGTTCGGAGCTAAACTCTTCAAATGTATTTTATAGCTCTGTACTCTCACTGTATGGCAACAGCTCTAATTTGTATTTATTTTTGTTTCTCCTAATTTATGGGGGAAAATATCTTCAAATGGGACCAAAGACTCCACGAGTATGGGCAAAAAAAGTATGGAAGTCAATATCAGCAAATGTTTTATATATATATATATATATATCTTTTTGTGCTCAACAGATGATATGAGAACAATATGAGGATAAGTAAATGGTGACATCATTAGTATTTATTTTTAGGTCTTCTGAGCAGTGCTTTGGAATAATATGTATTTTTCTGGTCTTTTTGACTCTTTTTATTGATAGAAACAGTAGAAGAGACTTGGAAACCAAGGACCAGTGTGGGGACAGAATGCCTGTGTGTTCACTGACCTCTGCTCTGAATGAAATTCAATTGATCGCTAAAATGTTCCTATGGGAAAGTTAGGTCTACAGTATGTCATAAGTTGTCTTGCATATTCTGGTCTGTTCCCACATTTAGGCAGAGTAGTGAGTCGATCTTCCGTTGCAGATGACTGGTGTAAGGAAACATGAACACTTAGCCCTGTTGTGGTTAGTTGTATGCACAGAAAATATAAACAGTGACGTGATTCATACAGTTCATCTTCCTGTGGAAATACTGTATGTCAGATATCAAATCCTGAATCTGTTTAATGACGACACGGGATTCCAGGTAACACCAAATGCCACTGAGGTCATGTGCTTTTCTAATGACTCTGAAGTGCTTCAGAAATGACTCTAAAGATGCTTGTCTCATTTTGAAACACTGGTTTGCACTGCCATTAGGAACTGGTGGAATGACTTTTCTTAGGACTTGAAAATAGTCATAATACTGAGAACTCATTATTTAGATGACTAAAGATGAGTCTCAGACTTTACATGCAGTGTCATTCCATGAAAAAGCCCAGGTTTGAACAATGAAAGCTTTAACGTGTTTCCACTAAAATTCCCTGAAGAAAACCATATGCTGTGTTCCCACCTTCTGACGAGTGAACTCGCATTTCCAAACATACATATCCATAGACACATGGCATGTAATGGTATTAAATGTCCTTGTTCCTTTGAAAGATGTCCATGTGTATGCACACCATCTTTCATATTTCAAAGTGCTTTCAGCCACTCCTTAAAGAGTACATTCCATATGGACATAATCAAAAGATAACAAGGACAAATATATACATTTTGTCTTTCATTCTTTTTATTTGATTATGTATGTCCGGCCCTGAAGGAAAATGGAATTGCTCCGAGTATGATCTTTTATAGCTCATGAGATTATGAAACAGAGGTTATGAAAGAGATGACTTTATCACCTTTGCATCAGTTTTGTTTTTTCTGAAATTTCCAAAAAACAGATTGTTCACATTCATTTACTCAAAAAAGTCTGTCTACTTCAAAATGTCACATATAATTCAATGAGTTACTTCCCGTTTGTGAAATTGACTTCCTTCTATTTCTGAGTGAAAATAGTTTCAAAGTAAATCATACACTACTGTTTTTCTTTTTCCCCCTTCCTGTAGTTTTTTCTCAGGAGACAAATCTGATAATTAATGAACTTTATTTTAATCAAACAATATTCTTATTTGATCTATTTATACCTTTCTTTCTGAATTGTTAATTCAAAGCCTTTTCTTAAGGTACTTGTTGACCACAGGTCTACAGGGATCCTTTAATTACATTATTTCAGATGATGTTATGTAGTGTTCCTGTGGCTCAGTGGTAGAGCATTGTGTTAAAAGGTTGTGGGTTCAATTCCCAGGGAACACACATACTGACAGAAAATGTATAACCCGAGTAAGCCGCTTTGGATAAATGCGTCTGCTAAATGTTATTTAGTTTTGCATATCGGGGACTGATTTGGCAAACAAAATGATTTTTTTCCCCTAAGAAATATTATTAAAACATAGAAAACTAAGGTTTTCAAATTAATATATATTATTTTGATGCAATAAGAACCTCGACATGAAATGCTGAGGTACTTTAAAGGCATTGGAAATGTAAAACATTTCTGAAGAAGAGTTCTGAAAAAGTCAAGAACATGAGCTATTGAGACATATCTGAGGCCTTCCTGATTGTATTTTTCATATGATAATTTTCGTTCTGTTTTTTTTTTGCAGTTAGATATGTTGTTTTTGTCAGGTTGCAGTTTTCATCATACATTTTGGGCAGTTTGGGGCAGGGAAATGACTTCTCTTCAATCATTCTTCCCATTGCAGTCATCCTCCGAGAGCGTGTCCTGATTGACGTGGTTAGTAGCAGCAGCCGTGGCTTTACAGCTGTGTGGATATAACTGAATCAGATGCTTGTGATCTCTTCAGGAGAGATGATGAGGAAGAATGACGCAGTGATGGAATCCCAGTCCTTTTCTTTCGATCTGCACACCCACGCATCTCCTCCTCTCTGCCAGTCGTTTTCCTTCTCTTATTTTCTGACCCCCTGGCTGACTGTGATTCACCTTTACGTGGCAACGGAAAAGGTACGTCACACCTGAAGTTTGTACTTTTGATCTACTGCAGATCTGTCTGTCGGCATGACAGCGCTGTCCTCTGTATGCTGAATTCACAGTTCAAGAGAGAGGAAACAGACCTCGATGCACTAACCAGCGTTTCAATTATGGACCAGCATGAAAACTCACACTCGTCTTTTCAGTAAAGGTGTCATATTGGTATTTACGGCTCAGATTCCTTTACACTTCACAAACAATTACATATACTCTATATGTTGGACTATTTTGAAGTGAACTTCAAATCAGGGTTATTATCGTAAACTAAAACCAAAACCATAAAAGAACAACGCATTCAAAATATTAATAAAATCCCACTAAAGCCAAAATAACACAGCTTCAAAAGTATTTCATGTTATACTTATTAATGACTGAATATGTCCAGCCAGTCTTCTGTTCTGATTTTTAAATAAATTATTGTAATTCGTCTTGGAGATAACTGGTTTGGTACACACCTTTTCTTATCTTTATCTTTATTGTAATAATATTGTAATAATAGAAAAAAATGCTTTGGAACAAAGGGTGGATACTGTTGCTCTCTGCTTCATCACATGCTGTAGATGCCAACAAAAGAATATGTCCAAAAATAGACATAACAATGTCAGTTTCTACAGTCTTGATTCAAAGACATTGCGTCAGCTGATTGTACACAGTGCAGCCCGCTAAATAATAATACAATAAACCACATAATGACATTAACATAAGTTTATCAGTTGGCCTATACAGCAGTTACAGTATATTCATCAAATAGTTACACATTGCACAATCATTTTCATTTATTTACTTAAACATTTATCTCACTGAAGCTGATTACAGCTCATTAAACAATTGCTCATTGTTTGAAGCAGATTCATATCCTTATTTTGCTTTGTCATTTACTGATAATATAATAGTTCACTTTAATTATTCTCGTTTTTAAAGTAAACATTCTGTTTCCTCTCATTAAGAGAATAAACCCAGAACGGATGGATTTCTATCAAGGAATTTCAGAAATAACTTAAATGGTGTGTGTGTGTGTATATATATATATATATATATATACAGGTGCATTTCAATAAATTAGAATGTCGTGGAAAAGTTCATTTATTTCAGTAATTCAACTCAAATTGTGAAACTCGTGTATTAAATAAATTAAATGCACACAGACTGAAGTAGTTTAAGTCTTTGGTTCTTTTAATTGTGATGATTTTGGCTCAGATTTAACAAAAACCCACCAATACTCAACAAATTAGAATATGATGACATGCCAATCAGCTAATCAACTCTAAACACATGCAAAGGATTCCTGAGCCTTCAAAATGGTCTCTCAGTTTGGTTCACTAGGCCACACAATCAAGGGGAAGACTGCTGATCTGACCGTTGTTCAGAAGACAATCATTGACACCCTTCACAAGGAGGATAAGCCACAAACATTCATTGCCAAAGAAACTGGCTGTTCACAGAGTGCTGTATCCAAGCATGTTAACAGAAAGTTGAGTGGAAGGAAAAAGATGCTCAACCAACCGAGAGAACCGCAGCCTTATGAGGATTGTCAAGCAAAATCGATTCAAGAATTTGGGTGAACTTCACGAGGAATGGACTGAGGCTAGGGTCAAGGCATCAAGAGCACCACACACAGACGTGTCGAGGAATTTGGCTACAGTTGTCGGCAGAGGTGTCTTACCTGGGCTAAGGAGAAGAAGAACTGGACTGTTGCCCAGTGGCCCAAAGTCCTCTTTTCAGATGAGAGCAAGTTTTGTATTTCATTTGTAAACCAAGGTCCTAGAGTCTGGAGGAAGGGTGGAGAAGCTCATAGCCCAAGTTGCTTGAAGTCCAGTGTTAAGTTTCCACAGTCTGTGATGATTTGGGGTGCAATGTCATCTGCTGGTGTTGGTCCATCATGTTTTTTGGAAACCAATGTCACTGCATCCGTTTACCAAGAAATCTTGGAGCACTTCATGCTTCCTTCTGCTGACCAGCTTTTTAAAGATGCTGATTTCATTTTCCAGCAGGATTTGGCACCTGCCCACACTGCCAACAACACCAAACGTTGGTTAAATGACCATGGTGTTGGTGTGCTTGACTGGCCAGCAAACTCACCAGACCTGAACATAGAGAATCTATGGGGTATTGTCAAGAGGAAAATGAGAATCAAGAGACCAAAAAATGCAGATGAGCTGAAGGCCACTATCAAAGAAACCTGGGCTTTCACACCACCTCAGCAGTGCCACAAACTGATCACCTCCACGCCACGCCGAATTGAGCCAGTAATTAAAGCAAAAGGAGCCCCTACCAAGTATTGAGTACATATACAGTAAATGAACATACTTTCCAGAAGGCCAACAATTCACTAAAAACTTGTTTTTATTGGTCTTATGAAGTATTCTAATTTGTTGAGAATTGGTGGGTTTTTGTTAAATCTGAGCCAAAATCATCACAATTAAAAGAACCAAAGACTTAAACTACTTCAGGCTGTGTGCATTGAATTTATTTAATACATGAGTTTCGCAATGTGAGCTGAATTACTGAAATAAATGAACTTTTCCACGACATTCTAATTTATTGGGATGCACCTGTATATATATATATATATATATATATATATATATATATATATATAGCTTATTTTTTTCTTGGAGCAAAATTATTGAATTTCCTTTGGTGCGTATTATCTATACAATACAACTGCCAAAAACGGACTTTAAAGTGTCTAGAAGTCTCATGCCAAGGCTTTAATTTGTCCCCTCAAAGCGATTTCCTAATTGCCTCTCTTAACTCCTCCAGGTGTTTAGCCTTCGGGCCGTCCAGATGCTTTCCCCAAATGCACATAAACAGTTCGTCTTATCCTGCATCTGTGGATTCTCTGACCTGAGCTCTTTTACGACAGCATTTTTCTGACCTGTGATAATGTCATCCATGACTGAGTTTAAATAGTCATTGAGCGTGTCTATGTCTAGCAGTAAATGGCTCTTCTGATAAATCTGTCACAAAGGCGGAGAGATCGACATGCTCCCCTGCTTTGAATCCAGACACACACCCTCCCAACACAGGACCAGAGCACTTAAAGTGACCCTCATGGCTCTTCACAAGTCATGTTTTATTGCTCGTTATAAAACCGTAATCTTTATCTCCCCAACAGCCTTCTCTTCTGGAGCATGGTGTCTGTCTGGAATGAATGTAGTGTGCAGAACCACATAGAAACTTCATTTCGATAGTCCACTTAAGACATTATAATAATTATATGTAACTTTGCTAGTATATGTCAACTTAAGGTGTCTTTACAGAGCCAAATTAGGGCTGCTCTATGCCTGCTCCAAATTCAGTCTAAAGATGCAATGCTGCATCAAAGCCAGACTTGTGCTTTCTGAGACCTTCCTCAGCCCTTATAATCACAGTATACAGTTGTGTAAATACATTCAAGCCACTTCTGAGCAGACCGATTATATGAAGATATTATATATTAAACAACAATTTCATGTTGTAGAATGAAGTAAATGACTATTTGGGATTTTTTAAATAAAGTCAATTAAATATTACCAAAAGAAAAGTACAATAAAATAGTTTGATTACACAATGATTCCTGATGGAAAAAATACACTGACCAAGGAATCATGATTTTCAGCTATTTAAGACACTTTTTACATAAATTATTATATTGCTATGGACTGTAACATCTTGTAATTTATAACAATGACTAACAAATTATTAAAATAAAAAAAATATAACCATTTGAAAAAAAAAATGAATAAATAATGACTTCGGACACCAAATGTACCTGCAATTATAGCGTCACCCAAGTGTTGCCAAATCCATATTTTACCTGTGGAATTGGGATACTTTTTCCTCTATTGCCGCGGGATGTTTTTTAACTTTGTGGGGTGATGCGACCCCACTAACGTAATATTTACATCCCTGAATATGATTGGGCTAGTTTTGGGCTAGTTTTGAGAAACAATTGGTCGGATTTTGTTATGAAAATCTGGAAACCCTGTTCGTATAGTTCTTTTGCGCATGCGGCTCAGTTCAGAAACATGATGTGTTCACACTGGGAATATGATATTGGCCACATTTAAAACAACAATGTGAACAGCTATACAAAAAAATTGGATCTGAGAAAAAAAATCGTAATTGAGCACTAAGGCTCGCAGTGAACGTAGCCACATTGTGTAATACAGTCCAACAAGCCCAAACTTACTGCCAGAGCCAGTTTACTTCTTTAAAATACAGTTTGATGAGAGCGAAGACCTACTGTTATCTGATTACCTGAACAAGAAAGTTGAGCTCAACATTATGCGGTGATGCAGAGACAGAGATCCCAAAAACACAACCACATCGATTTCATCGCCATCCGTGTAAATGTCTTTTTAATGGTGTATTTTAAGTACGACTGATACTTGTTCCATTTAACTTTATGCTGCTATAATGAATGGATAAAAGTCACTTTGGATGAAAAAGTCTGCCAAACTGCATACTTGTAAATTGTGTTGGGTTGTCAGCCTATAAAGATGCGGCGGTGCAGAGAAAAGATGGACTTTCTCAGGGAATGTGCCAAGTTGGATGCAGTAGAGCCAATAATGACAAATTTGCAGACTTTATTTTTCTGAATTTACTGCGTCATGGCCTGAAAGCATCAGGACATGCTGACTGAAAGAAGGTCCCCGTATGACTTTTCCACATCCATCAAACATACATATACTACAGAAATAAATGCAAGATAATATTTCATGTCTGGAATCAACTTTATAGCCAGTCTAAAGCCTTTCTGTTGCAGTATCCAGAATGGTTTGCTTTTGATTTTAATGACTCCAGATTTGACCCTATTTACATTAACACGTTCCTAGTTTTATGCTTTATATTAGACCAAATAAAAAATGTCTTCACAATCTTTCATCAAAAAATCAACTTGCACCATCCCTAAAACTGCTGTCCTTTTTTTCTGACGTCACCTTGATAATGTACAACGTTTAACGTCTTCCTGATTAAACGGCAAAGAAACGAGCAGTGTTTTTTATAAATATGCTCAGATTGCAAAGCTATTTAAACTGGTTTCCACCATGCGTAAAAGCATAACAAACATAATTGTGACTTTTTAATCTCACCATTCTGATTTTTTCTCACAATTTTGAGAAAAACAGACATATGAGATATAAATACACAATTCCATTAAATAAATCAGAACTATGAAAAAAAGTTGCAATTACCTTTTTATTTTTTATCATGTGGCAGAAAGACAAACAACATTAGAATTGTGAGATGTAAAATGTAAACAAAAGAATTCTGACTTTAAATCTCACAACTGCAAGGGAAACAATTATAAAGTGTGAGATATAAAGTCAGAATTGTGAGATAAAATCGCAATGACCTTTTTATATCTGTATTCCCTGACAGAAACAAGCTTCTGTAGATGACTAAATCTGTCTGGGAAATCTTTCGCCCTCCAACGAGATTCCCAACACATGGATTTCTGTTCAAATGACGGGGTTTCTTCCAAAAAAATACAAATTCATGACTTTATTCATAATAAATTAATCATGGCAATTCTTCTCAGTTATACAGCATGACCAATGCATTTACTTATGGCAAGCCCTTTATAAATATAATTCCTGATTTCAAGAATTAGCATTTTAACTAGTGAAAATTGAATTACTGATATTAAGAATTCATATCCTGAGAAGGAATAAAAGTCAAAACAGCTTGCCACATTTACTTGTACATCCTGCTGAATCCAATTAATCTACACAATTAGTTTGGATCTGTTTGTTTGGATTCCCATTCGGCTCATAAAACATGGCTTTGTAACCGTACAGAACAATATAATGCTAATTATGAATTCAGAAAATGTCTGTTCACACTTGGATGGCAGATATGCTCTCGACTGATGTCCTTCATCTATAGAAGGATCAAAGAATTAAAGTGAACATAGAGGGAATGAGTCTCTGTTCAGAAGAACATCAAAGCTTTTGTGTCAACATTGTAGTGGAGTGAAGTTAACCTGGTTCTGGTGCCAACAGCACTCTCTATCCTAGGACAGGCATTATGCTTTCTTTATGACACCGTCCTCAAGGAGCCTGTTTCAAACAGACCACTGGACGTGTCACCACATTGTTGTTTGTCCTAAAACCACAATACCTCATTCACACAAAGCCTTTGATGAGAGCATACAGAAGTGTTGCACCTCTCTCACTTATTAAACACGTACAGCTCTAACAGACGGCTGGTACATGAAAGAATGACATCACAGATAGACGAGGTGTTTCCTGCTTTGATGGCAGGATTGATCAGATGTGTAGCTCAATGTTTCTGTCATACAGACACCTGCATTGGTCATACTCTACATCACCAGCCGGATGAATCAGGATCGGCTTCCTATGGGCCAAGCTGGAGCTCCGTGGGGTTTCTAATGAAACATGGAAACCTGTAAAAAGAGTCATGCAGTGAATCATACGCAGTTAATGAGGGGCAGAGAAATTTGGTTTTGTGGAGTAGTGCTATTGAATGAAAAGGAACAAGCATGTTTACAGCCGACATGGAATTAAGTATTTAGTAATTAGTCATTTAGCTCAGTCATCAAAAACCAGGGGTCCAAAAGATTTAAGAATGTCTTTGAAAAGATTCTGATTTTGCTTTTTTGAACCTACACTTCTGTTCAAAAGTTTGGGGTTAGTCAGATTTATTAATGTTCTCTTATGTTCAGCAAGGCTGCATTTATTTGGTAAAAATACAGTAAAAACAGCAATATCGTGAAATATTATTACAATTTAAAATAAGGGTTTTCTATTATAATATATTTTAAAATCTGTATTTCTGTGATCAAACCTACATGTTATGCTTCGTTACATCCGTTTTCAGTGTCACGTGATTTGCTCCTCATCCAACCTGATCTCACGACAATTTGTACATATTTTACAATATTCCTATAACCTTGCTTGTACAAATTCATATGTTTTGCGAGGTGGCAAATTCGTAGGAATTCGTACTTAACCTACCCCTCACAGAAAACGGATAAAATCGTACGAGGTACTACGAATCAGCCACCTCGTAAAATATCATCTGAAGCACTCAAAAACTGTTTTGCTGCTTGACATTTTTGTGGAATCGGGATATTTTGACCAATAGAAAGTCCAAAAGAATTTATTTGAAATAAGAAAAATTAATTGTAAACAATTTAATGCATTTTTGCTGAATAAAAGTAACTTCATTCAAAAACAACAACAACTTGGCTACGTATTGTATTATTTTAGGTTTTTGCCATTTTTAGGTCTTATTGGAGTCATTCAACATTTGCAGATGAGCTCAGGGTTTTTGAACACCAATTTGTTCGTAATACCAAAAAATCATGTCCATAAGTGACCCTGTTGTAACGACTCTGCACATGTCTAGATCTCTCGTAAATGGGCCAGTGTTTATAGTAGTTCTGAAATAAACAGTTGCGGGTTTATCTGGTGTGTCTGGTGGCTGGAACAGTTGCAGGGATTACCTCAGGACACTCTCCACCTCGGCAAGAGAAAGAGAGAAATACTGAACGGTTCATCACGTCAATGGCTCAGGACCCAAGGTCCACTAAATCCCTCTCAGGGGGAACGTGAGAGTATATCACAGTTTCATCTGCTGAGATCTTCACAAGATTATCCGCTGACGGTCTGAACTACAACACAGTCATGTGTAAACACATGCGCTCCTTCACAAGGTCATGCACATCACAAATCTTTTTAATGTGCTTTGCCAGTGCCTGCTGGAGACGTGTTCTGTTTCCAGGGGACACTGTGCTTTAAGGAGAAAAACAAGGGAAAGGAGGTGGGAAAAGACATTTGTACAGTTTTCAATACTTCAAAGGTATTGCTGTGTATACTGATGGTGAAGAAGTGTCTGGTGTTGATATTGACCTTGAAATCGGGTTTCCATTATGCTAACTCAAACCTCACTATTTCTAGTGCATATATTAAATATCACAGTATCGATAACAGATGTTTTTTTGCACTACTAATATGAACAGTGTGAAGTTGATGGTTTAATCACTGGCTTGATTCACTAATGCATAACAGTTAAGTCAAGTCAAGTCGAGTCAAGTCACTTTTATTTACAGTGGTGGCCAAAACTGTTTGAACACTTGGCATATTTAAGATGTTTCAGTTGTTTTTGTTGAACTGGCCATTGCAATACCCATAAAATGAACTAGTCCCGGAACTATCTGCACCGGCCCCCCTCAAATAATGCACTGACCCCCTCAAAGTCCGGACCGCAAGCCCATCGAGCTAATTTAAACGACAGATCTATTGTACATTCAAAGAAAAACCTTTGGATTGAGTTGCAGAAGGCATAGGATAACATTAGTGTTGATTTTCTTAGGAAATATATTGACACTATGACAGAGAGATTTTGCTGCAATTGCTGCAAAATGTGGAGATACCAAATATTAAAGTTGACAATATGACAAAATGAACTGCCCCATGAATGTTGTTTCTAATGCTCAAATAGCGTTCAAAAAGATTTACTTTTCAGGTTAGACCACCCAATGTGCAAGTGCAGTTATAGTGCGCTTAAGACGGTGCATGGGCTGGTCTAGCCTCGGGTTTCTATGGGAAATGGAGCTTCTAACGAATGACTTTACCAATAAGCGATTGGCTCTTTCATTCAGAAGGCGGGACTATTCCACCATATTGTGTGTTGCAGTTTATCCCATTCATAAGTATAGGAGTGAACCTTTGTATGTCTTTAGTCTTTGCTTAAACCGAGCCTAAGCATGATTATGCCCCATCCTTGCTCCCTCACTGGCCTGCACTCAAATCTTGCACACTTTACACTCCTGGCCGGAGCACACTTGCATGTATGAGATAACAGAGAAAACCACTTGTGCTAATATTCTGCCTGACTTGTATGCATCAGAGGATTATTATGGAGGCAGCTGACGTTGCTGAAAGAATTTGCAGCATACTAGCGAACTTCAATTCCTGTTCATCAATAAGGTGAGAACCACCCATTATAAATAAATATTCTAGATTTAATTTAATTGAAAGTGTATCGTGCTCCGGAGCCCAACTGAACCGCGCTCTGGTCCACCTCTTCCAACCGAGCCAGGGACAGCTAAACGAATGGAGCGATCACATTAGTTAAACGAACCAGGGTTTGGGGGTCAAATGCGCTCGGGCATGGTTCAAAAGGCCTAGTGTGAGTACACCCTTAATTTGCCCTGCTGTTTATAGTGCAGTTTATACTAGTGTACTATGTGTACAGTATACTAGTTATACTAGTGCAGTTTGTCCACAAATCTTTATTTGTTCTTCTTTTGAGAGGTTATTTAAATATTACTGGCTTGAAACGGATGGAATATTGACAGGCCTCTGCTGCAGTTATTTGAATGTTTTGTCCTCAGGTCTGCACGCCAGTCATGTGATTGAAAACTATGCATATGAGGAGCTTTCAAATACTGTGTTGGACAATGGGGTGCCTTCAAGTAAAAAAGGTTGAGAACCACTGATTTAGCACATAATTCTTCTGTATTCACTGATTTAGCACATGAAGACTTCTTTTATGATTATGGTTTTATGTTATGGTTTTACTCTTAAGAAAACGGCAAACATTTTTCAAAGCTTCTTTCTTGTTCTAAAGAAGAAGGAAAGTCATGCGGCTTTGGAACGCCATAATGAGTAAATGTGGATAGTTTTCTCCAAATGATGATGGTTTCCTCCAGTGTGTTGGAGATCTCAACCCCAGCTAGACAAACACTGGCCTGTGCCTTGAGCCAGCGCTCAATCCTGCCAATAGCGGAGCTCTGTGATGGATGTGTTTTGCCTTTCCAGTCTCCCAGCACCTGGTGGGATTGCCAAGTCTGTACAAGGTGTGTCCTATTCTTGCCCCAGGAGCCGATATTTGCAGTAGCGTGTGGAGCGAACATCCTGGCAATGGATGTGAGAATACAACTGTGAAAAAGACAGAAAGCTCACAGAACAGTGAAACCCAGTCTGGGTTTGGAGGTTGATGGCTTTTAAATCACAACCTGCAGCTTTACAAGACTTGGAAAGGTCCATTTTTACGGTCTCTGTAGGAAAACCCAAAAGATACCTAATGTATCCGTTTGGCTGGAAAGTGAATTATGGATTCTGCCACAGGTGACATAAGTGGTATTCAGAGGAGGCATATTAGCGCATAACTCGAAACATGCGCTCTTTGAGAGAAGCCATGCTTTTTTTTATTCTGGGAGAGAACCATCTCGTGGGTTTTCATATCGGACTGTTTTAGCAAAACTGGGGCACGGACTGCAATCCAACGCACTTTCTCTGTCCTCAGCTGTGAGGTCAGATCTTGACTCTGGCGAGTTTTCTTTCAGCTTGGAGGAAATCATCTCCCGTTTTGCTTGAGTTTCCAAAGGGTCTTAAACATTGAGGTTACTTTAGGCCTTTTCCTGTGGGTGATTCCAAACTTGAGCAGGTACACTCGTTCATCAGCCGTGCGGTGGCGTTTTTAACTGCTATCTGTCAAACAGTGAGAGGAAAGAGGTGTGGACCTCGCTCCATTACGTCTTGTGTTTTATGAGCAGAGGGCCACGGTTTCAGCTGGGAACACAGAACACAGACCACAGGGGCTTTTTATTGCATGTATGACCTTTTTATGGAATAGACTGACAGGAATGTGATGCATGCTGGATTCGAACCTGCATCCCCACGAGAGAACCGTAGTTAAACACGTGCTAAACACAGACCTAATGTCAGATTCTGAGAGTTTTGCTGAGCTTCAGATGGGTTGCAAAACAAGATTGGTTCTACTATATATGGTAGAAATCGAATGTCTTAAAATTGCTTAAAGGAATTGCATTAAAAAAACAACTTGCTATTTGCTATCGCTAGTAAAAACATTGTGGTACTCGTGGATAGACACTCTCATCATGCAATTTTAATCAACATAATCTTATTCATATAAAAGTAAATGAGCATCGGTATTTCTGGTAAAAAGGGACAGCTCACCCCCAAAATTAAATTCCCTCATTTAATTCCAAACCTGAATGATTTTAATGATTTCTGTAAAACACAAATGCAGATATTCAGAAGTTCAAACAACACTGGATCTCATTGGCATAAATCACAATAATAATGATAATAATAATAATGAATAAATCAAATAAAAATCCTCTTTTCTCATTTATTCCTATAATATTGTTTAATAATATTTGAAATATATTGTCATATGAAGTAAAAGCATATGTGAAACATATTAGAAATTGGAACAATTTAATATATTAACATAGCCCTTAAAAATATATATGTATAATACATTTCTTGACATATGAAATATTGTTTTGACATGTATATGCATGTCCATCCTAAAACTTGTCAATACTTGTTGAATGTTGATATTATGTAAGTAAATATAAAATATATACATGTAGGCATACTTAAAAAAATACTAAAACATAAATCTACTCATTTGTTTGTAAATATACTGTAGGCCTATAATGTTTTAATAAAGTTGCATATATATAAAAAAGACGTATGGTAGCTATGTAATAGCATCATATAGATATTATTAACATGTACACATTTTAATATTGTGATTTATATGTTTTTATATAATTTATATCTTTATATACAATTGAAATGTAGGCTGCATTTATGAAAATTAAAGTACAGGTAACATAGGCCGGCCATTACATTTACATTTAACATTTAATAATTTAGCAGATGCTTTTATCCAAAGCGACGTACAAATGAGGAGAATAATAGAAGCAATCAGACCATCGAGAGAGCAACACTATACAAGTGTCATGACAAGCCTCAGTCAGTCTAGCACAGTACACGTAGCTAAGTAGTTTTTTTAGGATAGAATAGAATAGGTAAGTGTTAGTATTAGTTGGTCAGGTGCTGGCGAAAAAGATGTGTCTTTGGTTGTTTTTTGAAAATGGGTAAAGACTCAGCTGTTGGAATTGAGATCGGGTGGTTCCTCCAGCTGGGCACAGTCCAGGAAAAGGTCCGTGAGAGTGATTTGGTACCTCTTTGGGATGCACCACAAGGCGTCGTTCACTTGCAGAACCCAAGCTTCTGGAGGGCGCATAAGTTTGCACTAGCGAGTTTAGGTATATTGGTGCAGCGCCAGTTGTTGTCTTGTAGGCACACATCAATACCTTGAATATCGATACGAGCGGCTACGGGTAGCCAGTGTAACCTGATGAAGAGCTCATTAAAGATCACTCTGGCTGCTGCATTCTGGATCAGCTGCAGAGGCTTGATAGTACATGTGGGAAGGCCCGCCAAGAGAGTATTATAATAGTCCAGTCTGAAGTGAACAAGAGCTTGGACAAGGAGTTGTGCGGCTTGCTCTGACAGGAAGAGTATAATCTTCCTAATGTTGTATAAGGCAAATCTGCAGGACCGGGCCATAGTAGCAATGAGGTCTGTGAAGCTCAACTGATCATCGGTCACAACTACGGGGTTCCTGGCTGTCCTGGAAGGAGTTATGGTTGATGAACACAGCTGTATAGAGAAGTTGTGGTGAAGTGAAGGGTTGGCTGATACCATGATCAGTTCTGTCTTAGCAAGGTTGAGCTGAAGGTGATGGTCCTTCATCCAGCTAGAAATGACAGATAGCAGTGATATGAAAAACCATGCTTCTGAATGACCGATCCTAATTATGACATATAGATGGAGAAGATAAGTGGTCCAAGCATTGAGCCTTGAGGAAACCCAGTAGTTGTGACTTAGAAACCTCACCCCTCCAAGACACCCTGAAGGACCTATCTGAGAGGTAAGACTCGAACCACAGAAGCGCGGCTCCTGAGATGCCCATTTTTCTGAGAGTGGACAGGAGGATCTGATGGCCATAACTCTTGATATAAGGCAATAGGTTATAAATTACAGTTCTGTATGTGTAAATGCATCCAGACTGCATTGTAGACCCAAGTCTTGGATATAAAAATTAAAACTCTAATATAAGGCTAATATAATAACTAAATTATTATAGTTAGAGACACCTTGTGCAGGATAACACAGTCTCTATCAAATAATTTGGTGTTGTGAAGCTCATGAGAAATACTCATAGAAAGGAAAGTTTAAAAATACCCTTTTTTATTTAGGCTTGGCCACTTTGACGCCACACCTTGCATGATGAAGACGTTCATTGTGCAGTTCAGTGACAGAATGCAAATAGCTTTTTTTCCATATCATCAACAACGTTACGTAATCAGCATGTGGTATCAATTTTCATATCATAATTTGAATATGACCAAAATACACTTATTGTTGTTAAATTACTCTTTCCAAAAAGGTCACTTGACAAGATCCACGTTGTGAAGCAGACTGGACGTCTGACTCAATGATGTCTGACCTTCATAATCCTCCACCACACTCTGTACTGAGTCACTGAACCCTAACATACACAAATCAATATACCCCACCAGCTCCAGACTGAAGTTTTGCCCACTGATGATAAAGAGTGCCTAACCTTTCAGACGCGACATCACTTTCCCTAACAAAACTAGAGAGGGGTTTTTGCTATCGGTCACAAACAGGTTAACTTAGGCAAACGAGGTGGATGCAAAGTGTGTGAAGATCAGCTGATAGTAACCCTGCCTACACAGAGCTTTTCAGGGGCATGTGCTGAAACTCAAAACTATATTATTTGGTCACATCTTAATGACAAATTAAATAATAATCTCAAACGCTTTATATGTATTCACTATAATAACCATAATAATAATATAGTTTGAAGAAAACTATTTGTTTAGCCATTTTGTTTGATTTTATAAGCTAATTTGAATTATTTGGTTAACATGTTTATGTATGTCATTGAGAAGAAGAGGGGGAGGTAAAGCAATGAGTCAAGTGTTTTTACCAAACTATTTTGAAATATAATTTAAATAATTATGTCCAACTAAATTCCAGTCAAAATGGGAGAGTATAAGAAACTATAGCCATACTGTCACTATAGCATATCTAACATGTTTCTGCATAAAAACATGCCAAAAACTTGACTCTGTGCAGGACCAGGGATGTTGGTCTCATGAAGGTCTAAAATAAGCTATGTAGCCTATATGCACAATACAGAGCATACAGAATATTACATAAAATATAAAGATTCCACAGTGGTCTGATTCGGTAATATTTTTTTTAGTTATGAAAACATTACTTAAAACCATGTTTTACTGCAAATATATTCATTTGTACGTTTATTTGGACAGGGACAATGCAATAAACATGATCCCAGTCACAGACTGTAAATAAGTGCAATGCACATGGAGATTATAGCAGGTGCTACTTTGCATCTCATGACCCTAGAAGGGGGGGTCATTACAATGGCGCTCGCAGCATCAACATGTTCATGTTTGGGAGCTCAGTTGTTCCTGTTGCACAATACATTTGGTCAAAATGTCATTTTATAAAAGAGATGAAACGCTACTGTATGCACTGGTTATTTAAGCTGGCTATGACTAGATGGCACATTCTAGCCCTCTCTCTCAGGTCCCACACTCTATATGAGCCTTTATAGACAGTGTTTCTCACCTAAAGACAATGCTTTATCTTGTTCAAACAAGATATGTATTTGCCCTTGCAAGACTTCAGTTCATTCAGTCCAGATGGAGTTATGAGATTTTACTGATAGTTTGAGCGGATCCAACAAGATTTAGTCACTTTTTAAAACCTCTCACTGGCTACATATTTTTAAAACAGCCAGACAAGCGTAAAAGGTGACATCATTGATTTGTTTTTTTTTAAGACCCTACCTGTGCACGTGCCCGAGAACACGGGTTCAGAAATATAGAAATGTGATTATCTTCATTATTTATACACATTTGAAATAGTTGCTAAACAGTGGTAGATTTAACATGAATACAGTAAAATCAGTTTATTCATATGCATATAACATGCACTTGAAAACAACATTAACGCTTTGTTTATTATTTTAACAACCGCTTCATGATATTAACTAAAGAAAAAACCCCTACCGTTTCTCTGGTGTGCTCTGCCATCTGCTGAATTTACTTTGTAATGACCGAATAGAATTGTGATTTCAGATAGAAATACTTACAGTGCTGGATAGATTACTGATTACAAATTATGGGACAAAAAGGTAAATAGTAACATAATCCATTACATTAGGTAATATAATCAGATTACTTTTTGATTACATAAATATAGAAATTTAAAGAGAAAGAAAATGTATTCCATTAATTATTATTATCAACATGAAGTGTATTAAACATTACATTATATCAAGGTTTCCGAAGGAACTGCTGGTGTTTGTGAGTATAATGAAAAAGTTGATTTAGGGAGAGTTAATAAATTATGAATAATGTATTTATTTTGTGTGAATAACATGTAATATAACTGTAGTCTGATCACAAATATTAAAAAATGTAAAATCTAATAACAATGATTTTTGGAATCTGATTACATAAACTCAGTTACTACCCAGCACTGGATATATATGAAATATATCAAACAAGACACTCACAGGTTGTGTTGAAGTAGGTATTAAAACTGTATTCAGGACTAAACGTCACAGGACTATACAAATGATTTAATATATTGATACATCTGAGGGTAAGGCACTGAGTGTCATAACCTAGTAAGTGCACATCTGGTACAGGAACAGACGGTTCATTTAGTTCCAAACACTATATTACATGGTCGTCTAATTAAACGGTTATGACATAAAGGTCTCATGTTATGTATACGTCATCCAGTGCTATACAAATCCTATACTATCCACTGTTTAGGAGAGTTGGGTGATTCTTCCCCAAATGGTTAACTGGAAAAACTATTGCACTCGGGCTCTTCTCAAAGTTTAGACTTGGTCTGGAAGAAGCTCATGATGGCCTGCATGCATTCGTCTGAGAGCCAGCGCTCCACCAGTCTCTCCACCTCTGCGTCGTTCACGGCGTGAAGTTTCTCTTTCTCCACCGCGCGGATCAGCTGCTTCGACAGAGCCAGAGACTGAAGAAACACCATGATTACCATTTGTTTTCATACAAGATCCTTAAACCTGAGAATGATAATAAGACTATTTTTTAACACTAGTGCATCACAATTCAAGCAGCCTGAGCACTTACGTTCTTGGGCAGTTTGGCATAGGCCTTGAGTCTGGTCCACACCTCGGACTGGAAGGAGCTTTCTGGAAAGACCTCGGTCACCAGACCCACTTCACAGGCCTGTGCGGCCGTCAGCTTCTTATTAAACAACAGCATCTCACTAGCCTGGAAAGAGACAGCAAACAGACTCTAGAGAACATATCTGAGAGAGATACTAACAGAGCTGAGGGCCAAGTGTGAACCAATAGAAATTGAACAAATTAATGACTGTTTTTAAACTGGTTTCCCCAATCTGTAATTGGCTGAACAGACAGCCCCGCCCCCATCTCACCTCATTGGTTGACCTACGTCCAACCAGAGCAATGATTTGATTGCAACTCACAGTGTTTACACTATTGGGTTAAGTCCACATACAAATGTTTTCCTACAAATAAAAGCTTGAAGGATTAATGAAGCATTTAAGAGAGCTGTAAATATTTTTAAATACTCTCAATTTTTTTTATGGTGAAATCATGAAATAAGCATATTTATTTTGTGTAATAATTGTATTTAGTAATAGCACTTACAGTATAATACAAATACTTATTATTATTATTTTATAGTCATGCTATTATATAAATCACAACATGTCCGGCCAAATTGTATTACTCTACAAATAAGCACAGCAAACCTTTTTAATTATTGAAATTAGAATTGTTAGCAGAGAAACTGCAATTCGATTTTCTCCCCATATCATGTATATTAGTGCTGTTAGCTGATTAAAAAACGAACTGTACTGTGATTATCATTGTGATATGTTTTTGTAGTAAAATAATTAATTTCAGTGGATGTTCATACCTTTGCTGCACCCATAATTTTGGGGAAGAGATATGAAGAGCAGCCCTCTGGACTCTGACCCAGCTGACTGAAGGGTGTGTGAAACGTCGCCTACACACAAAGCAAATACAGACAGATATATAAATATATTTAAACAGACACACGTGGTGGATCACTGATATACTGTAGGAAAGCAGCTCACCTTCTCTGTGGCATAAACAACATCAAACAGTCCCAGCAGGGTGACTGACACCCCCACCGCAGGTCCGTTTATCACTCCAATCAGAGGCTTGGGGAAGTCAATGTACGCCTTTACATACCTCCTAAAACAACACAAGCACACATCCGTCCATCATAACTTCCCATCGACCTCAAAAGTACTGGTGCAGACTTTACCTCAGTAACTCCCCAGATTCTTCAGCCATCTTCTGTACTCCACCCTCAGGGATCTTTGTAAAGTTGTTCAGGTCGTTTCCACTGCAGTAATAATCTCCACTTCCTTCAGAGACATTAAAGAGAGGATAAGCACATGGATTCACAGAGAGATGAACGGTAAAGCAGAGTACTTCACCTGTTATCACTGTAATGACAGAATCGTCTTTGCCAGCGAGACCCAAAGCCTCCATAAGCTCATTGTACATCTACAGGATGAAAAAACACCAACATCAGTGCTGTCTTTGAAACGTTTCTGGACTGAAATAAATATTAGAGGAAACTTAAACGAAAATGGGAAATAAAAAAATGAAGTACTAACTTAAAACTGAAATAAAAATAAAGCTAAATATAATTTTTTTTCAAAGCGAAAATGTATAATAATGACAAAAACACATGACAAAATTGCTAAAACATGTATATATATATATATATATATAATTATATATAGAATATAAGTATATAATACTAAAATACCACTGGCTCATAGTCAGTGTTTTCAACAGACACATAATAGACATAATTATTCTAAAATAACACTGCTAACCATATAGCAGAAGACAACAGTAGACAGTAATAAATATCATATTTTAGTAATGTTATAATATAATTATTACACTGCTCTCTGGCATTCTGTGGTCAAATATTCATGTCTTACACCACTGACTTCCTACATAACCTTCCCAATGTTAACAGCTCATTGACCTCCACAGTGATGGCGTTCTTCTTCTCGGGTCTGTTGAGTCGGATGGTGGTGATGTTGTCCTCTGTGCTGACCAGCAGGGTCTGGAAGCCCGTTGTGCTCCCGGTGGGCTGCGCTGACACCGCAGGAGCTTCTGTTCCCACCAGAGACGAGATGAGATGCACATACTGCTGCCTGGCCTCTTCCTAACACAGTCACATTACCACATAAGACACCAGATGCAGTCCGGACACACACACATGCTCGTCGTTCTTTAGAGGTCTGTTAGCTTAAAGCCCGAGACCGAAAGGAAGACCTGCGGCCCAAACCGGCTTTCAGCAATCGTAAATAAACCTGACATTTCATCAAATATAACCTGAATATTAGATTAGTCAAATATTAGATACACAAAGGAAAATGAACTAACTGAAATAAAATTTCATTTGACGTACTAAAATTATTAAACAAGAAATTTAAATAAAGAATGACTAAAACTGAAATAAAAAATACAAATATTTACAATTTTTTTTAATATAAAACATATGTAATAGTAATATTTAAAAATGTAAATAATGTTCTATTTATTGCCTTTTATTATGTATGTGCATGCAAGTTACATTAAGATAAAAAAAATACTTATGATAATTATGCTTTAGTAATATTTGATAATTAAAAAATAAAATAAGATGTTAATAATAAAATTAGATGTGTTTATTCTTGTAATTAATTACACTTTTTAACAGAAACCTTTAGTAATACACAGAAACGGATCTAAATGAGATTTGTTTTATGTTCATGTTAAATACCTGCGACACGGAGCCCAGACTCTTCCATGCGTCCCATTTAGCTTTATTCACAAAGTCCAGCATGCTGGGTTTGGGGGTGTTGCAGGGTCCTTGTGTGGCCTGATCATTTACAAAACAGTCAGAAATTCATCATGAGTAAGAGATGAGGACAATCTGGTCTGATGTAGCGTAAAATCTGTAAATGAAAGAAGCCTCTTCTGCTCACCATTCATTTGAAAAAAAAAATGAAACACAGTGAAATCAGTATTAGTAAAAGTATAAATAGCTGTATTTGAATATGTTGTGAAATGAAATTAATCCCCGTGATCAAAGCTGAATTTTAAGCATCCTGACTCTTGCTGCTCATGTTGAATCAATTTAATGTATTTATTTCTTTAAAAATCTTGCAGAACAGTAGTCTAACTTCATGAGAAATAAAAAAAATCATGATATCAAATCCAAACATATAATATAATACCTGAACAAATTCATTGAAAGTAAATGAACTCATATGTTTCCCTTCTGTGGCATTGTTTTGTCCCAAGAGCGAGTGTGTTTTGTTAGTCCAGACTCAGAGCAGTAAGTGAGTGATCATTGCTCACCTGTTTAAAGAGAGCATAGATGTTGAGTTTGACTGTGTTCCCCGGGTCCTTCTTCAGAGCTCCTAGTCTTTCTCTGGCAGCGTTGAACTCTTCTTCTGATGCTCCCATCACTGCAGCAGAGCTGTGCAGCTGAACACAGGTCCTGGACACACATCAGACATATATTACACCTCACTTCAGTGTCCCAGTATCTGTGCTGTGAAGTGTGTGAGAGGTGAGGCTCTGGCACCATGATGTAGAGTAAAGGTCAAGGTAAACACAAGGTACAGGAGGATTTCTATAATAATAATAGAAATACTGGAGATTGTAATGTCTGACTCAGTTCCGGATATCTCGAATAATATCTCTCTTACCGGGCGAATCGGTCAAATCTCCAGGGTGAGAGAAGTTTGATCACAGCAGCCATAATAACACTGACGAACACTGACACCACAAACTATGCGCTGCTGTCAATCATCTAACTCCGCCCACTAGAAACATATCAGCCAATCAGACATCGTCTTACTCTCGCTCTCTTTTTCTCGAGTTGAAATGTGGCGTTCATAAACAAGTACTGCCGCCTCCGGATTGGAGGAATCGGATTCTCCTTTAGATGCCGAACTGCTGTGGATTTAATTTTAGCTTGGATGAAAGAATTCGAGAATAATGTTCCGAGCTAGGGTGTTTAAAACAAACCTACAATAGCGCTGTAAAAAAAAACAACACATTTCACTCAAACATCGTCATAATTGCGCGCTGTTCCTCAAACAAACATCAGGTGGAAGCAGTATACTAGTATAATAGTGGAAGTGGACCTGACAACAATCATATTTAACCAATAAACTTACATCAACATTAGAGAGCTAAATGTATTTAATATAGTAACTGTTAACTTGTGCTCTTAAGCTGACTTTTCCAAAGCTGAAAATCGTACTGATATTGTAGGCTCTCTATATTATAATTACACCTTACCTGAAACTAGAGGCCATATTAAATATGAATCAATTATTAGCCAATGTTATTAAAATTACTTACATGTTAAAGGTAACATTACTCAATTAAATTCATAATGAATTATTTACATAGGCCTTGGCTTTAAATGTGGCCAAATTTAATTTACGTTTTAATTAAATCCTTATATAAAACAATACATTAATGACTTTATACGGGTACATTTGGTGGAGCCTGTTTAGTTTCTGAATAGTGAGCAGGCAGATGCTGTTCATTGTACATATTTAATAATATTTGGTATGAAAGGAATTCAATCTCTTGAGCGTTCATCCGGTAAATAGCGTCTGTAAAAGGTAAAGCCTGACAGCTAGTGGTTGTGTATATATACAGTATGATGCCAGGAAAAAAGTCTAAGTCTTGGACTATTTACAACAGTGTCATCTGCTGGATCATCAAATGTCCATAAAGACAACAGTTTTTGTCTTTATGGACATTTGTGGAAGTTTATGCTATACACTGACATTTAACCAAAACAATTCCCAGATGACAGAAGTTTTTATTTTTATTTTGTTTTATAAAAACTAATAAATATCACCTTCTCATCAACACGAAACTACAACAACTATTCAGGCAAATGTCCATAAATAATACATGCATACATATATACATAGATATATTACTGTAAACACAAACTACACATTTGCAGAGAGCACTCCTCAATTCTGCTGAACAAAGCCATGAAATAAAGCACCTCAAATCTCATTACATGTTTAATGACCACATACAACTAAAAATAGACACGCAAATCATCTAAAGGCTTTACTGCGCTGTGCATGCTTATATTTGTTTATGTAGACTAAAACAAATATATATATGCTTTTTTTTAAAAAGAAGAAATCGGATATTTCTGTGTTGATTTATTATCTTTTACAATTCTGATGACTTTACTATTCCAGTAAAATGTTGAAAACGGTAATAACAACAATAACATAAATGAGCGGTTGGCTCAAACTAGATGTGCATGTAGAATAAATCATGAATCAATACAGTGCTTGGATTACCACATGCAAGGCACAATCATTAATGAGCGAAACCCAGTTTTCATGACTGGGTGTGTTACAAACTAAGGGTTTGAATGCAGCTCCTACATTGTAGCTTGTTTTTATGCATCTGTTTGTACAACAGATTGATTGAAATAGACTTTTACAAATGATAAATGTGACTCAAGCAGAGGATGAAGACTTCATCAGGCTCTGTCATTTGTGGAAAATCAGTATCGCTGAAAATGTTGATTCGATTTTTTTTGATAGCACCTATAAAGCAACAATAAAAAATGTATTTGGCAACTTTTGTAAAGTGACTCAAATGATACAAAAGGCATGCATGTTTCCTCTTAAACACACAAAGAAGAAACTATTGAACAGCTCGCCAGCTGGCGGAGGATTGGAGTACACACGTCACATGTCAATCCTGTTGCTATAGTTGAACAATAATAATAATTGTTCATTCGTGATACACCTTAGTTGATAGTTTGTACCTATTGTTAATCAGTTAGGTACACTGTTGATCTTATTTCAAAAATCGACCTTATCTCTATCTGTCAAATTGCAATGTGTAATTTCAAATACAGGTAAAATTATAGTGACAAATTAATACGGAAAATTCCTTCATACTGTATTAACTGTGCCCTATGAATTTATGAAAATTATGAATTATGGTTTTTTTTATTTTCCTAAAAGTGTAAAATCACTGCCATACACTGCTTAAAACAATAATTGTGAACAATGTGTAATGTACATTAAATACATCAAATGTAATTGTAAAAAAAAAAAAACTTTTCAATATTTTAATGTTAATGCTAAACAAATCAGTTTTGAAATTACATGAATAAAAAACTTTTCAATATTTTAATGTTAATGCTAAACAAATCAGTTTTGAAATAACATGAATAAATTACATTTTAATATATTAATATGGAAAACAGCTATTTTGAATAGTACAAATATTTCAAAATGTTATTATTTTGCTGTACTTGGTGAGCAGAGGGAGACTTATTTAAAAAACATAAATAATCTTACTGTTCAACAACTTTTTAAACGTACTAAAAATGTGTTTATAGGCATATTACATTTACAAATATATATTTTTACAAACAAATCTAAATGAACATATTTCAGATGATATTCTTTGCTGCTGTTGAGTCATTTCAATGTGTATTCTACACAATGACATAGTTTTGCATCGTGGTTAAATAAGTACATCATAATCTGATGATGTCACAACACCACTTAGCAACGTCTGACCTGCTTTTCGTAACTTTACCTGAAAATTAGCTGGCAACACCGATTCGATGGAGCTGGGCTTTTAAAGTTTGAATTTACACATAGCTGATCATTTTAGAACTTGTTGTATTATTACTGTTTTATTATTAGTGCTACTTTTCTTTAATTCTGCGAGCTTATGTCATGATGCGTGCCTCTGAGCAAAGTCATTTCTCCCGGTTATGTTTTTAGGTTTCTTCAGACCCGGATGTTTTTTTCTAACTTCTTGTGAATACTGAAATAGAAAGACACGGCAACTTAACTTGTCATTTGGGTCAAACACAAGTTTCATTTCCCCATATGTTCTACCATGGCTTTATTGACATGTCCTCAAACACACTTCTTGATATTAAACAGCACAAGATATTTTCATGAAACTTAACTCTGAATTAATGAGTTGTAAGTACAGCATCACACACCCTGGCTTCTAGTTTAATGCCTCAGATGTGATCAGTTCAGAAAGATTTGACATATTCTCCCAGATCTTTTTCATTTATTACTTCTTTATTTGTTGTATTTCAGGGTTGACATATAAATCGCTGCTACCAGTTGTGCCATTCCCATTTTCCTTTCAATAAAAGTGCACTCCATTTTTATACCCCCCTTTTATTTGCTGTTTTACTACATGTAAGTTAATATGAACAGGTTTGATTTGGTGTATATAGCAACATGGATTTGAGGCTGTTATTAGATAATTAGTCAGACCCATTTGCTATTTTTATATTATCACTACTCTGAGAAGACATAGCATGAGATATATTTAATCAGCGTGCATTTTCATCTTCCCCATTGATTTCAATCAGAAAAGAGTATTTATGTTCTTGAAGGCCATTCCTGATCGAACTACAGTATAATTTACTGAAACATAAAACCTCTTAAGAATTATGTGTTAAGGGAACTTTAAGACAATAGTGTTGTAATACCTCAAAAGTAAACCTCATGAAAGAAGAGACAACTGTAAATAACATATGACTGATAGTAGTCCCTGTTATAGAACATATTTCATAGTTTTGTAGAGATGTGCTTTATGTTTGTCATGATTGTTGCTGGTCTGAAATATGCCGCTGTCATCTAGAATCAGAAGCGAGGTCACAGATCTGTGTCAGACTGACCTGATCTTGGGATCCTGGTTCCATGGAGGTGTTTTCTCCAGTGAAAGAGGAAGTCCTGAGCCTATATTAATCAGAACGGGGCTCTTCATGGGTTCATCTGGCTGGAGCTTCTCAGCAGACCATCTCCTCTTCTACAGAGACGTGAGTTCAGCACTTTTAACGACTTTCTGAGCTTTGATTTCAATTTTAACTCATTTTTAACTGTTTTCTGCGTAACTCTCTCACATTGATACACTGAAATAAAACTTGTTTGTTGGCCACAAATTAAGAACGCGTTTGCACAACTTTTTAATTTGTGGCCATGACTTATTAATTAATTTGTTCCCTCATTTTAGTTCAATCAAAATGATTTACTAAAACAAGGGAGCATATTGTTCAGTTGTGGCCATGTATAAAAAAGTGGGAAATGTAGTATTTAGTTTATTTAGTTTTCTTAATAAACTCATCAGTGATGTATAGAGATGTTTTTTTCTGAGGGCTTGAGATTAGTAAGCAATTCAATAATTGTATTTATCTTACATAAAGAGAGAAAAAAGTTTGGGTTGAGTAGTTTTTCTAAGAAAGGAATTTGATCCAGCACGGTGCATTAACTTAATCAAAAGGAGCAGTAATGACATTTATAATGTTAGAAGATTTCAAATATTTATATTCGCAATGATATAAAAACTGTGACAATTTCCACAAAAAGACTGTAGTACTGCAAACAGTTTGCAACATTGATAATAATCAGAAATATTTCTCGAGCAAATCAGCATATTATTATGATTTCTGAAGATCACGTGACTGAAGACTTGAGTATTGATGCTGAAAATACAGATTTGATCACAGGAATAAATAACAGTTTACAATATATTTACATAGAAAACAGTTATTTTCAATTGAACAATTGTTTCACAATATTGCAATTTTGACTGTATTTTTTTATCAAAGAAATGAGCAGAAAAGACTTCTTTTGAAAACATGACGAATCCTACAGACTTCTGAACAATGTTCTGAGTAACGGTGTTAGTGATGGGTCTGTGACTGCTGCTGCTGCTGCTGGTCCTGCATTGCTCAGTCGAGAATGATATTTCATCAGCGCTTTATGATTCTCACAGTTTCACTGAGAGTTTGGCTTTCCTAAAATAGTCTAACACCACATTGCATCATATCTTCCCACGGGGGCAGACAGAAAGAAATAGATAAAGTCAGTGCACATGTATACGCATGCACACACCTTCATCTGCAGCTGTCACGAATCTCATCTCTATCAGATGTATGTACCAAAGGTTAAGTCTCTGTATTTTAAAGTCTAACATTAACATTGATCTGTCCTCCAGGCAAACTTCAAGACATCTTGTGTACATCATGTATACCACTCAGCCCTGGCAACCCCAACCCGGCCGTATTACCTTTGCCAGCTCAAACTCAGAGGAGTTTAACCCACCTGAGTATGAGGCTTTTGTAGGCGTGACACCGAGAGCACCAAGTAAAGTTCTATTCATTCATATTCAACTGAAATTTGTGAACTAAGCATTTGAAAACACATTCAGAAGTGTCATTTTGTCCTTAAATCATCCCAGAGTTTTGACCTAACCCAGCTAAAATGGCAAACCCCGCTAAGATTAAAATATTGCACTGAATCTACTGAGCTGCCTATACAGACAGTATCCTAGGCCCTTTTCTGATCCAAGATGGCGGATTGAGTGAAATGAAATGTCTGTTATAAATGGTGTGGCCATCCATCCGGTTTTAGGCCAGCCATTCTGGTTTTTAACAGGGTTCCCACGCTTCTTGAGAGGATTTGAATTTCAGACATCTGGATTCAAGGCCTGGAAAGTACTCGAAAACAAGCATAGATCCTTGAAAGTGCTTGAATTCAATTTGAGTTCATTTTTGTTTATGGGGCTATATCAAAAATGGTCCTATATGCGGTCAAAGACAGAATAAAAGGGCACTAATGATTGGGGGTGGAGATGGGCTGAATATCTGGCCATTACCGCCCGCTCCCGCAAACAATCTAATATTGTATACAATTTTAGCACACCAGGAAGCCGCTGTCAATATTGTATTGTATCAGGATTGAAATCGCATTTGAATGATCAATGCTCAATGTTCACTTTCGATTTTGCAATTAATCGCACTCTGTGTAAATGAAGCACATCTTACCTTTAACCTATATATGCTACATATACTGGGGTGTGAATTTGATTAATGCTTGATATAAAATAAATAGTGCTGAAAAAAGTCCCTGAATCTGGTACTCACAAAAGAGTGTGAACCCTGTTTTAAACGTCAGAGATAGATAACCACTGCCAAACTTAAAAGGTTGTAGATGCTCATCCATTATCATTAGCATGATTAGACGATAAGGACACCACTCAATGTTTTGATATGTTTCTTTACTTGTTCTGAAACTGCAAGAATGTTTGTATTCAAAAGATCATGTCTTTTTCGCAGCAACACAAGCTCTCTCTGTGCTGAGTGTTGATATGAGTGCGATGGACAACAAGAACGCGCACAACACCAGCCAGTACAAGAACACCAGCCTCATTGTGCGCAGGAATAAAGAATTCATCATCATCATCAGGTTTGACCGACCCTTCGATAGCCAGCAGGACAGCGTCCAGATGGAGTTCATGATTGGTGAGCAGATCTTTCAAAACATCTCATTTACATTTAATCATTGAGCAGACGCTTTTATCCAAATGGACTTACAAGAGACAACAATAAAAACAATCAAACCAACAAAAGAGCAACAATATTCAAGTCCTGGATAGTCTTACGTAGTACATGTAGAAATTGGCTTTTGAACAATTCATAAATAAAAAGAACAAAACGTAAATAGGATATAATAGAATAGAATAGAGATAACTTGTGTTGGAGGGTCAAGTTGGTTTATAATGAATTTTAAAATAAATAAAATAAAATAAATAATATAGCGTGTGCAGATGTTGGAGGGTCTTAAACCACTTCATCATTTAATTCGCTAACATTAGGCAGTTTTGATTTATATGTTATTTTACATATGCATCTGCTTACACACACGTGATTGCTTATTTCTACTTCTTCCTCGCCGTGTTTCGATCCAGACATTCAGTGTGCGTGAAGAATTACATCTTTATTTTATTTTTTTCATTCTCGAGGAGAGCATGAACTTACCGTTAACAGAGCCATTAATGCACTGGAAACTCTCAGACAAACAATGGAACATACACTATATTGCCAAAAGTATTGGCACACCTTCTAATGAAAGGTTTGACTACTTTAGTAATATCCAAGAGCATAAATCTTAATGTTTAAGCATATAATGATATTCTAGGGAATTGTGTGCTTCTAATTGTATAGCAACAGTTTGGACAGGACCCCTTTCTATTCTAACATGACAGTGTCTCTGTGTATAAGAAAATAATCAAAGAGAAATGATGATTCAGTCAGTGTGGAAGAACTTGACTGGTCTGCAGAAAGCAGCTGAACACCTCTGGTGTGACTTTAAATGAGCCACAAACTCATCACCAAACACCAATGACTTGTACATTCATTATATGGACAAAAGTACTGGCACCCCTTCTTTAGAGGAGAAAAGGCACTTCCAAACTGTGGCAACAAAGAAATGAATGTACTTAAAAATTGTATTTACACCTCTGTTGCAACAGTTTTGAAGTGTATGAAATGACTGTACCCATATGTACAAGTCATTGGTCTTTGGTGATGAGTTTTTGAAAATGCCCCTGGAAATCAATTGCCCCATTAAGGGATAGTTCACCCAAAATTGAAAATTCTGTCATTAATTAATTTCCCTCATGTCGTTCCAAACCTTTCACTTTCTTTCATCTTTGGAACACAAATTAGTCCTTACTACCATTCTCGGAATTGAACATAGTTGCATTGCTGTATATGGAGGGTAAGAAAGATCTGGGATTTCAACAAAAATATCTTAATTTGTGTTCTGAAGATGAAGTGACATGTGGCCAAGTATGGTAACCCATACTTTGAATTTGTGCTCTGCATTTGTGCATCCAAGTGCACACACAGAGTAGGGAACACACACCTGGAGCAGGGGGCACACCAATGCTGCGGTGCCTGGGGAGAAGTTGTGGGTTCGGTGCCTTGCTAAAAAAGGTGCCTGTGGAGAGAGCGCTGGTCATTCACTCCCTTCACCTACAATCCCTGCCGGACCTGAGACGCGAACCTGAAACCTTCGGGTTATAAGTCCGACTCTCTATACATTAGAACACGACTGTCCTTAAAAGAGGCATCGAAACAGGCTCGTTCAGGATGAACGAAGGTGTTACGGGTTTGAAATGGCATGAGGGAGTAATATCAGGGGTGAACTATCCCTTTAATGGAAAAGTTCATTTCTGACCCTGTTCTGGACCCCAGTGACTTGTATTGTATGAGCAATACAGTTTATTCTGCTGCTTTAGACATACAAAATATCATCTTTTGTGTTTAACATTGGAAAGAAAGTCATACGAGTTTGGAATGGAAAAAATTATGACAGAATGTTAATTAAATAGGTGAGCTGTCCTTTAATTATATAGCATACATCTGTCCTCACAGGCAATTCACCTAATGAAAACAAGAATACCTACATCATTGTGTCCATCGGAAGAGGGAAACGTGACGGGAGCTGGAAGGGTCGCGTGATTGGCATGCAAGGCAATGATGTGACAGTGGGCATAACACCTGACGCCAGCTGCATCATTGGCCGCTTCCGCACCTTTGTAACAGTTATGACTGATTTGGGAAAACAGCGCACTCCAAGGAACCCCGACACTGATTTCTATGTGCTGTTCAATCCTTGGGACCCCGGTGAGTACATACAAACATCCCCTGTATAAATGGCATCAAACCTTAAGTGATCATATATGTATCTCATATATATTGCCACACAGCGGATGTGGTGTATGTGCCCAGAGATACCGACAGGCAGGAGTATGTGATGAATGATGTGGGGGTCATCTACAATGGAGAATTCAGCAACATAACCTCCCGTTCATGGAACTACGGCCAGGTTGGCAGTTTTCTGGAGATGTTTCTTAATGAAGAAAACAAATGTTCTAACTCTTATGGTGGACTATTCAACCTGATACCTTAATTAACATTTTATATGGTTTCCTGTAGTTTGAAAAAGGGGTTCTGGATGCCTGTCTCTTCGTTCTGGATGCTGGGACAGTACCTCTGCTGTTCCGTGGAAATGCCATTGAATTAGTTCGGCAGGCATCAGCGCTGGTATGATTTCCTATTTTGTTGTATGACTATCTAAACATGCAAAACAAAACAAACCGTTTGATTCTCGCTTCATGCATTCTTTTTTTATCAACGCTTGAACATGGGCAAGTTTTATAAAAAAGCAAAAATTTTTACAAAAAGTTGAGAAAATCATATTTTTGTCAAACACTTAATCCACATCGGATTCAGATTGAAGATCAAAACTTGAGTAAAAGTACAGGTACCTTACTATGACAATGACTTAACTATAAGTTAATCTAAAGGTCCCTGGTTCGATCCAGGGTTTCGGCAGATGTCCCATGTCTTGTGTTCCTGTGGCACAGTGGTAGAGCATTGCGTTAGCAGCGCAAAGGTTGTGGGTTCGATTCCCGGGGAACACATGTACTGACAAAAAATGTATAACATGAATGCAATTGTAAGTCGCTTTGGATAAAAGCGTCTGCTAAATGCATAAATGTAAATGTAAGTTACAAGAACCAATTCTGATTCAACTTAAGTAAAAGTCTTTGAGTAAATGATTTTAACAGTATTTTACTCTTAAGATACTGAATGTAGGCTGAACAGATGCACTGGTCCTCAACACCTAAGAGACATGCTAGTGAAAACAAAATAAGCAGCTGATTTGTTAGAAGAGCCATCATACGTTCAAATCAAAATAAAAACAAACGCTTACAAATTGCAATAAATCGCAGTTGACCCAATAGATGTACAAACACTCAAGTCTCAGCTCAAGTACTCAAAAAGCAAATAAGTAAACCAATATCCTTCAAAAAGGTCTCAGCCATGTCCTCATCTTATATATAAAACACATTCCACTACCTACTAATGTACTCACATTCGCATGCATAAAGTAGATCAATAACAGTTGTTTGTAGCAGAAGTAAACTGCTGGAGCCTCGTTTATAAAACGTAGCGCAGAAACCATCTTACGGTCATCTCTCGAATATGCATACGTGCGATTCATAGAAAGAACATATGAACAGAAAACTTTAAGATGTGAAATCTATGAATTGCAAATGCTCTTGAACTTGCACGCAACTGAATGTTTCAGCTCTCTGCCTTGTAAACAACTCCTAAATGTCATTAACATATAAAAGATAATCAATCATCGTAATTTAGAACAGCGAGCTGCGAGAACAGCTTACATTTTCAAAAACCTGCAATATGCTGATAATAAAAAGTGCATACGTCTGCTCAGACCCTGACGTGACGCTAAGCACTTTTCCACGTCAAAGATAGTATTTACAAATATGAGTGCTGGTGTGGATTTACATGCGCACTCTACGATCAAATCTGAGCGTACGCATGCTTTATAAATGAGGCACATTGTGCCGTGCAAAACGTAACACATAAGCATTACTCATAGAGCATTACATAGAGCATTACTCTACTTCTAAATGCTGCTAATATCGTTGGTGCTCAGTAAAACTACAAAGTACCCAAAATATATGCATGCACAGTAGCTAATTACATTTGATTTATAATACTTCACACGACTGATCACTTCCATCGACACCAAAGCTTGTAGAGGTCAACCTTTCATTCTGTAGCATATATGTAACACCCCCTCCCGGGTCCAGACCATCCTAACTCGTTCTTGCTCCGAGCGGGTCTCGAACCCGGGATTCCGGCGCAGGAGGCAGGCGCTCTAACAAGTAACGTCAAAGGCTACAGCCTCTAGTGTCAGTTGCTAGAGCGCCACTTTTTGAAGTCAGGGGAGTGAGGTTTACATTGACACCACAGGCATACACATCCGTTACATTCACCCCCCTGAACCTCACTCCCATCCGGGTCACGGCACCAATGTAACACCCCCTCCCAGGTCCAGACCATCCTAACTCGTTCTTGCTCCGAGCGGGTCTCGAACCCAGGATTCCAGCGCGGGAGGCGGGCGCTCTAACAAGTAACGCCAAAGGCTACAGCCTCTAACGTCAGTTGCTAGAGTGCCACTTTTTGAAGTCAGGGGAGTGAGGTTTACATTGACCACAGGCATACACATCCGTTACATTCATACAGCACATATATATATATATAAAAAAAGAATCTGGTCTTAAATAAATTCACATAGCATATATATATATGTAGGCTTTTTGGTGGTATATTTTCAGATTAACTCCCAAAACGACGATGGTGTCCTGGTTGGAAAGTGGGATGGTGATTACTCCATTGGCACGGCACCCACTGCCTGGACAGGAAGTCCTGAAATCCTGCTCAAATATGCCCGAGACAGCGGTGCGCCTGTGTGTTTTGCTCAGTGCTGGGTGTTTGCCGGCGTGCTGAACACTTGTGAGTTAGCGACGGCACTTTCATTATTGGTTCTGAAATTTAGATTATTAAAAGGTTATTGAATTAAGGTTGCTAAAAGGACTTTGGCATAACCATTCCACTGTAATAATCCCTCTCAGTTTTGCGTTGTCTTGGGATCCCCACACGAGTCGTCTCCAATTACTTCTCTGCTCACGACAACACGGGCAACCTGAAGACAGACATTGTACTGGGCGATGATGGGAAAATGGACAGAAGCGAAACGAGAGATTCAATCTGGTGAGATACACAAAGCACACACAGTCTGAAAGCTGATGATGGTTAAATGTTGTGTAGTGACGATAACGCTGTGTTTCACAGGAACTACCACAGCTGGAATGAGGTGTACATGAGGAGGACTGATCTGCCTGAAAAATACTCTGGCTGGCAGGTGGTCGACAGCACCCCTCAGGAGACCAGTGATGGTATGATCCGCCACATTTCTATATACACTGGCTTTCCTCTAAAGCCAACTGGTAAGGTTAGGAGACACTATCTATGGAAGCCATTTCCACCACTGAATTAAAAAAAAAGGTAATTGTGACTCTTTAGCTTGAAATTCTGACTTTCTCAGAACTGTGGGATATATAACATGTAATTGCAAATTACAATCATAATTGTAGGATTTAAACATTTTACTTTTTAAAAGCCAATTTTTACTTTTTTCTTCCAATTGCATGTTTATATCTCGCAATTGTGACTTTGTATTTGTGAGTTTATATTTTTTGCAGTACTGGCTTTTTTCAGAGCTCTGAGATATAAACTCACAACTGTGAGTTATAAATTCCATTGAGGGAAAACATTTATATATATAAAAGAGTTTGTACCTCGCAATTGCGGTTTGTAAATTCAGAATTGGGAGATATGACCTTGCAATTTCGCATTATAGTCAGAATTGTAGGAAATAAACAAGCAATTCTCACTTTTCTCTTGCAATTGCAAGTTTATATCTCACAATTCGGATTTTCTCCAATTCTGATTTTTTTTCTCACAATTGAGATACTGACTTTCTTTCTTGCAATTCTGGCTTCTTTTCTCAGAGCTGTAAGAAATAAACTCGCCATTGTGAGTTATAAAGGTTTTAATTTTTGTTTATAATTGTAATTAATTAATCTTAAAACATCATGGTTTTAAAATACATTTAGGTGTCTCACAAATTGGGGTAACAGGGATGAAAAAAGTGACCAAAGAGCAAATATTTATATTTGGCCAAACAATATTTTTCAGACTTAAGAACCTCCTTCAACTAATACTTTAAAAATGGCTTTCAAGCACTATTTTTTACCATGTTCATGGAAAGCACCAAGAGCAAGGGGAAGTCGTGGCCTATTGGTTAGAGAGTCGGACTCGTAATCGTAATCTGAGTTCGAGTCTCAGGTCCGGGAGGGATGGTCGGTGGGGGAGTGAATGTACAGCGCTCTCTCCACCTTCAAAACCACGACTGAGGTGCCCTTGAGCAAGGCAGCAAACCCCCAACTGCTCCTCGGGCGCCGCAGCATAAATGGCTGCCCACTGCTCCAGGTGTGTGTTCACGGTGTGTGTGTGTTCACTGCTGTGTGTGTGCACCTTGGTTGGGTAAAAGGCAGAGCACAAATTCCAAGTATGGGTCACCATACTTGGTCGCATGTCACGTCACTTTCTTTCACTTTCACGCTTGAAATAGTATGCTAGACATTTAAAGGCCTACATTTAGACCCTCCATCTGCTTGGAGATTTGATGGATGTCTGAGGTTTGGGGTTTTGGCATCTCTGTTCCATCGGCATCTGCACTGATCTTATGCATTTGAAACACAGTGTTACTTATAAATGTGGATTTTATAATATACTGGTGGTACAATTGTTCAGTACCGTTGGCATTATAAGATGTTATTTGATTTGTTTTGCATTCTGTTATGCTAAATGAAACGCTTTAAAAATGACTTCCCTCTCTCTTTCAGGACTTTATCGATGTGGCCCAACATCTGTCAAGGCCGTCAAAGATGGAGAGCTCAGCTATCCATTTGATGCAAGGTTTGTCTTTGCGGAGGTAAGAAACTTGTTTAACTTACTTAACACTTCTTTAGTTTACAAGATCTTAAAATATCAGCAACAAAATCCATTAAAAAAATGAACAATTGTTTCTCCTGTCTCCAGCTAAACAGTGATGTGGTTTACCATCAGTCTGATAAGTATGGAAACAAAACGATCATCTCTGTGGACACCACGCATGTTGGAAAGCTCGTTGTCACCAAAAGGGTAAACAGTAACGAATATGATGACATCACATCTACCTATAAATACCCAGAAGGTAAGCTTAATTTGGTCCAAAAACACCTGGGCATGTGTCATACATTCCCTATCCCCTTCCCTGCCGTCCTTTAACCTTCTTCCTGACTCCAGGCAGTGACCAGGATAGGCAGGCCATGCAGATGGCAGAGAACCGTGGCGTTCCTTCCAGAGATTACATGCCTCTCGCTGAAACAGATGTGGACATCGAGCTCCAGGCCGACGCCATCAATATGGGTGACAACTTCCAGCTGACGCTGAACATTAAGAACCAGACCAGCCAAATGTGCACCCTCAGTGCGACCATCACTGGCTGTGTGGCGTACTACACAGGCGTCACCAGCTCAGTCTTTATGCTTGAAAGCAAAACTGCAACAGTGGATCCCTGGAAAAGTGAGTCTGATTTTACAAGTTTTTTGTAAGTTTATGGCACATGCATTTAAGATCACTTAGCTTAATTTCTGAAAATCATTTTACAGCCAAACATGTGATGGTCAATGTCAGCGCTTCGGAGTACATGCCCCTCCTGGTGGAACAGGCCAACTTGCTCTTTGTGGTGTATGGACTCATTCAGGAAACCGGCAGGAAACTTACGACAATGAAAGCTGTCGCCCTCCGTACTCCTGAACTCACAATTAAGGTATACATCTTTTATTAACAATCATAGAGGAACATGTGTGATGCATTTGATCTTTAATGTTAGTTATTACAATCCACAGGTGACTGGAACACCCCGGGTCGGCAAGGATTTCACGGTCACCGTGTCGTTCCGAAATCCCTTTAACTTCATCCTGACAAACGTTCAGCTGCGCCTAGAAAGCCCTGGTCTGATTTCCACCAAAGTGAAAACATACAAGTAAGATGGAATAACCTCCGTCATATTTATTTTCAATTCCTCAGATTTTCATTGTCAGCAAGTGAATCGATGACTAAACACACAATAAAACACTCAACAGAATAAGACTACAACACTGTAAAAAATCTAAAGGCAACCAGTTTCAGAAGATCTTTGAGTTTTCACAACTTCTTGTTTTGAGTTTGTACAACAAAAAGTTGAGGACACTCAAAAGTCTCCTGAAGCTGGTTGCATTAAACTTTTAAGTTTTCTCAACTTGAGATTTTTTTACAGTGAAGACATCTTTAGATCTACAGAAAGATGTGCAAACGGTGACACTGTTTGAGTCACTTCTGAGAAATAGGGCACATTCTTGGAGATTTTTGTGTTAAAGTGCTACTAAAAGAGCACTGGCATATGATTTGATAATATGTTTGATCACTTTTTTTTCTCAGTAGAGGAAGACATATTCCACAGACATGTATTATTTTTATAAATTGTTTTATTGTCAGCGTTGGGTGTAAATCAAGGGTCATATTCACAAAACATCTTAAGGCTAAAAGTAGATCCCAAATTGCAGATTTAAGAGAAACTATTACAAATAATGCGTGTCAGCCCCAACTTCAGGACTCCTACATTTTTGTTCTAAGAGTATTTCACAAAGCGTTTTAAATATGTTAAAAATATCTTAAATCTGTGAACAGTTAGGGGTAGTCAAGAGGACTCTTAAGTCACTAAGCCCAAATCACAAACAATCCTAAAGGCATGTTGCTGGCAATCTGACTCAGAACGTAAAGATTTTAGAAACGTTTCCTGATCATTTCCCTTTCATTTGATTACGTCCTTATTTAAAGTACTAGTTGGGCAAGAATTAACAGCTGTTCTTGAGTCCAGTTTAGTTTTCTTTTATGTTTGCACGTCTTACTATTCTAGTCTGTTAATTAAAACGCTGCTTACACTATTTTATATACTTGTTTTATTAGTGAAATTAGCCTACATTTGAAAAACATATTTTTTTTTAAGTATGGTAACTTTGGTAAATGGTAACTTTTTTAAGTATGGTAAAAAAAAAAATTGGTAACTTTTTATTTTGCTCTTAGCTTAAGATTTTTACCCATTCCTTGATAAAAGTTGGTCTCAGCAGCTTTGTGAAAAGGTTTCAAGAGGAAACTCTTATTTAAGAACATTTACATCTCTTAGTGGTAAGAAAATGTTTTGTGCTTATGGCCCATGATCAGTTTGCTTTATAGTTTCGAAGTGAAGTACTGACATACAGTATTTTTGATGCATATACAACTATATCCATTTCCACTTGCAGTCAGATCGCACCGGGTGGCACACTGCAATATACAGACACGATCACCCCTAAGTCTCCTGGGAAGAAGGTGCTGATAGCGTGTCTGGACTGCGCTACAGTGAGGCAGGTCACCAGTCAGCTGGAGATCTTTGTGCAGTAATGGATAACGGATTGTCACGAGGGAACCAGAGAGAAAAGAGAGAAGACCGATTCCATTACCATTTTTTTTAATTGCTTTGCTTTCTTCACAAATATTATCAAAATACAAGCTAGCGTTCATTTTTGTAACTTTACACCCACGCCTACCAACACTGAGTTATTAAAAATATAGTGTTTAAGCATTTTTTGTAAAAAAAAGTTTTAATTTGTAAACTCATTTAACTCTACAAAATACACACAATCACACATTAAGTACGGATACAGCACGCACGGTCACTCTCAACCTATCCAGGAGTCTGATACAGTCTGATTAGCAAAGTGTGGATGCAAGAAATCATGCAGTTATCAGGATAAGTTGTAAACCTGGACTGGGAGGAAGAGTGGAAAAAGCAGGAGAACCCCATAATATCGGGAATGTTGAAGTATAATGTTTTTGTGGGTGTGCAAAATTTTCAATGCTCACAGAAAAATATGACCTACATAAACCATAAACGGTGATGTGAGAAGTACATGTTGTGTACACATGCACACAGAAGTCTGAGTGTATGACAAACGTAAAGCTATGAAATAATACAAGTCTATTCAAATTTAAGAAGAAAATGTAAAAGATTTTCTGAGAGTACACATAAATCTAAATTACATGACTGTTGTTTTAGGATTGGGTGCCTTAATTAAAATGTATTAATTAACATGTATTAATCAGAACTGTATTAATCAGAATGTTTTGCATATTTTCTCTGCTAAAATGCCACTGACTGTGTTTTACTAATATAAACTAACAATAAACCTTCAGCATGAATGCATTTTGGATTATTTTATTTGTTATACTGCAAATCTTCATTAAGACATCATAAGCATCTGCAAAAAAATCTAATAATCTCGCTCAATGAAATGCCATTCGCAATCCATCTTTCTTCTATGTATTTTCCAGTGTAATGGAGTATTCAGTGTTAAAAACTAGAACGGGACTTTATATACTAATTAACAGTTTTTCATGCATTCCTTATGAATCGAACCCCTGACCATGGAGTTATTAGCACCATATGACTCACTCACGTGAACAACCACCGGTTTGTCTCCGATTTTGGGCATTTGTCAGCGAGTGCAGTGTGAACTCGACAAGCCATCCTGAAGTCCTAACCCGATCTAATGAATGTGTGTTTCAATAACACTTTTCTGTTTCAATTATGCGTAGTATAGAACTTTGGCAATGGCGTGCATTTGATATGCAATGGTTCAGGTGGGGTTGGAGCTAACTCAATTACGCCAGTTTCGAGGGATGGGATAAGATGATTTAATATCCACCAAAAAACATTTTCGTTGTAATCGTATATAGCGTCAAATTCAATTTGACTAACAAACCACATTTTGTGTTTGCTTTAAAGACAATCGAGCGCTTTCCAATATTTTGCCTAACATGACTGGGCCTGCTGTAACATGACTAGGCAAAATGATTTTGGGAGCGAAACGATTGAAAACACAACTATAGGCCCATCTAAAAGTGGGCAGTCCTTTAAAGGGGTCATCGGATGCAACATTCACTTTTCAAGTAGTTTGAACATAAATGTGTGTTGGAAGTGTGTCTACACATCCATCCTGTAATGATAAAAATCCACCCAGTGTTTTTTTTAATCCCTATTTTAAAATCCCCTTTCTCAAATCAGGCTTTTCTGAGATTCCTGTCAGAATGACGTAGTTCTGTACAGGCCCCTCCCACGATAGTTTGATTGACAAGACCATGTTACCTTAGCCCCGCCCCCTGAGTGAGCAGTCATCAGTCCGCCATTGTGTCGACTCCGGTGCAGGGGAAGACAAGAATATCTCTGATTAAGCGATTTAAGGTGTTTTTTTTGTTGGATGTAATAATGAATAAAGCAGTCATCATTAACTCCCGACATCTGAGCCACTGAAGACGCAGAGGATTAACGTTACTTTCACTTTGAAGTGAATGTGCCAATCCCCGATCTGCCTATATGCGTCTATGTTCGCGCTCACCTACGGATGCAGTGAGTATAAGGTTTCTATATGAATATTGTGAATCACCTTTCCTAATAATGTGCTAGTTAGCCAGTTTTGCAGCTGAAGTAAACAATACTGGTCGTCAGAAAGAGAGGGGCGGGGTCAGCAGAGCTCATTAGCATTTAAAGCAACATCCTAAAAAACGGCTTGATGAAAACCGAGCTAATTTTGACAGGGTAAAGGTGTTTTTACACTACCATTGAGACATTTTAACCAAAGTATGTTATAGACTTTTCATTAAGACCCTAAAGAATCATATCAAATTTTGGGAAAATGGGCATCCGATGACCATTTAAACATTTGATTCTTTAACTAGCTACTCCACATAATGTCAATCAAAATGGGATGTTGTGTTTTAAAGGTGGGGTTATTTCAGAAAATATTATACAATTTTTATTTCAGGAATAGCATGCAACAAGTACAAAAACAGCTAACAGTCAATTTTAATGTAGCCGAGCCTTTAATCTATCAAACTCTCAATGAGCTTCGTGTCATCATACTAATAAAGCACAGAATGAATTCGCTGTTTACCTACCACTTCATTATTTCATTCAAATAATTCCAGACAGAATCCGCTTCGCCTATTTTGACGAAAGAAAGGAAAACTCTGCTGACGCAATCGGTGCCTACCTCATTCACTCCACTCCCTCCATATTAATGAAACATGGTTTAGACAGCCTCCACTGCATCAGTGCTGCTGGAATACCCCCTTCTCTCTCTTTCTGTCTCCCCTGCTTTCCCCAAGCCCTCCCCGCGCCCACCTGAATGAGTCACCACGGAAAACCTCTCAAGCTATGCGGAGGAATGGGAAACACATTACACAGGGATTCCCTGTGCTGTCGAAATGATAGTTCACGCAGGATTTCCAGACGTTCCTCCAAGACTGGCTGTGCAATAGTATTTGTATCAGCCAAAATATTAGCTTTTCTGATCAAAGAGATAACATAACCTAGATACATTATACTTTGTGTTGCACACCTCCGCCACAAGATGGAGACAAAACATGAATAATAGCCTGCAGTTGTTTGGACTCCGATGGCATTCTCTATAAATTAAATCCATGACATTGCATCCCTCCCTGCATTGCAACACACTATGCAGGCTTTTTGTCGGTTATGCAACTGCTCATTGTTCTCAAAGGATAAATGCACGAATTTGCACTAATTATAAAGCTCGTCTATTGGCATACATTTACGTGACATATACATTCAGCTTGATTAAAGCAATGAGAAATATAGCCCGCCATTCATTTAACTAATATCCAACAGTAAAAGTCAAGAGTCCTCATGGCATCCGTCTCCTGGGTTCTGTATAGTCTGGACTCTTAATGAACTGTCAGGGGACCTTATTACTCAGCACACGGCTTCTCACTGCTCGGATTCTCCTTCAGCTAGAATGCCCTAGGTAACTTTTTAGTATTCTTCTCCTGAAGTCAGAGTCGCTGGGAAAAAATGGTATGCATCAATACCCAGTACTCATTGGTTGGCTGCGAATTCCGCTGACGTCAGCACTGTAAGAACTTTTTCAGTGATGCATCAGCTTTCTCTCAGTTGTAACGTAACTCATCCCCCCCCCCCCCCCAAAAAAAAATCTTAATAGGGCGTATTTCACAATTTTCAGTGACAGATTACATTAGTATTAGGCTACTCGGTATGTTCAAATATGGCGACATTGACACGTGTGTGTGTGTAAAGTGGTTTTAATATAGTGCTATCAGGTGTTAAAAGTTCTTCACGAGCCATACGCGATTCACAAAAAAAGATTTTGCCTGTAGTCTTCAAAACAGCACAGTCTGCTTCTTTTACCTTAATTCACCTCAGTCAGACCTTGAACCTTGCTAGAGTATTTAAGTCATAAACCAATCATCAATAACGATTAGTTATGCATTAATAAGACTCAAAATAAAATCTGGGCACTTCATTAATCAAACTGTGTTATAACACCAACGAAATATGCACGGAGTAGTGTCAGATTTCCCAAAATTAGGCTATCCTACAATACACCACGGTCATCATGTCATTAAGAGGGAGTGTGGCCTATGTAACCAAGCTCAGGCAACCTTTACTACCAAGCTCATCATGTACCCCAGTCTAGCAAAACCCATGCATGTTTCAGTCTCGGCACCCTGGAGCAATGAAATCTGCACGTGCATGCATATATGGGTCACGGGTCCACGTGTAAGCTTCATTGCGTGAGGGTGGACAGGTGAGACCACCGGAGAGCAGATACATGCGGACATCTCCGCACTCCCTGAAATGCCCGTACAGTGCGAGAGGGGGGGGCATCCCGGTCTAGCAAATGAGAAAATAGAGAAGTGGGGAGTCCAACGGTGAATTTTACGTCAAGCTTGAGATGTGGGCGTGAAGAAGGGAGATAGAAAACACGAGGCATTACCGCCTTCTCTTAACGGGGTGCACATTTGACTTCACTGCGCCGCGCCGCGCCGGCCACGGGAAAAATCACGCACCGTTTCTGAATATCTGCGTGAACTAAACAGCGATGTTCAGCGCTCAGTTCTGCCAATCTTTTCCCCTCACAACAATCTAAGATAGGCATAGACTCCAATGGTTTTACTGCACGTAGGATGGGATTAACTTTGTCTGGAAGATATATTTCATTGTTTCTTGCTGTTCAAATAGGTAAGTCGATTATTTCTGTCGTGTGTTTTGGGATGGGCTGACTTTTTCATTTTTAATCTCGTTTTTCTTTTATTTAGATACCTAGCTTATAAATGAACACATTATAATTCACAGTTATGGCTATATTGAAGCCCGTAATGTATAGATTTCTTCACATATGTCATTTTGTTATGTGAGTGTGTGTTGGTGAATATTCTAATAGCAATGGTACTGTCCCGACTGAGATTTAAAGGTTTGAGATCTGGTCTTGTCTAACAAAACACTTTATAATAAGTATGTTTTAAATGTATGGCAATGGGATAGTAGTGGATTGCATCTCCATTAAATGTTGGAGAGCGTTCTGAAAAATAAAGCTTATCGGAGCAAGTTGGTGAAAGTGTGCCCTCTCAATAATAATTTATTCATACAAATATTGACAATAATATGAAACAGTAAATACGCATTAAAATGATCGAATGAACAGATCCTGCTTGTAAAGAGTAGCTTTTATACATGCATCATCAGTTTTATGATCCCATGCGTCCCTTTACAATAACAACAAAATATAATTTATAGGCTGATTTAGCGAAAAATAATTGGTGTGCATTTGTTTTAGAATATAGTCTACAGTAGATACCAGGTCTTGTTTATGTAGGCTAATATTGTACGTTTTTCGTGGTTTTCTTGTTAGTGCTGTTGCAGGGCTCTGCGATGTAAATGGCATGTTGCGCATTAGGATGAAATATAGTTATGAATTGTGGTTGTTAGTGAAAAAGCTGGCGCGGTTACCCAGCTGAACTACATTAATTTGCCATAAACCCCTCCTGACTTCATTGAACTGATTATGGGGTGCCAGGTCGACACCGGTGCCGCTGACAGGGTCTAGTAAACTGGTCGTGACCACTATACAGTAGGATAGGTGAGTCTATATTAGATGTTTCTAAATATAGATCATCATCGTGCCACGAAAAACGATTCAAAATGCACGGTTTAATCGCAGAGTTTTCTTTTGTGACTGTTTATTCCAGTAAAGACAGGGAGGACTGAAATGTATTTTAAATATGAAAGCATCGCTTTCCAAGGCAAGCTGTGTGAGCATCTTTGTATTTCGCATCCGCCATGTTGAGATCTGAATATTTCAACAATTTTAATATCAAATCACGAAACAGGTTATAGAGCGTATAGTAATACAAGGCATCGCATTTACGCAGTATGATCTGTTGGAGGAATATGCTTGTAATATTTATGAAAGGTGATTCGTGTATGAAAGGGTTCGTGATATCACACTTATAGCGAGATAATTCGTTATGTAAGCCGGCACCGGTGCGGCATTACTCAGTCACACTGTGTCAAGAATACAGTAATTTAATCATCTTATGCTTTATCGCTTCAGTATTTCGTGTCATTGCTGGATGTGTTCGTTTAGTTATTTATTCTGTGGACGATAAAGAATGAACGAAACGGCTGTGCTTTAGCTTTACAGCAAAAACGACTTTTTACAATTTACTATAAAAAAGATAGCCTATAACAGTCATGATTTTAATTGTCGTTTTTTTTAGCGTATAATGCGTGTAGAATAGAATATTTGAATGTACAGCATATAACAATAATGTAGCATCCTATAAAATGTATGGGGACAAATATACTCATGTAATAGGTATAATGCACAAAATACAACATAAGGAAATACATGCACTGCTTCTAATATAATGGATAGCATGAAATGCATTGAAAATAATAGGGACACTAGCTAGAGAGGCTATATAATGCACATATCGATGTTGCATATAATATAATATAATATAATATAATATAATGTCGCATCTGCAGCGGTTAATGGGCCTGATATGAACAGTGAGACAACTTAATCAATTCAAGACATCTCGCTGTTTAACGAACCCGAGAACAAGCTAAGGTTCGTTAAGCAAAGGGATCTGGTCAATTGATCATGTTGTGACCTCCCAGTCCACCATGCACCGAGTCCCAAATGAAGAGGGAAGAAAAGGCATCTTCTCGTGTTCCCTAATAGATCTGTCATCAAAAAGATACTCTTTTCTAGATGTGTAAAAGAGGAGAGGGGGATACAAATCCCTCCGAATGAAATACTCCCCCCCCCCCCACTCTCGTGTAAACCATTACATCATCTTTTGTCCATGCGCCACCCTCATGTTCAACACGCAATATTCTGAGCAACGCTTCGACTGTATTTATTATAACCAGAATAATTCAATAAGATGAGAGAAGAACAGGAAACATGAACGCTAATATTCATAGTGAATATTCTTCTGGAAAAATGGAACACTATTCTGGAAGATTCCAATAATAAAGCTGTTTTTAAACCTCTAATAACTGATGTATGCTCACTTCTCGTGTTCCAGCCTATCTGCTGCAGGCGGTCCGAGCGGCTGGGAAATGTGAAACCGTGTTCAAAGGTTTCTCCAGCTGCCTGCTTCAACTGGGAGAGAACATGGCCAACTATCCACAGGAACTGGACGAGAAGGAAAACCTCCAGACCATCTGCACGTAAGAGAACAGATTAAATATACGTGTGAGAGAGCAAAGAGGGAGAGGGGCCAGATGGCAGAAGCTAGGGGCCCCGTTTTTAATCCGACATAGAGCCGCACTATTCACATTTCACCAGTTAATCACAATTAGATGAACCATCTCTACACGCCAAGGCCAAAGGTCAACGTGTATAAGTGGATCGGATCGGGAGGGAATGCACATTGTAAGCGATCCGCACTATAATCAAATAATATTACAGCCGTGACTGAACGGAACAGTATCTCATTACAGGGACTGAAATTATACTTCCCTTTCCTTCACAATTTGTTCGATATTAAATCAACCTTGTTTATTCATGCACTCTGCTGCGGTTTAGAGCATTCCGTTGTTGGTGGGTTATTTTATTTTTTTACTAAAATGACAAGAGGAGATTTGCACTAAGTGTCCGGACAGGGCAAAGCACCTGACACTGCATTTAATTTCCATATAGGCTAGGCTACTATACAATGCATCCATATTGTTTATTATTTTATCTGTCTGCTGAAGTAGAAGCATTTTATTTGTGCCTGTTTGTATTGTATTCTAATTTGCGTTCATTCGCAGATGCAGGGTTTATATTGTGGGTGTGTTCATGAAATAAATTAATAAATGATAGGCTTGAGAGTGGGATGGAGGAAGGGGGTGGGGCGCAGGACGGGAGCGCGAGAGATGGGGAGGGCACTAGAAGTCACGTGATACGGAGACTTTTCCCTCTGGAGCCGCTTTACAACTCGGGTTTCCCTCGTGCCCTGTCTCCTCCGTCACGTGGCTGCACGAGGACGCGCGCATGCTATAAAGTGCGTCCTATGTTAGAGTTTCGAATAATCTCATAATTAAGTGGATTGTATTGCCTATATATATTTTATTTTTAATTTTCGGTTAGACACATTAATGTTAGCTATATTTTGTTATTAACCTTCAGATGAACTGAATAATTCAAATTGAGATGAATATCGTGATATTGCTAATGTACACAACTGATGTGGATTTTTTTTAAGCAAAATACCATACTTAATGTCAATTACTTAATGTTAATTAGTAGTGTTTAAAATGCAAATGAAAACGGTTTAATGCAGTCAAATAACCTAAATCAGTTTGGTTGACATAAACGCATAAACCGAAACTGGTATTTTTTATTTATTATTATTATTGAAAGCAAAACTGCTTTCCACATATAGAATATTTTCAAAATGCAGTTTAAAAAAGAAGAAGAAAAACAAACTGTTTTCAGAAATGTGAGTTTTAATTTCCACAGAATTAGGACAGTAGCCTACTTTACAAAATAAATAAAGACGATAAAACTAAATAAAATGAAAATGTGTAATAACAAATAAGAAAACAGCAATAATGCACCATGCTCGTCTTGAATATGTTAAAGCAAAGTGGAGCGTGACTCTAATCAGAGATGAGTAATGATTTCTTTGTGTTTGAAATATTTGATTTGCAGTTACTGGGATGATTTCCACTCATGTGCGACCACTGCTCTGGCAGACTGTCAGGAGGGAGCCACAGATCTGTGGGAGAAGCTGAAAAAAGAGTCCAGAAACCTGGACTTCCGCGGCAGCTTGTTTGAACTGTGCGCGCGCGGGAACGGCGCGAGCCGAGCATCGGTTCCGTTCGGCGTAACGCTGATCCTGACTGCGCTCGTGACGTGGATGCAGTTTTAACCCACGAGAGAGAAGACGAAGAGGAGAGAAAACAAGAAGAGAGAGAGAGAGAGAGAGAGGGGGGGGGGGGGGACCAGACAAACCATCAACACAAGAATAAAAAAAAAATATTAATAAGTAATGGCGATCAAAATTCATCCTCACCCAAATGGATTTATATATTTCATCTGGAGAAAAAGACGTTTTTTGCAAGAGACAATGGCAAGAAGAAGTCTTCTGGGAATGCTCAAGCACATTTGCCTGACTCTGGGTCGATTTCATGAAATATTAATCAGATATTGAATTGAAATGACGGCCTGAATTTCTGAAAGGTCCTGGTTATAAGCGTAGTATTTTATAACATTACCGTCTGTTATGAATGAATAATTACTGTAGGCTTTCCACATTCTCAACGGCCGTCATGCATTATAGAAGATAGCAAATATTCTCCCATCCGTTTGTTTTTATATGCTCTTTGTCAATATTTAGTTTTATTTATCAGAGTTATTTTAGTCAAGCCAAGTGTGAGGAGGTTTAGAGGTTTGCTGACACATCCAGAATATTATAAGAACGTCTCTAATAATAACGATGCTAATAAATAATAATCATTATGATAATAACAATTATAATAAATAAACCTCAGGAATGATTAAAGGCATCTATTTAGTGGCATACAAGTGAGCAGAGAAATTATATATATATATATATATATATATATATATAAATACTTTATTAAGGAACAAAGAAGTGTTAAATGTAGCCATGAAGAGCTGAGATAGTTGACTGTTGCCATTCTTTGTCCCAAAATTCTATTCTATTCATTGAAAGAAGAATTCTCTTTTTATGTAGAACACATAACTGTATAAAGGTAACACGTTACATTACAGTTTGCCTGGTGCATATAAGAATGTGTAATTACAAGCAAGCAGCTCCAGAACACACTTACACATCAAGTCCTCGTAGTTCATTACTAGTACACAGTAAGTACACTGCAGCGTTTCTCCCGACAGAGTCTGCACCTCGACGCTAATAGCTGGATGACGTGATTTTACTAGATTTATTTGATGTTGCCAAGGCATAGACCACGTTTCACTGCCTTCAGAAGATGTGTATTCTGTTTGTTCGTTCGTTTGTTCGTTTCTGGGGATGTTGCATATGAAATACCTGAATATACAAAACCATATAAGTAAATAAGAGATGTATGTGAAATGAAAAGAGAGATACTTTAACCGTTTTAAAACAGATTGATAATACAGGTATATAAAATAGACTGCTAAAAAGAAGTATTTAAAAGAATTAAATAAAAATACAATTACTGTTTGAAAAGATTTGTGTTGTTGTTTTATTGATGTAGCCTTTGTGGTGGGTACAATGCATCATCTAATCTAGCCTAATGCATATCGGTCTTACACAGCCTGAATAAAAGCATTCATTAATGATGGTCAAAAATAGAAATCATATTTCTGAGGGGTACGTTCAACACACACGCGTTTCTCCCCCAGCTCCCAGACTGGCGTGAACGAGCACGCAGGCGCGCGCAAAGCCGAGACTCTGTCAGTGAAGACGTATTGTTTCATTATTAATAAGGTGGCAGAGAGAGTCATTTCATATTGATTGCCCCGCGCTCAGCTTGTCTGAGCGAAAACAACCTCCAGATTGAAAAATGATAGTCGAGGTAAAAGTACTTATTCTGAAGAAACATCACCTTTTCAAGAGGCTACGGCCTTTTCCTGTAAGTCAATGACAAGTAACGACGTCGATGCGATAATCAAAAGATAATCAAAAAACTACTTTACATATATAAACATACGCATAATGTTCAACTAATATTTAGAACTAATTTAAACACAGCAAGTGGTGTAACCAAGTACAAAGTGCGCAAGAAAAAAATCAAGAAATATTATGATGTTTTAAGTTATGAAAATCAAGACGATTTATTTTATTATGATTGCTTTATTACGTTATAAAGCGTAATAAGATACTACGCCTTACTCGATTTGACGGATATATATATATATATAAAGAAGCCTACAACATTTAAAATAATATGTAATCCTTTAAATAAATAGAAATAAATATTCGTCATTTCTTCAAGATGTTTAACATTTTCATTCGAGTAGATTAATAACACCACATTTTGACAAAAACGTCAAAAACATCTTATTCAGAAACCAAAATATGCTAATCAAAAGGAAGTCATTTTCTCATTAATTGCATTTTTAATGCATTTCTGCATATTTTTGCACACAAAATGGAATCCAACCCAACATTAAACATTAAACAGTTTAAAGTGGTTTAGAGAATAACTGTTAAATTCTTTAAAATCTTTTGAAATGTAAAAAAATATGTACGTTTTTACATTTAAAAAGAGAGGAAAAAACTAGAACTGGTATATTTCACAACAGATGCATTGATACGATAAATAAAATAAGTTCCTTTTTCGCTTATTTATTAAGTACAGCTCTTCTGAAATTAATATAATCTGACTGTGTATCAAAACTATAACTCTGTTTGATACATTGGTAATAACCCAGCTTTGACCAGTGGTAAAATGAGCACTAGTGTTCTCCCTGGAGGTGTGAGACATGAATGCATGGGACTGCAGTCCTGCAACGCATTTTTTATTGCTCCTTTTTGAGTTGAAAATGAGATTGGATTTCATCCCGTCCCTGGAAGGGCATGACGACTACATTTGTAATCTCATTAAAATGCATGTTATTCTGTTGCTGGCACTGAATATATTATCCTCCACAGATCTTTGTGTGGTGCACAGAGATACATTTTCTTTCGTCGTTTCTTTCTTTTTCAGTTCTGCAACACTCATTAGAACATTTCCTAACCACACATAAGGAGTAGGCTATACTGATTTTGACATTTCATCTTTAACAATGAAAGTAGAGGATATACACATGCACACTGAGATGCTGGCTCCCCCACGGCTGCTCCACAACAGACTATGCATGGCCATTTTTCAGGGCTGGCAGGATTGATCAATGTGCCCATCCATGCCAGTGCCAGGCAGAGATGGCACTGTTTGTTTAGTTGTGCCTTTTCTCACAATGCTGAGCAGAAAGACAGGGCATTAGAGTCACACAGAGCATCATGGGAGGCTGGGTTTTTTCTCAGTAACAGTCAGCTGGAGTGGTTGGACCACAGAGCAGAGATAATGATTCTTGCACTGGAAAAAAAGCTTGATGCAGATCAATTAATCAGTAAATCAATTCATCAAATAACCTGGGATGCGTTTCCCAAAAGCATAGTTAGCCATCTATGGTCGCAACTTCCGCTGTTGGTGTTTCCCGAATCCATAATTCCAACTAACATTCTCAAACAACATCGCAAAATTGTGTTTGAACTGGTCTCCCCATGCGGTTTGTTTCTGAGAATGGCATTTGGACTTGACTATGCACTTGAACAAAATAAGCAAGCTAACATAGGCCTACAATCTTTCAATCAATCTGCATCTTTGTTTGGTGAAATAAAGCGCCGTTTTGAGAGTGTTTACGTGCACTAGTATATACTTAGATGGGTAAATCTGAAATCGGACTATTCCGCTATATTCTGTTACACTTTCTTCCATTCGATCATATGTCCAATGTGAATGCATCTTCTTTGTAGCCTGTTTCTGTAATCTTTGGTAGGCTTACTGGGAACCCCGGCGAGATGTAAGGGAAACCACAAATTAGCCTACAACAAATAAGGTGAGGAGAAATAGAGAAGCGTTGTTAATGTACTTTATTAATTTGCTCTCTAATCAATGAATTAGCATAAGTTATCACTACACCACCTGTTAATGTCATTAATAACAGTTAGATGAATGTGCAATAAAGTTCTCATTGTCACGATTATGTTTAGTTTAGTTCAGTTGTTGTCATGTCTGTCATGCACTCTCATTGGCTACCAGGGTTTCTGATTAGTTCATCATTGACCAGCTGTTCCCTCATTTACCATGTGTGTATTTATATTCCTCATTCGAGTCTCTTCATTGTCGGTGATTAGCTTATGTTATGTGTTGTACCAAATCAGTATTCTCAGTGAAGTCTGTTTGGAAGTATGCTTCTTCGTTTGCTGTCCTCATTCCTCGACAACCCGTGACAGAATCACAGACCACAAAAAAGAAAAGCAAACAGAGAGAATGGACTCACCAGCGGTACGTCGCCTCCTCAGACCAGAAAGCCGAAGGTAGTTGGGGTATTTAGGCTGGATGCTCCGGAACGGCAGCCTCTCCCTCACTGCCAGCTAGCCCGAGGCACCAACAGGGCTCGTCCAGGAACAAGAGCCGGATACTACCACCGCTGATCGGTCCACCCGAGAGCCAGGAGCGGACATGAACCTCATAAATCTGTGGTCCGCCGATCCACTTCCCACCCAAGTACCTCAAACCTTTGTCTTCTTCGCTGGTCCCGTCCGGACTGTTAGAAGCTCCGGTCTTGTCTGGAGATCTTCCTCCTCTGATGTCTCTGTCAGATTTCCTGGTCCCATCTCCTCTGCTGGTTTCAGCCAGTCTCGTGGATTCCCTGGTGTCACTGGTGTCATCCAGCTCCTCGGCTCTGCCTCCGCTGTTAGCTCCATGCGGCTCATCAGCCTCGCCTCAGGCATCCCTTCCACCAGCTCGGTATTGTGCCGAGTACCCCGGCTGAACTTTGGCCCTCTAGGCCCATGTCTCCACCTTGGCCTATCTGCCCTAGCACTCCGCTGGGCTCCCTCGTACATCCGGACAAATCTCGGTCGGTCATCGCTCAGCTTCCACCACGGACTTCCGGGCATCCGGCTGTGCCTCGACCCTCCACCCCTTCGGCTTCACCGGGCTCATCCCTCCCTCTGGTTTCCCAGTCGTCCTCGCTCGCTCCATCGTCGCCCCGGTCAGCCAGATCCCCGGCTCTGCATCAGTCACGCGAGCCAACCGCTTCACCTTAGGCTTCTAGGCCGAGATGTTACCCTGGTCCGTCGACCTCTCTGCTCCACCGGTTCCTCCACTCACCATGGTTCCACCTCCGTGGATTGGTTTCTGGGTGTCACCCAGTCCTTCGGCCAAAGCTCCTCCCTGGTTGCCTCCGGCTCCCTCCTCCCCGCGCTGAACGTTTTTCCCGTCATTAAACCAAAGAGTATAGGAGACCATGGTCTAAAGCACGGCGCAAGTGCACTCAGGGTGTGTCCGAATCCACTTTTGCTAGTTTAACATGGAAAACGGACGGTGCACCCGGGCGCATGATCTAAATGTGTCCCTAATTCTCTTAAGGAGTAATGGGTGTTTTTTGGGCATAACATGCAATAAACCAAACAGAGTCTCATCTCCCATTCCCTTTAATGGTGGATTTGCTATTTAAACTGCAGAATTTTAAGGCACACAGACTGAACATGTCTCCAGAGAGCAAACGCATTTACTCATGTGTAAGCAAATCAGTAGGTTAACTCTGATACACGCAATGACTATCCATTTCCATTATGACATTTTTATAAAGAAAAACTGAATTATGTTTAAAACATGTTTGTATGACTTATGCTTGATAAGTCCTTGAACTGTTTTAGTCCAGTAGTAAACTTAATTCATTTTAGGAACTGCTGATCCTAGACATAGAAACCATAATAATGATTTATATGGATATGACACTAAGTTATAATGACATGCAACTTTACAATTACTAATTATATTATTATTTACTATTACTCCACTAGGTCTGAAATATATATTGTAAGTTTTAATATCCGGGAACACACTACAAACATGATGATCTCTAGAACATGATGCATTGCTGTGTCTGGCATAATTAAATAATGAAACAAATTTGTAGAAAGTGTATATAAGACATTAATATAAGACGATACTGAAAAAACAGTTTATTGTCAAGCTGTTCTATTCTTGTTATATATTTAATGTCTAACATTCCTTTTTTAATGTTGGTATTAATTTAGTTTTTAAAATGCTAACACTTGAACTTAAAATATTTTCAACTGAAACTGACATGGTTTCTCAAGAGCAAAAGGTTTTGTGAAAAAAGGGAAGACTTTAAAATAAAGTCTGTAAAATAAACCGTTAAAAGGATTTGATGATCAATAGTCTAGTGATTGTACAAATTTTTTTCATTGTTCAGGCTGTATTTCAGGTTTAATGTACGTTTTTCTTTTACAATTCAGCTGATATTTGCCATAGCGATAGCTAAAATCTAGTGAAGTGCTGAGTCGCTTTCACCCCAAAATGGCGAAAGCGCAGGGCTGCTGCTGTGCGCCGCTGTTCAATGGTCCGCTCTATTGGCTTTCACTTCTTGTCAGAATAAGTTAAACTAGCAAAAGTGGATTCGGACAAGCCCTCAGTGCACCTGCGCCATGTGCAGACCATGTGCTTAGATCACTAAATTAGGGCCCATAATGTTTAATGTCGCTTTTGCAGATCCATGTGAATGGGATCGTTTTGACTACGTTGTCACCTGTACTTAAAAAGAAAACATATTAAAATTTTTAGTATATCGCTGTTGTGTAAGTTAGGCTACCCTTAATTTCTACTAGGATGCATCATATTAAGCAATGAATATATCCATCCATCCATCCATCCATCCATCCATCCATAAATCTATATATTGTAGAAACACAACTGATTACATTTGATATATATATATATATATATATATATATATAAACTATTCAGCAGAAGTAAAGCAGGGAACCACTTCTGAATTTGTTACATTTTCCTCCCAATTCAAAGGTCTTTCATGAGGAGTTACTAATGGCATAATGTTTCACCTTCAGCAAATAAATGAAGAAATGTATCAAATTATTGTTGACTTAACACCTTTTAATAGCACACATGCTTCATCATCTCACCTCACACTGAGCAGCTCCGTAAAGGGTCATAATTAAAAGCCCAAAGCGGGTTAGTTCAATGGCATTCATGTCCAAGCTGGTCATTTCACTGCATCTGGGAAACAAACAATCACTCTAATGTAATTACACGAGCTGGGTAATTCAACAGTACCTATTAGTGCCAAAAAATAATGAATGCAATGAGTTGTAGATTGAGGCAGGACAATATTTCAATAATGGACCTCAGAGTGGTGAACTAAACTTGAACACAAAGGAAATATCTTTGGTTATGGGTAAATGTTAGAGAGGGTGTTGTACTGTTGAGCTCGGACAAAATATGTTCATTAACTGCTTTCTCAATTCACATCTCGATTTGACACAGTTTGGTGAAGATAGATTGGTTGACACTCAGACTCATATGATGAGCTTGTATAATGCACCACATGGATCCCAACTTTAATGGGACAAAATTGGATCATGTAGGGGTGAAAATTGAATTAGGGACCATATCAGCTGTAGGGACTATTTGCGCACATTGTTCTCTCTTCTGGATGATGATGAAGATTTGCTCATAAAGGGGCAATTACATAAACACGAGTTTCACCTCTCTACAGCTTTGTATTTTATAAATAGACATCTTTTTATTTTTGCCAAAAAGTCTGTAAAATCACACATCAAAGACTGGCAACGACTCCTTGTGATGGTTATTGCTTTCAGCTTTTCTGTTTCTGAAATCTAATGCCTTTATCCACATGGCAAGTAAACTGCTTCTTCATGCTAACATTCAAAGGTGAGCTCTTTGACGTGATTTATGTTGACATTATTGGCAGAATTCATAACTATCAGCTGCTGCTGCAGGAAAAATGGTCCCGGACAGGACTTCATTGCATTTATTTTCTCCTCTCATCTTCCTTCACATAGATATTAAGCCATAAAAGGTATAGGACCTCGGGCAGAAAAGAATAATTTAGCAAATGGCAATACCTCAAGACTTTCAATTCCTTGTTAAATCAAAGCATCAATCTTGAACACTTGTCAATGTTCTACAAAGGAGGAGTTAGTGTCCTGCAGTGGCTGCAAAGAAACGGTTATGGTGACCTATTGAATATTGGCAGGAAGCTTGTATAAACTGGAGAAAAAAATGTAGTGACGTATGTTTGATTAACATGAAACGTTTCTCCTGTTTGTTAAACATACAGAGTCATTATAGCCACCCAGAGACATTTGGTTGTGTTTTCTCATGTATGACTGATTCAAAGTTCACCATAATGAACCATAATGGTCTCTGTTCCATAACCAAGACTAAATAAATTGCAAGAGTGCATGCATGCATTTTCAATGCATGCATTTTGGAACCAGAAGAACACCACGACTGCAAACAGTTCAGTGAACGAGTTATTATTGAGTAACTTATTTTGTCTGTTTTTGCTCAGTCAATGAAAATTGTTCCAAGCAAACCCACAGCAGAACCATTGCAACACACAGCAACACACAGTCGTAGTATTTCCTTCCTGAATGATTCTGTTTTTGAATAAATAGTGAATGATTCAGTGAACAAGTCAGCAAGTGTTTTTCTTTGAATGAATCATTTGATATATTGATCCAATAACAATGTTTGATTCCTTAATTAATTTGTGTTTATGAACGCATTAGTTGAGTGAGTGATTCAGTGACTCACTCATAAAGACATTCAATTAATTCCTGAATGAATTAACGGCTTTGAACTATTGATTGAAGGAGCGATTTGCTAACTCATGAAATCAGACACTTTATGTTAAGAGAAATATACAATTTGATCTCAAAGTGAATGAATAGCTGTATTTATACAATGGCTCCTTATTTTCCCGCTCGTGCAGAATATAATTTAGTCATGGTGTATATAATGAGAAAATTGGGGAGATAAATTAATAATTACACATACAATACAATCAGATACTTCCTCCTACACCTATTGGTAAACCTCAGTGTTGGCAAGCCTGCGTATTTTCTACCGAATTGAGCTACCTTTATACTGCTGCCTCCGGCTGTTTTATTAGTCCGCAGGCCTGAGCCCCCTAGTGGGACCCCCAGAAGCAGCTTTTAACCCCTGGAATGCAATTTTGATAGCCACTTTGACGTTTTTTTCGTTTTGTTATTCAGACCTGGCAACCATGGACAATTTGCTAAATTACCCAACACTAATGCACAGACTGACAGCCTGTCTAAAGGCTAAAGATGCAATGTTTTTCAGCCAATCAAATCTGAGAATTGTATTGTGTATGTAATAGTTTGTTGTACAGTGACTCAATAAGAATGTAATACATCTATTAACCTGATGTCTCATTACAAGGAACTGAGTACAAAATTAAAGTCTCCCTTTATAATCGTGAACTTCTGAACTACAGATGCTTTGTATCCACTTTGTGGTGATGATGCCTAAAATATAACTCGATTGTCTCACCTGTGTGCAGCTGTGATATAAAGGTGCTGCTAGTCTGGATTTCTGGGCCTCCGGCAACAACAAGCCTCTCTGCTGTTGGAGGATCAACCAAGCATTATTTGGTATCCTTTCAAGTCTTCTCTGGGAAGCCAATATAAAATAATATTGGCTTGGTTTCACAGTAAAGAATAGCTTAACTGCACCCATACCATATTTCTGAGCTGACGGTGCCCACACAATTCACATCCAAGAAGAAGGCAAAAACAAGCGGACATATTTAAAGAACTTTAAAGTAGAGGGTCAAACAGAAAGTATTGAAAGAGAAAGTGAGAGGCGATTGTGTAGGGAAGAGGAGGGGTGGAAAAAGACAAAAGAGCAACACGAGGAAGAAAAGAAGACAAGTGACAGACAGTAGTGAAAGTGAAAGCAGTAAATGGAGATAACAGAAGGACAGAGAATGAATGGCCTTTTGCGAGAGAGTCAAAGGAGAGAGAAACTGCGACAGAAGACAGAATTAATAGAAGGAAGACAGAGGAAAGAGAGGAAGTCAAACTAATCGCCTCAGTCCTGGATTTGTGCTTGTCAGATGCTGCGCAGTGACATTAAAATTGATTTTGTTTCTGCCACGGATCACCTGCGCTGCTGGAGAGAGATCACAGACGGCCTGCCAGCGCGAGACTCGGCTCCAGGAGCCGCTGATGCAGGGGACACGGGGTCAGATTGCCGGCCCTTCAAATGTGTACGTGAGGAAGATAGTTGTGCCCTTTATGCTAGAAAGACAATTAGACCTGAGAAAGATCGATCTGTAAACAGACAGACGGATGGACAGACAGACAGACAGACAGACAGACAGACAGGCAGACAGACAGATATATAGATATACAGACAGACAGACAGACAGACAGACAGACAGACAGACAGAGAGAGACAGACATACAGACAGACAGAGAGACAGACAGACAGACAGACAGACAGACAGACAGACAGACAGACAGACAGACAGATATATAGATATACAGACAGACAGACAGACAGACAGAGAGAGACAGACATACAGACAGACAGAGAGACAGACAGACAGATAGATAGATATACAGACATACAGACAGACAGACAGACAGAGAGACAGACAGACAACAGACAGACAGACAGACAGACAGACAGACAGACAGAGAGACAGACAGAGACAGACAGACAGACAGACAGACAGATATATGATATACAGACAGACAGACAGACAGACAGACAGACAGACGACAGACAGACAGACAGATATATAGATATACAGACAGACAGACAGACAGACAGACAGACAGAGAGGAAGACAGACAGACCAGACAGACAGACAGACGACAGACAGACAGAGACAGACAGACAGACAGACAGACAGACACAGACCGACAGATATATAGATATACAGACAGACAGACAGACAGACAGAAAGACAGAACAGACAGACAGACAGAGAGACCAGACATACAGAACAAGACCAGACAGACAGACAGACAGACAGAGAGAGAGACAGACAGACAAGACAGACAGACAACAGACAGACAAGAGAGAGAGAGAGAGAGAGAGAGAGAGAGAGAGAGAGAGAGAGAGAGGAGAGAGAAGATAGAGAGAGAGAGAGAGCAGACACGACAGACAGAAACAGAAGACAGACAGACAGACAACAGACAGACAGAACGAGAGAGAGAGAGAGAGAGAGAGAGAGAGAGAGAGAGAGAGAGAGAGAGAGAGAGAGAGAAGAGAGAGATAGATAGATAGACACAGACAGACAGAACAGACACGACAGACAGACAGACAGACAGATAGAGAGAGAGAGAGAGAGAGAGAGAGAGAGAGAGAGAGAGAGAGATAGATAGATAGATAGATAGATAGATAGATAGATAGATAGATAGATAGATAGATAGATAGATAGATAGATAGATAGATAGATAGATAGATAGATAGACAGACAGACAGACAGACAGAAAAATGCATGTATTTCTAGCTCCTGAACAAAGTCTTTTATGGGTTTGTCCAACTTTAAATAGTTCACTCAGTTTATGGCTCACTGTGATCCTTAACACACACATTTTTCACACAGTCAGAATAATAATGGAGACTAATAATAGAGACTAATACAGTTTTTCTTAATTGCTTTGGCTCAATTCTCGAATTGTTATTTTTTTTCTCTAAACAATAAATTCAGATCTCTGAACAATTAGCTTCTTGTTCAAATCAGATTGGAATATCTTATTGATTTGAGCAAATTGCAAATGCTTTGGCACATGTGTGCAAACAGTAAGTACAATTGTCTGCCGTTTGCACAACAACTAATTTCATATGATCAAAACTGATTAGTCAAACTCTTCACGACTTCTCAATCATTTTTCATCATGTAAGCATCACATTCAAAACGATCCATTCAATTATAAAAAAAATGTATACACGCATGTATATTCCATAAATATCTGACATTGACATTGTAATGTCTGCTAAATTGGCAAATTACCTCTAATTGCAATACAATTTGAATCAACCATTCAACCATTTACTGTAACCAATCAAGTTTGGGAGCATATATAGATATCACAGCACAATCACTATAATTTTTTTTTAGAATGGAGGTGGAAATTATATGATCATAGAGCACAAGATCAGATGTCTCTGTTGGATAGCATGAATACTGCATGTGAGGACATCACAGCTGATCATGGCAGGGAATGGTGCGGCGTTCAAGGAGATGTTCCCCCGGTGCATGGCAATGGAAAACATCAGATCTGATGTTAATGAAAATCTTTGGCCTGACCAACAAGAGCGACAGGTTGTCCACCAAGAATCATTTTTTCATGGGTGTTATTTTGTATTTTTGTGTATTTGTGGTTACATAAGAAATATGAAATGTACAGTAATTGGACAAGCAAGATTTCACTTTACATGTAATACATTTGTACAAAAATAAATGTACTGTATAAATACAAATGTCCATGTTCTTTTTGTTCTATGTACTATTAACTCTTCTCAACAAATATCTGATTTTCTTAATTAAAACATGGTTGACTGTCATGGTGAAAAAACAACTAAACATGTTGACCAGAGTGGCTCACACGATGACAAAACTACTTTATATTTTGGTGGCCTTGGCCAAACTACTGACACGATAACTAGGTTTTTAAGCATGAACCAAAAGTTTTGAGTGAATAACTACATTTTGCAGACATGCAATAAAAATGTGCCAAAGCAATTGAGAAAAATTTTAATAGTAGATAGTAGTAGAATAGTTTCTTCTAAATATATAGATAGATAGATAGATAGATAGATAGATAACGGAGGCCAGCGAGTTGGTGCTATGCAGGTAAACTTCACTCCCCTGATCTCAAAAGAGATGCACTAGTGACTAATGCTAGTGGCAACAGCCATTTAGCCTCCTGGTTAGTGCGTCAGCCTCCCACGCAGAAGATCTATGGTTCGAGACCCACTCGGAAGCAGGCGAGTGGGATCCCTTACAGATAGATAGATAGACAGTCAGCTAAACAAACAGACACAAATAGTGAAAGTGACGTGACATACAGTGACACATACTTGGAATTCATGCTCTGCATTTACCCATCCAAGTGAACACACACCCGGAGCAGAATTTATACTGTGCTATGGATGCGGTCGAATCATCAAGTGGATGCTGCACACTGGTGGTGGTTGAGGAGAGACCCCCCACTTGATTGTAAAGTGCTTTGGGTGTACAGCAATACAGCAAGTGTTATAATAATGCATCATTCATTCAATATCTATCTATCTATCTATCTATATTAAATAAGTATATGTCTTATCAAACAGATTTGTAAAATCCAAAAGAAGGTAATGTACTTCAACTCTAAACATCAGGAGCACTGGGGACAGACATTTACTAAATGTGATATTCAGCATTTAGTACCTGAAGATTTCACAGGATCCAAGCCTAGTGAAAACCATTTCTCATGATTTGCCTTTTTCACAAGAGAAAAAGCAAACATCACTGATGGCAGCTCATTTTGGCGGTTGTCAGCTTTAGACGAGATCTAATCAGTGCTTCTGTGTTTCCGTTTGGGTTTTGAGAATTTAGGACAGGTATTTTTAGAAGGTGGTGCAACACTCTCTTCAGCAGCAGCTACAGTCTCCTTTTCAAGGGAAGTCTGCTTCACTGCAAGACTCACATCTGATAGAAACTGATGAAGACATTTCTCTGTACATCCACAACATTTTAGATCAGTAACAACTGACGTGAGGAAATCTAGTTATCGCTGTAAAATGGTGTAGAAAGAGGAGAGAAATGGAGGGAGGAGGAGAAAAATGAAGGGAGGGAGAGAGAGGAATGTGCAAGTGCAAATCTGTGAAAGAGATGATGTCATCTGTTTGATTTCGGTCTGGATGAAAACTCTGTCTGTCTGTCTGTCTGTCTCTCTCTCTCTCTCTCTCTCTCTCTCTCTCTCTCTCTCTCTCTCTCTCTCTCTCTCTCTCTCTCTCTCTGTCTGTCTGTCTGTCTGTCTGTCTGTCTGTCTGTCTGTCTGTCTGTCTGTCTGTCTGTCTGTCTGTCTGTCTGTCTGTCTCTCTCTCTCTCTCTCTCTCTGTCTGTCTGTCTGTCTGTCTCTCTCTCTCTCTCTGTCTGTCTGTCTGTCTGTCTGTCTGTCTGTCTGTCTGTCTGTCTCTCTCTCTCTCTCTCTCTCTCTCTCTGTCCGTCCGTCCGTCCGTCTGTCTGTCTGTCTGTCTGTCTGTCTGTCTGTCTCTCTTTCTCTCTCTCTCTGTCCGTCTGTCTGTCTGTCTGTCTGTCTATATGTCTGTCTGTCTGTCTGTCTGTCTATATCTGTCTAGTCTATATAGTCTAGTGAATATCCAGCGCTCTCCACCTTCAATACCATGACGAGGCGCCCTTGAGCAAGGCACCGAACCCCCAACTGCTCCCTGGGTGCCGCAACATAAATAGATACATACAACCTTTTCTATTGTAACATGACAGTGTCTCAAGTCGTTGGTGTTTGGTGATGAGTTTTTTGCTCAAGGTCTGCATTTAAAGTTGCCCTCACATCGACAGTCATGGAGGTTTTTGAGAGACTTTTAAAGAAACACATTTGCTCCTCCATCCCTGCTACTTTGGACCCTCTTCAGTTTGCCTATCGGCCAAATAGGTCTACTGATGATGCCATCTCTCAGGTACTGCACTCTTCTCTCACTCACATTGACAACTATGAAAAAATGGCAACTATGTCAGGCTGCTATTCATTGACTATAGCTCAGCTTTCAACACTATAGTCCCCACCAAGCTAGCTGTCAAACTCTCAGACCTCGGCCTAAACACTTCACTCTGTGACTGGATTCAAGATTTCCTCACCGGCAGGCCACAAGTGGTGAAAGTCGGCCAGTTCACCTCCAACTCCATCACCCTGAATATAGGAGCCCCACAGGGCTGTGTCCTGAGCCCCCTGCTATACTCTCTATACACCCACGACTGCGTGTCCTCTCACAGCTCCACTTCTATTGTTACATTTGCGGATGATACTGTGGTTCTGGGCCTCATTAACAACAATGACGAGGCCGCATACTTGGATGAGGTGGAGAGACTCACATCATGGTGCCAGGACAACTGTCTCTCTCTGAACGTGAGCAAAACTAAAGAGCTGATCGTGGACTTCAGGAAGAGACAGCAGCGGCCCTACACCCCTCTTATGATCAATGGGACCCCTGTGGAGAGGGTGAGTAGCTTCAAGTACCTCGGTGTAAACATCTCCGAGGACCTGACTTGGACTACACACATTCAGACTCAGGTTAAGAAAGCCAGGCAAAGACTGTACCATCTGCGACAGCTGAGGAAATTCAGGGTCTCACCAGCTATCCTGAAAACTTTCTATTCAGGGGCCATAGAAAGTGTATTGACTCAGTGCATCTCAATGTGAAAGTGAAAGTGCATCTCAGTGTGGTATGGTAATTCCTCAAACCAGGACTGCAAAGCTCTACAGAGAGTCGTGCGCTTAGCTGAGCGCATCTCAGGGTCTGCTCTCCCCTCTCTGCAGCACATCTACTTCAAACACTGTAAAAGCAGAGCTGCTAAAATCCTCAAAGACTCAAATCACCCCGGTAACCATCTTTTCTGTTTACTGCCATCTGGCAAGCGCTTCAGGAGCATGATGGCAAAAACTGAGAGACTGAGGAGCTTCGTCCCTCAGGCCATCAGGTTCCTTAACACAAACCCAGTCTCATAAACACTTACAAGACTCATTATTAACAGTAAAACATTCACTATTCCCATCATCCGTATTGCTGCTTTGTGTACATACCCCGTACAACCCATTTGCACATCCCTCTTGTTCATATTACTATTTATTAAGTCCCAGTATACTGTTTTTGCACATCTTATTGAGTTGCACGTTTTATTCTATTACACATTTTACTCTTATTTCTCTTTTTTTACCATATATATGCTCTTGTGTTGTGTTACTTTTATATAATTTTTATTTTTATTCTTTTGCACTGTCCACTGAGCGGACCTGATTTGATTTACTTTTCACTTCTGATTATACCCTGTATAACTATTATGTGACAAATAAAGAAACCTTGAACCTTAAAGTCACACCAGAGGTGTTCAGCTGCTATCTTCAGACCAGTCAAGTTCTTCCACACTGACTGAATCATCATTTCTCTTTGATCCTTGTCTTATACACAGAGAAACTGTCATGTTACAATAGAAAGGGGTTCTGTCCAAACTGTTGATATAACATTAGATTCCCTAGAAAATCATTATATGCTTAAACATTACGATTTGTACTCATGGAAATTACTAAAGTAGTCAAACCTTTCATTAGAAGGGGGTGACACAATACTTTTGGCAATGCAGTGTACATCTTGGAAGGCCTGTGGGTGAGTACGTTTCAGTAAATGTTAATTTTTGGGTGAACTATTCCTTTAAGCATACAGTGCAGTGCCCAGCAAACACTGAACCCAGATTGTGAACAATGTTTTTGGCATTACACTAATTCAGTGGGAAAATTACTGAACCAATAACAGCAAAAATACATTATTCATGCTGTTATCTACGAGCTTCAATTCTCTGCCAGTCTGGTAAATATCTGAATGCATTTGCATTTCTAAGAGCCCCTGGGAATGAGGAGAATGTCTTTGGTTCCCTTGCCTCAAGGTGCTGTTGTAGCATTGGTTCGAAACAATATTACCACCTTTGTTCAAGAAGATATCAATTTAATACCTAATGATGTGCAATAATGCTGTTTGCAATTAGGATAATCAGATGAGAAACATAGGCTTCAATGTCAAAATCCATGCAAGAAAGAACATATATTTCATGCAGCAGCTGCAAAGAAAGCATTTTCAGCAGAGCAACCGTGATTATGCTATGCTGGGGAACAAAAAGCATATAAACAAGAAAAAAAAATCCTAAGTGGAGCTCAGTTTTGAACACTTGAGACGTGTAACATCTGTTCAAGATATAAATGCAAGCTGGGTTTCTTTCTGGCAACCTAGCCATATTGGACTTGAGCTGAATTTCCATGGAAACCACCTCGGCTGCTCAAATCTGGTTGAGTTTCATGCATGCTGGCTGAGACTGCATCTTGTCCTTGCATGCTCTGAACAGTCAATCTTCAACACTCTTTATGGCTTCACTACAACAGAGCACATGGCTTCAGCCTCCCTGGAGAGCAGCTTGATTTCAACAACAAGACTTGAATCACTGAGCAAGGATTCAATACTCCCTCTATTTGAATCTTGCTCGTTGTTTCAAATACTAATCATAGCTTACGTCCTTTGATTGTCTCTGTTATTAATGGACATTTGATCAGAGTTACCTCATTTGATTTGTGTACAGTGAAACAATACTTTCTCTATTTAAACTATTTCTATATTTTAATCATTTTTAAGGAACAAAGTACTATTCCCACTATCTGAATCGTGTTTAATGATTCAAATGCTTCTTCCCGTATCTGAATCAAATGCATTCATTCAAATTGTACTAACCCTGTTTAATAATGCGCAGTGATTCTAATGCTACTTTATTTGAAGTTAATTTATTCAAATATTATTTTCACTTACTGTATTCGGTCATGTTCGTTCATTTAAATACAATGTCCGATATGCTTCTCCTATTTGAAAGAGGTTCAGTGATTCAGACACTACGCCCTGTATTTGAATCACGAGCTACTTCTTGAATTACGTTCAAAGATTCAAATTAGAATCCACTCCCACTATGTGAATCATGTTCAGTGATTCAAGTGCTGCTTTCCTTGTTTGAATCAAGTTCACTTTTTAATCATGCTCATTTATTCAAATTCTTCCCCGTTTGAGTCAGTCAAAATTCAAATACTAAGCTACTCTGTCTATTTGAATCATGTTCAATGTATGAAGTGCATTCTGTCAATTTATTTATTTTACTTTTTGACTCATGTTCAATTATTAAAATTCCACGTCTCCTTTTTGAGTCACATTCAGCGACTCCGATACCATGCCCACTATTTGAATCAAGTTAAAATGATTTCCTCTGTGTTTGAGTCAAGTTCAGTAAATGATATCCAAATATGTTCAACTCTGAAGATTGCAGAAACATTGCTGAATGCTGTATTGATGGCAATTTGATCAACATTGATTTCACTTGTCCCATCGCTCATTTGACCCTTGCTCAATAATTCAAATGCTTCAACATATTTACATTTTAAATGTTAAAAAAATGTCCCTTTACATTGTCTTAAAGTCCCTAATGCTATCTTTTCAGCAGTATTCTGCTCCTGAAATATCAACAGTGTTCTGTTATCACGGTGTATTATTAGGGACATGATAGAAGCAGATGTCATCCGCAGCTCTCACAAGCAGCTGGAGACTTACAGAGCAGAATTTGCTGACAATGACAAGGACCTTATTCTTTGAGTGCAAGCCCCTTGAGGTTTGGAATAAATCTGATTTTCTTTACCATACATATTCACAGTATTCTTCACCCTCCAAACGCTAGCTTGATTTAGAGATGCGCTCAAATTCAAATCTGAATACGACAGCATGACCAATACAGCATGCACAGGATTCGTGGATAATATTCTGCCTGAGACCAAAAATCAAAGTCTTGGCTTACATGAGAAGGTTCCTGACATCTTAAAATGACACATTGCAAAGCGGGATTCAAATGTGTTTAAATAAAAAGCAACAGTCTTTCAGGAGAAAATGGAAAGTTTGAATATCTGCTTGAGAGAAGAGTCATTTGATGATGATGATGATTTTATTTTGGGAAAAAAATATATTCACTCATTAATGAAATAAATAAATAAATGAGTGTGTATATATATATATATATATTATATATGATGATATATAATATAAACTGTATATATATTTAAGTTCCTAGAGTTACATTTTCTTTTTTAAATCTGATCATGCTAACAATAAAATACATTATGTGTAAATATAGACTGTTTCTGATAATGCGACAGAATGCAATATATAATGTTTCACTATTTTTCTTTCCAGTGGCTGTTTCTAGAGCGGTCTGTGTTTTGTCTGTTTGTTCCTTCATTTGCAAAAGAAGATGAAAGTGTACTGAGTCATAGCACCATTTTGTTTTGTATACATGTGACCCTGGACCACAAAATAAATCATAAGTGTTTTTTTTTATTTATTGAGATTTATACAAAATCTGAAAGCTGAATAAAAAGCTTTCCATTGATGTATGGTTTGTGGTGTATGGACTGTTAGGATAGGACAATATTTGGTCAAGATACAACTATTTTAAAATCTGGAATGTGAGGGTGCAGAAATATTGAAATGGCATTTAAAGTTGTCCAAATGAAGTTCTTAGCAATGCATATTACTAATCAAAAAGTACGTTTTGATATACTTACGGTTGGAAACTTACAAAATATCTTAATGGAACATGATCTTTGCTTAATATCCTAATGAATTTTAGCATAAAAGAAAAATCGATAATTTTGACCCATACAATGTATTGTTGGCTATTGCTACAAATATAACCGTGCTACTTATGACTGGTTTTGTGGTCCAACTGGTTAGATAAATATGAATCAGAAAAGCAAATTATTTGATATCGACAGATGGTTTGCTATTTTCTTTCAATAACATTCCTTCATTTTTAGGCTTGAAGTTTTCAAATAGGTTTCAGGTCCACTAGATACTGGAAATTACGCAGCGCTGCTATGAACAGGATTTGAAGTGTCTGGAAAACGATCTGTTGGTAATTTTATTACAGGTTCATTTTGCTGCTTTTACCTCTCGACGAGCTCTTAGGATCCTTTTAGTGGCCATATCAAGTGTAAGATGTTTCTGCAGAACTAATAGGACTGCTGACAGCTAAACGCTTCTGCTGTAGTGTGTGACTAAAGTTTCTGAGAGACCGGTTCAATAAATCTTTCGTCTCAGAGAGAGACTTTCATTTTCTGGACCCCTCATTTCTCTTTTCAGCTCTTGTTTTCAGATGACACAAGCACAAAACAAATAGCCCAGGAGTACCCGAGAATGAAATATAACAAGAGAGCACTCAGAGAGCGGGGAGAAATAACTTTGTGACATACACACAGCGTGATGCACCAAACCCTTGATTTGGAAGATCAGGGCTACAATTCACAAAGGTCCACCTCACACACCTGAAGTGCTATTAAGTCTAGATTCATGGAGGCAAACGCAAACAGAGCGAGCCCTCCTTCAAACACACTGACAAGAGGAGCAACTTAAACATCCGCTGTTGAACAGTCTAACAAAGAGTGAAGAGCTGAAGGCCGAGAGTGATTCTCATTGTGTTAGAAGTTAAATTAGTCCTGTTTATAGTCCACATCATTTCCAGCCGGGACACGGGAGTTCATTAAGGTGAAAAACACTGTTCTATACTATACCATACCATACCATACCATACCATACCATACTATACTATACTATACTATACTATACTATACTATACTATACTATACTATACTATACTAATATTCAACCAACATCATGATTACGAGGGGTGAGATGGAGTTCACCAAATAGAAGCCCGTTTCTGCCACAGAATAAAATTAGACTTCTATCTTACAAATCAGTTTGTGTTTCTAAAAATTCAAAAATAAATAAATAAATAAATAAATAAACATGAATTGGAAGAACTATAACACTTTTCTCCCAATTCTGAATTTACATCTTACAATTTTGAATTTATGTATCACAATTCTGACTTTTTTCTTCTTAGAATATATAATCTCATAATGTACTGTTTTGCCTTAGAGTTGTGAGTTTATATCTCACAATAAAGTAAAAGTCTGAATTATGAAATAAAAAGTCATAATTACCTTCTTCTATATTTGCATGAGGCTTCGTTAGAGTTTACACTCATCATTAACCCTACATAAATACAAATTAAGCTCGGATGAGCTTTATTTGTCACATACAGAATTATACAGAGTATAATGAGGAGTGAAATGTGTTCTCTGCATTTAACCCATCCAAGTGCACACACTAGTGGGCAGCCAACTGTGCGGCGCCCGGGGAGCAGTCGTGGACTTCCTGCCGGAGCTGGGATTCGAACCCACACCTTGGGCTATCTCGGGTTTCAAGTCCAACGCTCTATCCATTAGGCCAACGACTGCCCTACATAACAATACAATGTATAATGTTGACATACATAACAATGCAATGTATAATTAAAAACACTGGCAACGCTCCTCTCCTTGATATTTACATGGCACATCTCTGTTCGGACCGACTTCTCTTAGAATGCTGTTTAAAAAACGAAATGTTCATATCAGAGACAGTATTATCATGTATTTTTGCATGGTTAACACATATAGATCCACAGAAGTCCACCCTGTGTTGCTTTTCTGTGCAACACAGTTGAGCTCTGTTCCTGAATGAATCAGAGTCGCTGAAAGAATCGGTTGATTAATGATTCAGTGACACACAAACACGGTCATCTGTGCAACACAGTTGAGCTCTGTTCCTGAATGAATCAGAGTCGCTGAAAGAATCGGTTGATTAATGATTCAGTGACACACAAACACGGTCATCTGTGCAACACAGTTGAGCTCTGTTCCTGAATGAATCAGAGTCGCTGAAAGAATCGGTTGATTAATGATTCAGTGACACACAAACACGGTCATCTGTGCAACACAGTTGAGCTCTGTTCCTGAATGAATCAGAGTCGCTGAAAGAATCGGTTGATTAATGATTCAGTGACACACAAACACGGTCATCTGTGCAACACAGTTGAGCTCTGTTCCTGAATGAATCAGAGTCGCTGAAAGAATCGGTTGATTAATGATTCAGTGACACACAAACACGGTCATCTGTGCAACACAGTTGAGCTCTGTTCCTGAATGAATCAGAGTCGCTGAAAGAATCGGTTGATTAATGATTCAGTGACACACAAACACGGTCATCTGTGCACGGTCAATGTCCCCGGCAGAACGAGTCAAGACAAATTCCTCCACTATATGCAGTTTCCTCGAAAATCTTCTGCTGGCATTATTTTGGCTTTTATAACAGAATGTCAAACAATAACCAAAGCAATAGCTATTTTTGTATTTTAGCAAAACCCAATTTAATCTGGCTGCCGTTTTTGCCATTTTTCATTATTCAAGCAAATCATGATGGATAAAATTAGGTCATTTTATTCTCATGGAATATCTTCACCTAGAAATAAGTCCCATTTATGGAAAAGAAAGTAAAATGTATTGCAAATTGGCATTAAAATTGTCTTAAATATGGTTGACAAACAACGTATACAAGCTTTTATAGAGCATAAAACCATCATTAACTTGGGTAAATATGTCATTGTTTCATTAAAGCTACAGGACAATGAATCCATAGGAAAGGCTGTAATGGTCAACACTATAGTTAATGCTATTGTAATAAAGTAATTGTATTATTATTATTTTTGATTCGAGTTCCTTGTGTTGGCTGAGGTGTGTGTCAGGGAATGTAGGGAGAAAAACACTGGAACTATATTGATTTTGTCTGCACATAGGTTACCAGGTTGAGTTACATCGGTCTATTTTAGAGGCACAGGTTTGTGGAAAGCTGCTATGTGTATTAAATTAAATCTTGGAATAAAGTTTGAAAGCTGATCTCCATCTTTGTAATTCAGGGCAGCACTTGACCATCTATCCAGTGGACACTGCACATTTCGGGCATCCTGGGAGTTTTCCAGGACGGGCGGCAGCGGTGCGCTGTGATTAATATGGGTGTCACCGAGCAGCACCATCCTGCCTCATAACAGCATCCGATCTGAATAACCTCTCGGCTTAATGCCTGCGGCTGGTACTTTAGTGCACCACCTAGGTTCCACCTGCACCAGACATTCTTACTTACTCCTGGAGACATAAGCTTGATTTATGACACAATACGGCTCTGATATAAGCCGTTATCTCACAATATGATTGCAGGGAGAAGGCGGTGCCTCTCAGCTGGAGAGATGAAGAAAATTAAAATGGAAAAACTTAATAAAAATAAACAATTCTAAATGCAACTAACTAAAACATTTACAGTGTTGGGAAAGCAATATAAATAGGCAAATCAGCTTGTTGATGTGAAAGATATATGGATAATATTAACCCTCTGGTGCTGTCTGCGTAGCAATATTTAGAATTTATTGTACGTTTGACAAAACCACTTTTTGTGCCTAGAAATAATTAAAATCTTGAATGTTTTGGAGAACAAATTAACGTTTTAGTCTCTTTTTGAAAAAGTTAAGTTTTATATTATGAAAGCAATATTTATATTATTTCAGTTTTATATTATGAAAAATGCACAACATTTTTAAATTTGACCTGAAATCTATATTTTAGAAAACATGTTTTACTCTAACACGGCAAGGAAATCAAAAGCCATAAATCTAAATAAGTAGTGTTTAAATTTGAGGTTGATATCACAAAAATGTTGCTTTCAGTAAGATTGTGTTTGGGAGCAGTTCCAAATGTTTCCAAACGTACACGTTTTTTAAAGGGCCATTTAACCTTTTCATGATATTTATCCGAGATTTATTTTTTCTGTGTACATAGCAAGTGCCAAAACTTTTTCGTACCATTCTGATAAATATATATATATTTTTTCTGGTCAAAATGACCAAACAGCACCAGAGGGTTAAGGGTGAATTCAGGATAGTTGGGAAACTTCTCCAGTCATCTCAATTGTAAAAAGTGCCCCAATTTTGTCCCAATTCATGTGGTCCGTCTACACACTTTATACTGCCTCTGACATGACATACACATAAATATTAAGGTCGCAAGGTTTATATTAACATATCTCCATAGAGATCTTGTAAAAGATATAGGGAGTGGATATATTGCATGTATAGGTCACACTCATAAAGTCATGACAGATGCAAGTCTATGGAGATGAAATCTTCTGTGTGGTATATGATGCAGTTCTGCATCTGGTTTCAAACATTTACTGGCCATACCAATGAAACTGTGACTTTACCATCATAACCCAACATAAATCACAGATGTCAAGAGTCAAGGGCCAGAATCAAACCATGTCAGTACATAACATCTTTGACTATCCAACATGTATATTTCCTTGTTTGACCGCTTAACGGCTCCGAGCTCATTTCATTATTTTTACGACGAGACTCTTAAGACTGGGATCCTGAGCAAGAGAAAATTGCATTTTCTTTGCAAGGAAATTGGCCGTAAAGACCTCCAACATGAATTCCCAGCTGAACTGTTGCACTTTGCCTGAGAGGAAACAATAAAAAAGGATTTAAAATGTATCATATCAGATTTGATGTATTTGTGCCGTCTTTGAGTTTCAATAAATGGTAATAAATAAGCACCTGTACTTTAACCCAACACGTTCTCTTGGTTCAATGAAGCTGCGGCGATGAATAGAAACAGACAGATGTGAAAAATGAGCATCTCACAAACCAAACAAGACGAGCATAGACATAAAAGAATGACTTGATTTGAAATGGAAAGTTTTTTGGTGAAACAAATGGTAACATTGTTATGCTGATGACTTCTGGATCTCAGAGTTTCTCAGAAGTGAGGTCTTGTGTCGGTTTGAGCACAAGTCAAGGGCCAAATCAAATTTTGATCTATTTTTAGAAATGCATTGATCGTTCATGCAGAATCTGATCCAAGTGTTGCACTCATGCAGATACGATGTCAAAATCTCTCCACGAGCTGAATGAAGTAGTGCTCTGGCCATACACTGATTCCTCACAAAGAGTGTGATGAATTGCCTTTTTCTTTAATTCCCCTTGATTGACTCAGTCCGTATTGATCAGTCTACAACATCCTGGAAAATCAGGAATCTCTGTTCTCAGTTCAGAGAAACAGGAATATCAGACTCAATTCCACATTCTCCAAACTGGTAAACGGCCAAGAGAACGTGTTTCAAATGAACTTCAACCTTCATGTCACATGCTGGAAGGAGAATGACTATGCTTCAGGAATTAAACATAAACCGTTTTCATAGATCTACTGGGATTTCTATAAGAACCACAACATAGTACGACCATTTTCAGATTAATCTGTAAAAATTTACTCAATACATCTGTAAATATATCTTATATTTTTCAGAGTACACTACTGATCAAAAGCTTAGAGTTATGTTTTATTTACTATTTTATTAGTTGTTTTTGATTATTATTGTATTAATTGTATTTTTTAATGAAAGAAATTAACACTTTTATTAATCAAGGATACATTAAATTATTTAATAGTGATTGTAAAGACATTTATAGTTACAAAATATTTATTTTCAAATAAATATAAATGCTGTTCAGAATCCTGAAAAATATACTCTCTCACATTTTCCTCATAAATATTGGGCAGCACAACTGGTTTCAACATTGATAATAATCAGAAATGTTTTTTTTATATTATTATGATTTCTGAAAGATGATGTGACATTGAAGTAATGATGCTGAAAATACAGATTTGATCAGATAAATAAATGACAGTTTAACACATATTCACATAGGACACAGTTATTTTAACTTGTAATAATATTTCACAATACTACACATTTTACATCTTACAAATGCAGCCTTGGTGAAAGACTTTCAAAAACATAAAAATATTACCAAACCCAAACATTTGATCAGTGGTGTATTTGCTCAAAGTAAATGCTTTTATTTTTCTAAAGGATTTAAACACCCTGAGCATTTAGTTCTTTAAAACTGGCATTTAAATGAATGATCAAATCCTCTCTTACATAAATCAGCAGAAATGCATTAACACATGAGAAGTAGCCCCGCCGGACCAGGCTCTGCACAGAGTGTCCCATTCATTCAGTATCTGATTGCAGAACATCAAAAATTCATTACTGGGAGTCTAATTGAGCTTGTTCCCAAAGGAAGATCCCTGTATTCTTTAGCCACTCCTCAGAGGAGTCTCTGGGATCCTCCAACAAATGCCACACAGGTCAGGGTCAGTTTTTACAATCTGTCTCTGTATACATATGAAGTAGGGCCGGGATAATGGGGACGTTTTGTTAATATTGGATCCAAAAGCGTGACCTGGAGGTGAATAATGTCGCAATCTAAAAACAAACATGACATCTAACAAACAAAAGGATAGATAGACAATAAAAGAAAATGATGGCTTCATTTTTCCACCTTTGCTTATTTTATAAAAATGTCTTCTTCAGTATAAAACAATCTTGCTGGGATAGGGTCAGAAAAGATTGGGGTCAGTAAGATTTTATAAATGTTTATGAAAGAAGCCTCTCATGCTCACACAAATACAGTAAAAATTTTAAAATATGTTTAAAATGATTAATAAGTGTTTTCTGAGTGAATATCTTGTAAAATGTAATTTATTTCTGTGACCAAAGCTGTATTTTAAGCATCATTACTCCAGTCTTCAGTGTCACATGATCTTCAGAAATCATAATAATATGCTGCTCAAGATACATTTCTGATAACCATTATTAATAGTGGTATTTTATGTTTTTATCATTGATGTGCTACTTAATATTTTTTGGAAAATGTGATCAGGTTTATTTGTTTATTTGAAAATGTTTTCTGTCACTTTTGATTAATTAATTAATAATAAAAAATAAAAGAATCTAGCTGATCCAAACTTTTCAACTTTTTCTAACACAGATAAATTCATTTACTCCCAAAAATCTGCACCGTTAATATGGCTTTAAGTATTACCCAGTCTGTATTATATATATATATAAATAAAAGACACAGCGACACAATTACACCTCAACACACTCTTTTATTTTCTACCACAAATGGGGACCTGTTAGCCTCCGTTTGCCATTTTACTGTGGAGAGACTTTGAGGAAGCAGTTTCATTATCTTGGTAACTTCTGGGCAGCAGCTCATTACAGCTACCTCATATCTTCCTTATGAAAACAGAAATGTAGAAATAAGAGCTCTAGTTTCCTGCTTATCATCAGGCTGGCACGGATCCAGGTGATATTTGTGTGAAATCCGTCTGTTTGCTCATGATGAAGTTCAGGATTGGGAAGTCGGAAGAATCAAGAGAGGTTATAATGACCCAAAGGTTATTTCAAGGTCAAATCTTGTACATGTTCAAGGCATGAATCCTCCTAAACTGTAAGTCTGTTTCAAACCGGGGTTGTTTAATTACAGTTTCAGTTTACAGTATATATACCATGTCTGTCAAGCTCCAACAATGTATCATAAAACCTCTGTAAAGCATCAAAAATATAGATATCCAGAGAGCAGAATTTGAGTTTTAAAGGGATGATTTGTTGAAAAAAGAAAATGTTATCCTCATTTCCCCTCGTTTTAAACCCGCATGGAGCACAGAGGAAGTCAATAGTCAATGCAATGGAAATCAATAATCACCAAAACTGTTTGGTTACCAACTTTCTTCACAAAAATCTCTTCAGATTTAGAATGACATGGATGCGAGTAAATGATGACTGAATGTACATTTTTGGCTGAACTATCCCTTTCATGATGTTTTATTTGGAAAAAGGCTACATACAGGTTCTTTAAAATTCTCCTCATAGGGGCATGACGGTGAGTAAATAGTGACATTATTATATTTTTAGGTGAAGTGTTATTTTAAGAAACTGCAGATGGAGTCTCTAACTAAGTGCAGTTGTCTCTGAGAGTTTCCACATTTTAATTAACCACCACAGAGAGATGTGACCATCTGTGAATCCCATTACGGAAGGTGGAAGACCGTCATGATGATTGTTGGGAAAGCTCAGTATCTTCCCTGCGCTCCGAGCTCTTTCTCCGCTGCCTGCTCAATGTCTCCGTGGATGATACGCACTTCTTCCTGGGTCAGCGTCCTCTCCATGTGACGGTACACCACGCGGTAACAGTGGCTCACCCTCTTCGTCCTAGGAGAGTGTGAAACGAGAAAAAGATTATTTGACAACAGACTTATTAACCACAAAACTGATCACCTAAAAAGTTCCTTAAAAGTAGCCTTATGCCGTCTGAAGTCATACAATCATAGCTCACCTCACAGTTTTGTGTAACGAACACACTGAAGTTGTTGTTGCTGTTCAACACTAAAACTGGATCTTTATGTCAGAGAGTTATGAACTCGAGGACCGGATCAGTCTGATTCATTAACTAGTCATTCAGAACAGTTTTATGAACTGCATAAACCAATTTACTGAAAAGATTGCACTCAAATCAACAATTGCTTTCAATTATTTGGTTCTCGAGTTGAACGTACTTGGTTACTAACGTAACCTTGATTCCCTGAGATACGTAACGAGTACTGCATCGTATGACGCAAGTGGAACTCCTTTTCTACAATACTGAAGCCTTTTTTTCAATACCGCAGTGTAACTGCACAACCATTGGTTTGTGCAGTGGCTGCAAATAAACCAATGGCGGCAGCGGAGCTGCACAGCCTATAGCTGGAAAGCATGCCAAAGCCCGCCAGAATGGGCGGGGCAAGTGGCTAAATATTGCGGGCACTGATGTATGTTATGATAGGATAATATTCGGCTGAGATACAACTATTTGAAAATCTGGAATCTGAGGGAGCAAAAAAATCTAAATATTGAGAAAATCATCTTTAAAATTGTCCAAATGAAGTTCTTAGCAATGCATATTACTAATCAATAATTACGTTTTGATATAGTTACAGTAGGAAATTTACTAAATATCTTAATGGAACATCATCTTTACTTAATATACTAAGAATTTTTGGTATAAAAAAAATCAATAGTTTTGACCCATATAATTGATTTTTGACTATTGCTACAAATATACCCCAGAGACTTAAGACAAGACGTTGAACTCTTTTATAGTGAATTGTGGTTCACTGGATCTTTACCCGAGTGCTACCAGGTGTTCAATCAAGCAAGTTTACAATATAAGACAAGTCATTGATTAGGAGCTGGTTAAGTGATGCAAACATCAATATGGATTAGTTCACAAATCATGCACTATGGTAAACGTTTAAGAGGTTCATAACATATTGTGCAAGGAACCACCTTAAAAAAGTCTTTATTAATCGATAATTTGACCAGGAATCATAATTTGTGTGAAAATGAATACAAGCTTTTGTTATTAGACTGGCTCTAGTGTTCACTTCAGCTGGAAACTGAAATAAAAATGCAGGCATGTTTTTCCAATTAACTTATGTTGATGAGTTGGCTTTATATGGCTTCAAAGACTTTGTATATTTTGCATGAGTCATAGATTACTTTTATGGTGTTTTACAAAACATTTTTGGATGGAAAAGTACTGTGAAGATTCTTCAGAATATCTTCTGCATTCTACAGAAAGTCAGTCATTCACGTTTGGAAGGCAGAATGTATGCTTTTGGCTAAACTATGCCAGTAATATTCGTTTAGTTGTTGCAGTGCAGATATTTCTGTGAGGTCAAGCTAATACACAGATCGAACCCGTTTAAGGAGCTGCCAGTCAAACTCTCTCGTTCGCTCACACACATGCATTGTGCCTCGTCTCAGGGGAGCAGCTGGATTAACAAAGAACAAGAAACGACAACGTTTTCACTCTCCAGGGACAAGACCAATGTCAAGCGTCATTCCTTCTTTAGTGTGCATGCTGTACGTAAGCAAGACTGCAGAAGACTGAGGGAAAAAGCCAAGGGTTTGGACTCTTTATTGAGCAACGAAGTGAAACAAAATGGCTGACAGGCAACTGCAGTAAAGCAGCTGCTGGGATTCCAGCGCAAACCAACGGGGAGCTGCGAGGCTACATCGGATTCACTTTGCCGATATTGGATTTGCAGTCAGCGGGCCCGGTGCCCACTGGGATGTAAACTGACATAATAATGCATCAGAGAAGCACCAAACAGCTCCAGAATGCTTAGCGTTTTGAACTGAAGTTTTTGCTATTTTCTTTGCAATCCTACAGTTGAAATCCTCACGTGTGAGATTGACAGAACGGTGGATATGAAACAAAAGATCAGCTTACAGAACATTTGACATTGTATATATGCATATGTAATCATTCTAGACCAGCCATTATGACTTAGAATCACACAGAAACATGAGCTCATTAGTAATTATTATTTGTACCAAAAAATACATTTTCTTTGAATGTGCGAGACGTCCGGTTTGTAAGTCACTATTGGTAAAACTAGAATAATTAAGACTGAAGTGCTATAAATGGTAAAACTATGTGCTACATGATCTCTTCAGTGTCACACGATCCTTAATGTATATGAAGAGTTCATATGCAAAAACAGATAACTTTCAAAAATCATGTTTTTTCATTGTGCTTTCTAATTCATCTCAATCAAACTGCAGTTGGGCTATTTTTATTAGATAACTAACACAATAAAAACATGATAACATAATAACAATATGATTTACAAAAAAAATAAATTTTATCTGTTTTTGCAGATAAACTCTTCATATATTTAACATACTGTGGAGACGTGTTTAGATTTAATAGGGATGCAATAAAGACGTATAAACATAACAGTAAAATATACAAATATATACACTACTGTTGTTTGTAAGATTTTTAGGCTGCATTTATTTGATCAAAATGCAGTAAAACAAATAATGTAAAATATTATTAACAATGTTTAAAAAATGTTTACTATATAATTAGATTTTATTTTATTGATTGATTTATTCCTGTGATGCACAGCTGTATTTTTAGCATCATTACTCCAGTCTTCATAGTCATGATCTTCAGAAATCATAATAATATGCTGATTTGCTCGAGAAACATTTCTGATCATTATCAATGTATAAATGTCTTTACTGTCAATTTTGATTGATTTAATGCATCCTTGCTGCTATAAAAAATATAATTTAATTTCTTTCTTTAAAAAAAAAATCTCACTCCAACATTTTTAACAGATGTGTATTAATAAATATGAAAAGACTTTTACATTTGTGAACCTGTCCATACATCCAAAAGTACAAAAATAAATAACAATCAAAACTATTTTTTTTTTGTGATGTGGGATCCACTAAAACACCTTTCACACACGTGCATGTCATCACAATAATCTGTTTCTGGGATAAACGTGTATCTTTCTCTTTAAACATTTCTCTATATGAAAAAGTAAAAGGTTAAAGTGTAAATGCTGTGGCGCATCCCACATCTCAATATTAATACGCTCTCTCTCAATAAAGCAGCATCCTCACAGTGAAGAAGTAAAAAATATCCCGCAGATGAGCTGTTCATCCGTAACTGATTGACACGTAAGGAACGATCATACTTCTGCTGTGTGAAGAGAGATAATTCATCAAACCACAGTTATTGTGAACAGAGGCAGAGAATTGAACACAGGTGCTAGATCAATGACAGGGGGAGCTGGGCAATTCAGAGTACATATGACCAAAACAGGTTGTTAGTATTATCAGTTTTATTTGAATAATAAAATTGCTGTAAAGGCGCATTTCAAATGTTTATGAGGAGTGTGGGAGTATTATCGCGCTTAGCCTACCATATGACATTGCCCACACAATAATTTTTATTTTTTATTTTCCTGCGGAAAGAGCTTAAAATAGGCTACTCCCGTCATTTTTGGATATGCTTTCTGTCTACTCATGCAGACTCCTTGAATGGAGCATGTGACAATGAACCAGCTAACAGACATAAGAAATAAATCTGCAGAAAGCTTGAAAACAATAGAAAATGTTGAAATAAAATACAAATCTTCTCTGATTAGGCTGTAGGCTATAGGTGCATTTCTCTGTTAAAGGCACGTCCACTGTGAAGAGGTCGAGTCAGCGCCGGCATTTGGCAACTTCATCTTTGCAGCCGACAATGCAAAAGAAAAATCACTAGTTTATTAATAAATAATTTATGTCTTATTTCCCCCCCGATGCATTCATAATCATTACTTTAGCCAGTGCTTCGCGGCAAGCTTTATGTGTGCGTTTGAGCGCGGAATAATATGCCTATATTAAAGGATGGATTAGTAGGTTATACTAATCAATTTAATATAAACGTGCAACTAGTTTAGAATGGTTTAGAAGGTTATACTAATCACAACCTGGTCTCATAAAAATATGTAGCTCTGTGCACTCTCTGTACGACACCGTTCTACGTATCTTACAACATGTTTCACTGCAGTTTCAAAGAGAAAAGTCCACTGAGTGGCGCTAAAACAGGTTAAATACGAGAACCCTGGCACGTTTTTATTCCGTAGATATAGGTACATATTGCTGTGTTTTTATTATGTTGCTACAGAAACGTATTGCAGCGGTTCAGAATTCCAATATCCAGGGGTCTGTCCCTAAAAGTTAATGCTCTATCCACCAGACCCAACCCTAAACCTACCTGATAGTGTTGACAAATGCAAAACTGATATAAAAACATATTTGTTGATGAAACCATGCCATTTCAACATCCTTATATGCAGATTTGAACTGCTTTGTCGAATCGTGATTACATGGGATTTGATCCGGAGCTCCTCGCCTCCTTAGTACGTCTCCGTACTCCGTGAGCTACCGAACAAACTTACTGTCTGTGAAAACACATCGATATGAAGCTGGATATATGTGATGCTAACGTTCAAAAGAATTAGTTTTCAAATCTCCCAGCTTTTTAATATTGTTTTGAAGTCTCAACATGATATTCTTAAAGCAATTGTGCGAAAATTAAGCTTTATTAATCAAAACTCAGTAAATTTGTGTGAAAAGAAGTAAAATATGTTGAAGTTTTACTGCCTCTAGTGTTTGTTTCTTTTGGAAACTGCAGTAATATGTAGTTATTGGTACGTATTTCGTGTTTCGCCAAAAAGTGCACCCAGGTACGTAAATGCCATGAGACCAGGTAGACTAATCAACTTAATATAAACGTGCGACTAGTTTAGGATGGTTTAGTAGGTTATACTAATCAACTTAATATAAACCTGCGACTAGTTTAGGATGGTTTAGTAGGTTATACTAATCAACTTAATATAAACCTGCGACTAGTTTAGGATGGTTTAGTAGGTTATACTAATCAACTTAATATAAACGTGCGACTAGTTTAGGATGGTTTAGTAGGTTATACTAATCAACTTAATATAAACGTGCGACTAGTTTAGGATGGTTTAGTAGGTTATACTAATCAACTTAATATAAACGTGCGACTAGTTTAGGATGGTTTAGTAGGTTATACTAATCAACTTAATATAAACGTGCGACTAGTTTAGGATGGTTTAGTAGGTTATACTAATCAACTTAATATAAACGTGCGACTAGTTTAGGATGGTTTAGTAGGTTATACTAATCAACTTAATATAAACCTGCGACTAGTTTAGGACGGTTTAGTAGGTTATACTAATCAACTTAATATAAACCTGCGACTAGTTTAGGACGGTTTAGTAGGTTATACTAATCAATTTAATATAAACGTGCGACTAGTTTAGGATGGTTTAGTAGGTTATACTAATCAACTTAATATAAACGTGCGACTAGTTGATTAGAATAATCTTTAGTCAGGGGCAGGCCTACTTGGCACAACGAACCGATCCATTTTTTAAATAAAATGCTGACAGTAAGTGCGACTGCAAATCACGTCATGTTGTATTGCATTACTGTAGGTATGCATGTGTAATGAATCAAATGTTTATATTTTATTTCATTTTTTATGGGGGTGCTATGGGGTTGCTTTGGTTTTTCTTGGGGGTGCTGGAGCACCTGCTAGCCCCTCCCTAACGCCGCCCATGGTGTGAACAAAGGCAGAGGTAAAGGGAAAGCAATTAACGCAAACCCCAGACCGACCGAAAAAACACTGATATAAATAGACAGCTGTAAAAAAAGACAGCTAAGAATAAATCTGTGAAACGTGACGGGTTTCTACCCACACATGCTGTGGAAAGCGTTTCTGTGAACTTGTGGAGCAGTCGGCTGGCGCACACGCCGTCTAGCAGCCAGAGATCGACTGCGAGAGCTGCACAAACACAGAGCCTGACAATTTTAGGCTAGCGCCGGCTGCCACTGGGAGATGTACGTTTTCACGCATCCCAAACAGCCAAAGCAGATAATTGGATAAAGTGATTCTTCTTCCAGAACTGAAGTTCCCTTTTTATCTCTTTTTATTATAGAAGAAAAGCAGTGCTAAATTGGGAAGCTATTTTTAAACTAATATTTATCATGATACAAGCAAAGAGCTAAACTACAGTCAAGATATTTCTTATGAAAAAAATGCCAACTACATGCTACAACCTACAAAAAACAAAAACAAAAACATTGTTATGTGAAAAATGTCACCTGGAATACAATAAAATATCAAACTATATTTTTATTTTGGCTAGTTGACAAAGCAACATTTCTCACATTCATTTAGTTTAACTTAATGTATTACATAACTCAATCTGAAACGTACTGAAGGAGAATGAACAAAAACTACACAGACATATTAAATAATATTAATAATAATAACCAATAAAAATGATAAAGACACAACAAAATGAAAACAACTTGAACTAAAATGAAAATGACTAAACAGAAAATAATGACTGAAACAGAGTTCCCTTGGCTGTGTTATGGATTATTGTCTTGCTGAAATGTCCACCCTTGTCTCATCTTCATCATCCTGGAAGGTGTTGGGACTGAACCAGCTAATATTAATTTCCACTGACAAGGGGCATGATTGCTTTCTAATTACTGATTGGCTTCTGTATCATATTTTTGCAAATTGACCCACATTTGGTTTTTGACCACTGAGAATATGTACATTTTAACGATTTACTCCTGAAGCCATATTCAAATTCCAATATCTCTCGAACCGAACCATATAGGGCCTTAAAAATATAGATGCCAAAAGTAAGGTTTGTTCAGACACAATATCTAAAAGGGCATTCAGATATCTTTTATACTTCTTGAGTTACAGGCATGCAAACCTTGAATAAAAAACTTGAAAAGTGCTGTTTCCTTATTTTTGAATGGTCACCATTGGCGCATAATGCAACAAAGATTGCTAAAGTGAACATATTTTACTAATAGACATATCAATCTCTGTGTAAAAATAACATTATGATGCTGCCATCTTTCTGAAGCCATTTTTACCCCCTTGTAATTTGGTTCTGAATCTCAGGTGAATATTGCCATTTTTACCCCCCTCTACAAAAAAGTGGATTACTCCGTAAATATTCATTCATGACTTTGAATATTTTGGCATTAATCACTATACATGTCTGTCTTTCTTCAGAAAAAATATGAGCAAAATCTATTTCTATTTCCCCTATAAAATTCTATTTTCCCTCAAAAAAACTCACTCTGTATGATTTATAAGCGTTTTAAATTATGGGACACTGAAAATGTCCTCATAAATCACCTTCTCCTTGTAATACCTATGTCATACCCATGTCATTATACAAATTTGTGTTCTCATAAATAACATAAACATGCCCACACACACACACACACACACACACACACACACACACACACACACACACACACACACACAAACACACAAACACACAAACACAAACACACACACACACACACTTTTCAAAATATAATAGTTCAATAGTTATAGAGTAGAATTGGAATGGAACCTGCCTTAATTTCCAGCAAAATCAAAGTGCCAACTTGATTTACTCAACAGCTGTATAAAGGATTGCACTGGAGGACAAAAACAATCATTTTGTAAACCTCTGATTAACACCTCACAGAGATACAGCTTTTGGGACAACTAGTCTATGTTTTATGAGCAGAGCAGTAGATATCTGGCACAAAAGCAAAACAAAACTTAACTAAATACAACTACAACTAGAAAAAATACAAACAAAAATCTTTCACTACAAAAGAAGATGAAACTGCAGCGTGACTTCTGCTTGGGGACTCCAATGAATTGAGTCATTTTTGAACCATTTCATTTGCATGAACCATCTGAATGATACAATTATGTAAAACGAATCATCCGTCTGAATGTTTTATACGAGAGAGAGGGGATATTTTAGGAGAATTTCGTTATATTCTCTCAGCTAAAGCTGCAGGCGCAGTACAATGCGATATGTCACAGAATGTGTCACGCTGTGTGGCTACTTGTCGAAAAATGTAGCTTGTTACTGGATGAGCTACATTCTTATAAAAACAGAAGTTAGTAGCTTTGCTATTTTTAACTAGTTACACTGAAGCACTTGACAATGTGTAGCAAGCAAAAGCTAACAAGACCCAAAAGAGAGGCAACCAGGTTTAACAGTTTTTATGATTTTCAACTTCAAAACTATGTACTGTATGTAATGAGTCAATTAAGATGATGTTTGGAGCTATTATGTTATTTCCATCCAGGTTTATGGTTTATGCATAGCTTACTCCGTCTCTTCGGCTCTGTCTGGCTTGGTAAAAAGAACAGCTGACATTTTCAGTGAACACAGGTGCTCAATAATTCAGCAGCCACAGAAGGCGAACAGTGATCTAAACACACACAACAATTCCATTTTATTGAAGCTGACTCTGTTTTATTGCCTGGCAAAATTTGGTGTGGGAGTCGGCAGGTGCAGTTATTCATACAGGTTTTGCCGTGAACGGAAAGGTGTGTGTGACAAACTGCAACGAGGCATAAGATGAAAAAAACAAAAAATACACACGACAACAACAAAGCACAGACATGAAATCTATTCTGAGTGACAGAAGAAGAACTGAACTTTAGAGATAGCGGGAGCACAGACGTTTGGTAGCTGTTTATGATCAAATAGCCGGAACCCGATTCCACTTGACATTGACTGAGAATTAGTTTTATCAAACCATCTCTAAACAACTTCGCCATGCAAGAGAAGACAGACCCATCATATCTAGTCTCTTTTGTCAAAGCTGGCAGTGCAATATGTTTTCTTGATTAATTTGCCAGAGGTTGAGCTTGTGGTACCAAAAAATGTAATTCCTTTCCTTGGTGAATAGATATTACTAAACTGAACCAAGATACTCAGATACTATTTTTAGTTTATTATTAGCATCAATATAATCTTTTATATGGATATTTTACACAAAAAGTCTGTCGCCTGCTTTTTCCAAACTTCAATTAGGCATTATCCTATGAAGCCTTATTAAATAGCCTTGGTAATGTGATAAATTAAACACTGGCATGCTCATTTTCAGCCCACAGATTTAATGTACATAACTGACAATACTATATAGAACTGAAGAGATTTCGCGTTTGCTTGGCTTTCACAGCTGTAACTGAAAATCTTGCAGAATTCCTTACAATTTGATTTTAGTTTGGTGAGCTAGACAAAGTTTTAAACTATTGTTATCCCTATTCACACGGATCCGTGAAAACGACTAATACGCTGTATTATGTATGCCAGGCCAGTAGTTGGCGATGTCATTTTAAAAAGAAACACTACACTGCACACTTATAGACTGAACACGTAATATGCACGTGCATGACTTCACCGTTTTCACAAATTTGTTGACATGGGGAGATACTGGTATAGTTTTCAAAAACATGCACTTTGAAACCTGCTTTCAAAAGTTTGCATTTTCAGGCCCCCAAAACAACATTGCTGTTTAAATTAACAGCCAAATGACATACTACGTTTTCTGTTTATAGTTGAAAATGATGCTTGTGGCGAGGGGAGCGTGGGAAGGCGGAACGCGCGAGGGGGAGAGCGGGTTCTGAGACGAGCGGTGAAACGATTGGCAAGTGAATGATGACTAACACCTGTGTCTAATTCCAGTGATTGTCGGAGAGACTAGAAAAGGCCCGCAGTCCTAGGGAATGGGAGAGAGAGGGCGATCGTGAGCGCAGACAGCGAGAGAGAACAGCACCGAAGAAGACGGAGAGCCGAACCAACGAAGAAGAGACAGCCCCGACTTTATTTACGTTTTTTGTGATTTTTATTTGTGTGATTAAACACCCGTTTGTGGCTCGCCACCCCTGACTTCCTCGTCCTCCTTCCTTGAACCCCGAACCTTGCTACACTGGTGCTGAAACCCGGGACGAGGAAGCCGGCACGCCGCCATGCAACCCGCCCAGTCAACGCCACTTGCGGCAAGCGTCCCGGAGCTGCTGGGCCATCACGAACGGTCGGCCGCTGTCCCCTAGCTCTACGGAGCGGAAGCGTTGTCGGTGCTGCTCGGGGTTGCGGCCGACCCGTTGGAGGATGGCCCGCTTGAGGTCTTCATAGGCCAGGAGGTTCGCGACAGGTAGCTGTTGGGCGGCCACCTGCGCTTCCCCCGTCAGCAGGGGAATCAGGCGCACTGGCCACCTCCGCTGTCTTCTCGAACAGGTCCACGAAGGCCTCCGTGTCATCGTGGGGACCCATCCTCATCAGCGGGACGTGGGCGATCGATGGGGCTGCGACGGGGGATTCCTCCCGGCCAAGTAAGCTCCGGATGACCCGCCGATCTTCATCCTGCGCCTGGACCAGGAGCCGGAAGCGATCCTCTTGCTCCAGCTTCATGTCCATGAGCGCTTGATGTTGAGCTTGATGAAGACCGGCGAGCGACTTGACAAGCTCCGCAAGCGGCGTTGACTGGGCGGGTTGCATGGTGGCGTGCCGGCTTCCTTGTCCCGGGTTTCGGCACCAGTGTAGCAAGGTTCGGGGTTCAAGGAAGGAGGACGAGGAAGTCAGGGGTGGGGAGCCCCAAACGGGTGTTTAATCACACAAATAAAAATCACAAAAAACGTCAATAAAGCCGGGGCTGTCTCTTCTCTGTATCGATCCAATTTTAGTATATGTGCTTGCCACGCCCGTTTGTGGCTCACCACCCCTGACTTCCTCGTCCTCCTTCCTTGAACCCCGAACCTTGCTACAATGCTGAAACCGTGGTCCTTGGGATTCATAAAATGCAAGTCAGTAGGTATCGGCACTTGAGTGTCAAACAAAGCATATACAGGCAAGACAAATGAATCACTGTGGCTCCTGATGATATATCAAAGACTTATGCAGTGAAACAATTGGTATGTGCAAGAAACCAAACATTTTTACAGCATTATTACCTGTAACCCAGAGCCTAATGCAAACGGTCCAGAGTGTTGTTTGGTTTGAGAGTGAAACATTCTTTTGAACTGGTTATTTTACTGAACTGGATGAACCAGTTTACCAAATCAGACTAAATTGCGGCTGATGTGTGCAAATGTGAACCGAGCACTTGAATGAAGGGGCCAAATTAAAGTTTCTATGGTTTCTCATTGTTTATGTAAAAAGGTGAACTGTTAAAGATAAGTTTTATTCACTTAAAATGTATATGCTTTAGACATGTAAAACATCCACATTTCACATAATTATTGGGGGCTTTAATAATATAATTGTGTATAATTTATATCTTTGCATGATTAGGTTACCAAACTAGTGAACCAGTTCACTGAAACAACCAGTTGTTAAATAATTGTATTTCCCCGTTTGCCTGAGGCTCTGGATTACAGGTAATAATGTTATTAATTATGTTCAGTTTCTTGCACAGACTGATCGGTTCGCTTCATAAGACTTCAATATATCATCAGGAGCCATTTATTTAGTTTTGCCTTACATGCTGTTTTTGACTCTTAACTGCTGACTTGCATTTTATGAATCACCAAGGACCCCGGCCTCAGCTAGAAATCTTAATTACTATTCTGCTGAAGAAAAAAAGTCACCTACAGTACATCTTGGAAGGCCTGAGGGTGAGTAAATTAACATCAAATTATAATTTCTGCATGAACCTTTCCTTTAATTATGACTGTCCATTACAACTTTATTAGCCAACAAGTGGACATGACAACAGTTACAGAACAGATCAAGTGTAAAGCAAAACATTTCAGAGCTGTTTTGTCATGCATTTTCAGAATATCAATCGCACTGACAGTGGATGTGAAAACAAAGGCACATTGAAATATATGCCGAAGTGAAAAAGCATGCTTCACGTCCTCAGAGCACAGCATAAAGCTAAAGGCCATGGTGACAGTGAGCAGGGTTTTTCCACGTCTTCTAGGCTCACAGGTTCTGTCACTGTGAGGAGCTGTAATATCAGGGCTCATTTTTGCTGAGGCTTCAGCATGGCCTTTGCTTCTCCATCCAGTAATTGGGAGCAGTATTCCAAGACACTGCATAACTACACGGTACAATTTAAGAGACACGGGATAGACATAGCATGACTGTCTGTTCTAAGCTTAAAAACCATGGCAGCTTTTGTTAGACATCTAAAGACAGAAGTAAAAAGTATGCTTTTCCTTGATTTTTTGTATTGTATTATGCAACTATATCTGCTGCTAATTCATTTAAATGGATTTGGTTTAGAGGCCTCGGTGGTCTTAGACCGACCGTTTGAAAAATAATGATTCAGTCCAAGTACCCCATTTGCATATATTTGCATCTTATATTTGTTTTTAGTTGTCTCTTTGTTCAAATCTTTTCATCTATTTAAACTAAAGTATATATTAGAGTCAGTTGTAAATTGGGACCTGAACTGTGAAAATACCGTTTGTATAAGAACTAAAGCTTCAAACCCTGATGTATTAGTCTCCAGCATGCTAGTAACACCATATACTAGAAGATTTAGGTCATATTGAAATCTAGAACTTGAATGTATCTTGGGGAGCCTTCAGTCCCATAGCATACATCCTATATACAGACACAGTTCTACAGTCCTTTTTGAGACATTTTTTGTGGCCTTTGTCACTAAAATATCACAAACATGTTGTCTAATGTTAATAAAGCACAGGGCTAGGTGGGATAATGATTTTAACTAAAGCATTTTATGTTGAAGCAGCTGTTCTTGCACTGATGCATGACTTAAAAATAATTTGTTATAAATAAACTTTTCATTTGATTTGAGTTCATCCAGATAGGAATAAAAAGAGAAAATAATCAAAGGAGCTTAAGCGCCTTTCATTTAAATCACTGGATCATCAAAAATAGGCATTATCACATGGTTAATGTAATGTAATTTAATACAACTGTTAAACTAGATTAGGTTTAGAATGTTTTTTCACACACAACACAACACAACACACACACACACACACATATATTAGTGCTGTCAAACGATTATAATAATCCAAAATAAAAGTTTTTGTTTACATAATATATTTGTGTGTACAGTGTATATTTATTACGTGTGTGTGTATATATACGCATGCATGTATATATAATTTAAGAAAAATATGTTACGTTTATATATTAAATATATTTATATATGATATAAATTATATGAATATAAATATATACATGCACATATTTTCAAAATATATGCTGCATATGTATGTATTTATATATACAATATCTCACAGAAGTGAGTACACCCCTCACATTTTTGTAAATATTTTATTATGTCTTTTCATGTGACAACATTGAAGAAATGTCCCTTCTGCTATAATGTAAAGTAGTAAGTGTACAGCTTGTATAACAGTGTACATTTTCTGTCCCCTCAAAATAACTCAATAACGCACAGCCATTAATGTCTAAACCGCTGGCCACAAAAGTGAGTACACCCCTATGTGAAAATGTCCAAATTGGGCCCAGTGTCAATATATTGTGTGGCCACCATTATTTTCCAGCACTGGATAAACCTTCTTGGGCATGGAGTTTACCAGAACTTCACTGGTTGCCACTGGAGTCCTGTTCCACTCCTCCATGACGACATCACGGAGCTGGTGTATGTTAGAGACCTTGCGCTCCTCCACCTTCTGTTTGAATCCCCTCCGAAAGGGAGGGGATCATGCTCTGCTTCAGTATGTCACAGTACATGTTGACATTCATTGTTCCCTCAATGAACTGTATCTCCCCAGTGCCGGCAGCACTCATGCAGCCCCAGACCATGACACTCCAACCACCATGCTTGACTGTAAGCAAGACATACTTGTCTTTGTACTCCTCACCTGGTTGCCGCCACTTACACTTGACACCATCTGAACCAAATAAGTTTATCTTGGTCTCATCAGGCCATAGGACATGCTTCCAGTAATCCATGTCCTTAGTCTGCTTGTCCTCAGCAAACTGTTTGTGGGCTTTTTTGTGCATCTTTAGAAGATGCTTCCTTCTGGGACGACAGCCATGCAGACCGATTTTAATGCCATGTGCGGCGTATGGTCTGAGCACTGGCAGGCTGACCCCCCCCCCCCCCCCAACCCTTCAACATCTGCAGCAATGCTGGCAGCACTCATACTTCTATTTCCCTAACACAACCTCTGGATATGACGTTGAGCACGTGCACTCAACTTCTTTGGTCGACCATGGCGAGGCCTGTTCTGAGTGGAACCTGTCCTGTTAAACCGCTGTTTGGTCTTGGCCACCATGCTGCAGCTCAGTTTCAGGGTCTTGGCATCTTCTTATAGCCTATGCCATCTTTATGTAGAGCAACAATTCTTTTTTTCAGATCCTCAGAGAGTTATTTACCATGTGGTGTCATGTTGAACTTCCATTGACCAGTATGAGAGAGTGAGAGGGATAACACCAAATTTAACACACCTGCTCCCCATTCACACCTGAGACCTTGTAACACTAAAGAGTCACATGACACCGGGGAGAGAAAATGGCTAATTGGGACAAATTTGGACATTTTCACTTAGGGGTGTACTCACTTTTGTGGCCAGCGGTTTAGACATTAATTGCTGTGTGTAGGGCTGGGCAATATGGCTCATAAAATTATCAAAAAAATGTTTACAATGAGGGGTGAACTAATTTCTGAGATACTGTATATAATAAATATACACATTACACACAAATATTATGCACACAAATTTATTTTTGGATGCGATTAATCATTTGACAGCACTTACAGGTGCATCTCAAAAAAATTGAATGTTGTGGAAAAGTTCATTTATTTCAGTAATTCAACTCAAATTGTGAAACTCGTGTATTAAATAAATTCAATGCACACAGACTGAAGTAGTTTAAGTCTTTGGTTGTTTTAATTGTGATGATTTTGGCTCACATTTAACAAAAACCCACCAATTCACTATCACAACAAATTAGAATATGGTGACATGCCAATCAGCTAATCGACTCAAAACACCTGCAAAGGTTTCCTGAGTCTTCAAAATGGTCTCTCAGTTTGGTTCACTAGGCCACACAATCATGAGGAAGACTGCTGTTCTGACAGTTGTCCAGAAGACAATCATTGACACCCTTCACAAGGAGGGTAAGCCACAAACATTCATTGCCAAAGAAGCTGGCTGTTCACAGAGTGCTGTATCCAAGCATCAGAGGTGGAAAGAGTACAAAAATATTGTACTCAAGTAAAAGTACCATTACATTACTGAAATTTTACTTAAGTACAAGTAAAAGTACCAGTCTAAAAATATACTCAAGTAAAAGTAAAAAGTAGCTCATTTAAAATTTACTCAGAGTAAAAATTACTTAGTTACATTTTAACAATGGGAGGGAAAAATGGGATAGACCAAAGATGTCAAACTCAGTTCCTGGAGGGCCACAGCCCTACACAGTGTAGATATTACCTTAATTAAACTAATCTGATCCAGCTAAACTAATCATTTAGGCTTATTTGAAAAAACATGGTTTGTGTGTTGGAGCAGGGTTGGAAATAAACTCTTTAGGGCTGTGGCCCTCCAGTAACACCCTCCAGAGTTTGACACACCTGGGATATGGGCCTATAAATCTCAAACTAGGTGTTTTTAATTAAAGGAATCAGTTATTTAGAATAATAACACATTTAGGCTGTTACCAGGGAAATTAAATCAGTATCAACAAAATTAATCTTTGCAATGCAGAGGAAACGCAGAAGCTTCATCTGAAGTGGCGTATATGTATTACACACTGACATGAATGCATTTAGCCTGCAGTTACAAATGCAGAAATAATGTTTTGATAAATAAGACATAAAATGTGACCCTGAACCACAAAACCATAAGGGTCCATTTTCCTAAATTGCGATTTATACATCATCTGAAAGCTGAATAAATCATATTTCCATTGATGTATGGTTTGTTATGATCGGACAATATTTTAAAATCTGGAATCTGAGGGTGCAAAAAATCCAAATATTGAGAAAATCTCCTTTAAAGTTGTTCAAATTAAGCTCTTAGTTTTGATATATTTACAGTAGGAAATTTACTAAATATATTAATGGAACATGATCTTTACTTAATATGCTAATGATTTTTGGCATTAAAGAAAAATGTATAATTTTAACCCATACAATGTATTGTTGGCTATTGCTACAAATATACCCCAGCGACTTAAGACTGGTTTTGTGCTCCAGGGTCACAAATGTAAAATAGTCATTAGAAATAAAAAAATAAAAAGATACTTTAAATGTTAAATTAGAACCACCAGTAGGTGTCAGCAAGTCACTGATAAGCGAGTCATTGCGATTGAACAAATCATTTAAACGGTTAATACATTCAGGAACAAAACACGTCAATGCTCAGAGTCAGAGACGCAAAACTGTGTATGATGGCTGTGTTTGGAATTATTTTTGTTGTCGAAATAGAGCAAAAACAGGCAATATGGTGACTAAAGCGCAAGTCTCTTAATTAACTTCTTGTTTTTTGAACTGTTGTAAAAAGCGAGAGAAACACGGCATTCTTTTTTGAGAAACACGGCATTCTTCATGTGATGTTGACTTACTATATTAAATTATATAAATATATACATTTTCTGCTTCTATATCTTCAATTTTGTGATCATTCTAAACGCATTTTAACAGACTGAATCACGCAGTGAAAGAAAGCACTCCATATGCACGCGGATTAGTCTAATCTAACGTTACTAGATTTCACGGCACACTGTTTAGAGTGATTTGTTTGGTTTTTGGCAAAATACTGATAATGTCAAATCGCACATCGTTAAAACAACAATTACTATTTTATCTCATTGCACACCCTGCACCACTGTCTTTTTGGCTCATTTGTGCAAAACCTTTTGCTAAACCGTCAAAGCTTCATTTTAACCACCAATGCAATGATGTAAGTATTTACGTTACCTCCACATGCTTGCGAAGGGCGATGTCGAGATGTTATAAGCTGCTAGTTCGGTCTCCCGAGGCAAACACAGCTTACACTGCATAATAGAGCATGAATATGGCCAGGGGTTCACTTCATTCCTTTGAGTTCAACTTCAGCAGAATACGACGGGGTCTGGTTTTCAGCTGGGTCTGCACCATTAACGCCTGTCTTGTCCGTCTGCATCTTTCTTGTGATTTTTAGCGCCAGTTTCTTCTTCTGCCCATTATTTACTGCAGTTGTTTCCACGGAGCGATTTTTTTTTACTCAGTAACGAATGTGTTTTAAAATGTAGCGAAGTACAATACTTCACACAAAATATACTTAAGTAAAAGTAAAAGTACAGATTAAAAAAAATACTTAAAAAAGTACAAGTACACAAAAAAGCTACTCAATTACAGTAACGCGAGTAAATGTAATTCGTTACTTTCCACCTCTGCCAAGCATGTTAACAGAAAGTTGAGTGGAAGGAAAAAGTGCAGAAGAAAAAGATGCACAACCAACCGAGAGAACCGCAGCCTTATGAGGATTGTCAAGCAAAATCAATTCAAGAATTTGGGTGAACTTCACAAGGAATGGAGTGAGGCTGGGGTCAAGACATCAAGAGCCACCACACCCAGACGTGTCGAGGGGTTTGGCTACAGTTGTCAGCAGAGGCAACTTACCTGGGCTAAGAGAAGAAGAACTGGACTGTTTCCCAGTGGTCCAAAGTCCTCTTTTCAGATGAGAGCAAGTTTTGTATTTCATTTGTAAACCAAGGTCCTAGAGTCTGGAGGAAGGGTGGAGAAGCTCATAGCCCAAGTTGCTTGAAGTCCAGTGTTAAGTTTCCACAGTCTGTGATGATTTGGGGTGCAATGTCATCTGCTGGTGTTGGTCCATTGTGTTTTTTTGAAAACCAACGTCACTGCATCCGTTTACCAAGAAATCTTGGAGCACTTCATGCTTCCTTCTAATCTATGGGGTATTGTCAAGAGGAAAATGAGAATCAAGAGACCAAAAAATGCAGATGAGCTGAAGGCCACTATCAAAGAAACCTGGGCTTTCACACCACCTCAGCAGTGCCACAAACTGATCACCTCCACGCCACGCCGAATTGAGGCAGTAATTAAAGCAAAAGGAGCCCCTACCAAGTATTGAGTACATATACAGTAAAAAAACAATTCACTAAAAGTGTTTTTTTTATTGGTCTTATGAAGTATTCTAATTTGTTGAGAATTGGTGGGTTTTTGTTAAATGTGAGCCAAAATCATCACAATTAAATGAACCAAAGACTTAAACTACTTCAGGCTGTGTGCATTTTATTTATTTAATACACGAGTTTCACAATTTGAGCTGAATTACTGAAATAAATGAACTTTTCCACGACATTCTAATTTATTGAGATGCACCTGTATATATATATATATATATATATATATATATATACACTAATATTTAATATATAAGATATAACACAATAATATAATATATACAGTATACTAATAATATACACACACACACACACACACACACACACACACACACACACACATATATATATATATATATATATATAAATAATATATGTTGCACTTCCAAAAATTCACTACCAAATTAAGTAGGGCAACTCTTTCCAACATTGATAATGATCAGAAATGTTTTTGACTGCGTTTGCTTCATCAAATCCATAGATACAAATACTTGCTGCATGTCGAGTGGAAGTAATTTCAGCTCAAGTAACAGGCATCTACACATACTTTAGGAGAGTTTCCTTCACGGAAGCATGTCTATCCCATGAGAATCAGTTGATCATTTTCAGAAAGGCTGGGATTCTGAAACATGACACTCCGTCCTGGTTACCGCTCTCAGAAGAGAGGAGAGGAGCAGACAGAAAATCCAGTCAATGGGCTGCTAATGATTTTAAGCAGGGAGTGCTGACAGCATTCTAACAGTGCCAGCACTCAAGCCATCTTCCCATGGATAAAAAGATCATGTTTCAGCAAATGTGCAAGTTTTCTCCATTACCATTCTCCACACAACAAAAAGACTCAAACTGAAATACAAGAAGAAGAAAAAAATGCTCAACAAGGAGAAAAACAGTGAGATTTTAGTTTCAAATGGAAAGTGCTTTACAGAATGCACTATTGAGCTCAGTGATGAGAAAAAAATGACTATTATAAATACAGTCCATGCACTGTTCACCATGTAATTCATTTTCGATGGTTATATGACATGTATCATATATTTATTCCATGTTGCCTCAAAATTAGGCCATGAAAACTGCATTCATATCATTATATTTAATATTAATAATCTTGTCTTCCCTGCCACTCCAACTCTACAGCATGACTTCACGCTTCAGATAGGTTCATCAACAATTACCCCATCAGCTTCGGTCAGATATCTTGGTGTAATCTTTGATGATAAGCTGACCTTCAAAGAGCACATAGCAAAGACTGCTCGATCTTGCAGGTTTGCACTTCACAACATCAGAAAGATCAGGCCCTTTCTGACAGAGCATGCTGCACAACTTCTTGTCCAGACCCTTGTCAGTTCTAGGCTGGACTACTGCAATGCTCTTCTGGCTGGACTTCCATCAAACACAATCGAACCTCTACAAATGATTCAGAATGCAGCGGCACGACTGGTCTTCAACGAGCCCAAAAGAGCACGTTACACCTCTCTTTGTCTCCTTGCACTGGCTACCAGTTGCAGCTCGCATCCAGTTCAAGACACTGATGCTTAATTATAGAACAACCACAGGGTCAGCACCCACCTACTTCCACTCACTATTACAAATCTACATCCCCTCCAGAAGCCCCGCCTACTTCCACTCACTGTTACGAATCTACATCCCCTCCAGAAGCCCTGCCTACTTCCACTCACTATTACGAATCTACATCCCCTCCAGAAGCCCCGCCAACTTCCACTCACTATTACGAATCTACATCCCCTCCAGAAGCCCCGCCTACTTCCACTCACTATTACGAATCTACATCCCCTCCAGAAGCCCCGCCTACTTACACTCACTATCACGAATCTACATCCCCTCCAGAAGCCCTGCCTACTTCCACTCACTATTACGGATCTACATCCCCTCCAGAAGCCCCGCCTACTTCCACTCACTATTACGAATCTACATTCCGTCCAGAAGCCCCGCCTACTTCCACTCACTATTACGAATCTACATCCCCTCCAGAAGCCCCACCTACTTACACTCACTATTACGAATCTACATCCCCTCCAGAAGCCCCTCCTACTTCCACTCACTATTACGAATCTACATCCCCTCCAGAAGCCCCGCCTACTTACACTCACTATCACGAATCTACATCCCCTCCAGAAGCCCCGCCTACTTTCACTCACTATCACAAATCTACATCCCCTCCAGAAGCCCCGCCTACTTCCACTCACTATTACGAATCTACATCCCCTCCAGAAGCCCCGCCTACTTCCACTCACTATCACGAATCTACATCCCCTCCAGAAGCCCCGCCTACTTCCACTCACTATTACGAATCTACATCCCTTCCAGAAGCCCCACCTACTTTCACTCACTATTACAAATCTACATCCCCTCCAGAAGCCCCGCCTACTTCCACTCACTATTATGAATCTACATCCCCTCCAGAAGCCCCGCCTACTTCCACTCACTATTACGAATCTACATCCCCTCCAGAAGCCCCGCCTACTTACACTCACTATCACGAATCTACATCCCCTCCAGAAGCCCCTCCTACTTTCACTCACTATTACAAATCTACATCCCCTCCAGAAGCCCCGCCTACTTCCACTCACTATTATGAATCTACATCCCCTCCAGAAGCCCCGCCTACTTCCACTCACTATTACGAATCTACATCCGCTCCAGAAGTCTGAGATCTGCTAGTGAGCGACGCCTCGTGGTACCATCACAGAGAGGCTCAAAATCACTCTCCAGAACATTCTCGTTCACCGTTCCTGGCTGCTGGAATGATCTTCCCACCTCTATCCGGACTGCTGAATCCGTGTCAATCTTCAAGCAACAACTGAAAACTCATCTCTTTCAACACTACTTGACTTCATAAAAAAGAATACAAAAATTCCTTCCCCTTTTCTATATCTTCATATTTATCTTTCTCTCCTTGCCTTGCTAGCTTGTATTTATTTAAACAATGCCTAAGACTTGGTGTTAGGGGCACTTCCTCTGTCTGTTTGCCTCTTCAAGATTAATCGCTTTATGTATACTTACAATTGGGGAATACATAAAGTGATTAATCTTGAAGAGGCAAACAACTCAAAATGACTAAATGTAAATGTAATAATTGTATATAATTGAATACATTCAGTTATATATATGAATATATTCAATAATTGTAATTAATTTTAAAATAAAGTATTATTTGGTATATAGCTGGACAACAAAACACATACATTTCTCAAAAGTATTTTATATTTACTACCATTAAAATTGTATCTTTATAAAATATGTAAGAAAGTTACATAACAAACTTTAGATATTTATGGCGATTTACCTTTTATTTTAAATGGCCATGAGGTATGATATTTTTATGGTACTCAAGGTAGTCTCAAAGCAATTATATGCAATCACGGATATTCACTAAATTCACAAACTCTGGAATATCCTTCCTGATAACGTTCGGGGTTCAGACACACTCTCTCTGGTTAAATCTGGATTAAAGACACATCTCTTTAGTCAAGCATTCATATAATGCATCTCATAATCCTGTACTGCAGGTATATCTGATCAAACACACATTATTATTCTTTAGCTTGGGTTGAACAAATAACTTTTGCTTGGATGGAACAACAGCTACGCTAATTATCTTTATTTGTTTCTATCTTTCTGATTAACATCCCATAGTAACTAATTACACAAGCTTCAGTCTGGATCCAAACCTTAAATGATCTGAGATGATCGAACACCTGAGAAGAAATGATGACAACCCCTCAGACAATATACAGAATTAGCCAAATTTGTTCATAAGTGAAATATATAAAATTTCTACAATATATAAATCTATTAATTAATCTATTACTTAATATCCTGTAAGGCTGCTTTGCAACAATTGTATCATAAAAAGCGCTATATAAATAATCTTGATTTTTTTTTACTTTTTTCTTACTATTTATTTAAAAATATTAAATAATTATATAATACATTTGTATTATTTAATAATTTAAGACACTTTTATGAAAAATATGTTTACTAGTTGATATCTGTAAAATACAAAGTTAGCTGAAAGCAAAATACTAAATGTAAGAGTTTGAGAATAGATTTATTCACCGTGGACACACGTCACTACGGCGAACAGACGTCACTACTGACATCCCGTCTTCAGTAACACCTCAATAAACGCACTGCCATAACTAGGATTGGCCGCTAAGAGGATTTAGCTTCGACTTTCATGGCCTCTGATGAAAAGCCACACTATGAAAGAATCAAGACGACATTCTTTCATCAAAGGCATGGCGGCGATTCTCTCCGGCAGCACGGAAGGACTGAAGAACTGAAGAAATCAATTTGCATTCCATTAAGAGTTCCAGACTTCAGCAGACGAGCCTCTTGTCTGTATTAATCCAACAACTAATTTATTTTCTAATCATACCTGACAAAGGCGAGGGTTACGGAGAGCACCTCTTGTTCTACGCATCGTGAAACCGGACGTGTGGACGGATAAGGGCTATTTCAAGGATACTTGTGAGGTCATGTTTGCTTGGATGTTACATAAACACAAATAGGGCAGCACTTCACTTCTCAGAGGAGAACAATACTCCTCATCCAGTCTTGAACCGGCCCAACCCTGTTATATAAGCGGAGTTTAAAAAACAACTAAAGGGAGAACTCTTAAACTAGTATTAAAGGAATAGTTCACCACAAATGATAAAGTGATGAAAACATGTAGATGAGTTTCTTTGTTCATTGGAACATATTTGGAGGAAGTGATCCGGTCTGAATCAGAAGATAATTACTGGAGGAAGCGTTATTATAAATCATGGACTCATGTTTTAGCCACAGAAGTTGTTGATTACTTGTGGATTATTGTGATGTTTTTATCAGCTGTTTGGACTCTCATTCTGACGGCACCCATTCACTGCAGAGAATCCATCAGTGAGCAAGTGATTTAATTCTAAATTATTTTAATCTGGTCCCATAAAGTAACAAATTCATCTACATTTTGGATGGCTGAGGATGAGTACATTTAAAGAAAATTCACATTTTCATAAACCACCACAAAAAAGGTTTATAGTAATAATATTGTAATAATTTCTAATAGATTTTCTAATAGTTACTTGAATTTTTAATAGTATTTGTAATATTTTTTTATAATATCTGCCACTGACACATCTAACCCCAAATTATCTGACATATTTTACCCCACTGCTACCTTGTCGACAATAATAATGATAAAAAAATCTTCACGATATTTCACAACTAATCTGTAGCCAAATATTTTTCATGGTTTTATACATTGGCAGTTTTCATTTTTATTTTAGTTAAAAGTTGTAGTAATTTTTTTGGTGTTTTTATAAAAAAAATGCACATTGTAAAAAAAAAATATAGTTTTTAATACATTTTCCTTTCAGTGTTTGTGTTGGTACATCAAGTTAAACTAAATGAAAATGAGAAATGTTGAATTGGAAACTAGATCAAATTATTTATTGATTTATTTCCCTAAATTCCATTTATCATTTATTTTATTTCAAGTAAAAATTAATTTAAATATATATTTGTAATGGTTTATTTAACTATACTAACCCCTTGGGCCCTGTATGGTCTCATGATTAAATAAAAAAAACACAGTTTACTAGATTAATGGAGTGGCACATCTTACCCCACCCACCCTCGCCTACTCATGATTTACTAATAATTGCAGGTTTTTAGCCCAATCTGTTTAGCACACATTGATGCTCTGCTCCAGTTCTGCACTCCGCTCTAACAGTGCTCCCATCCACATCAGGGGGGACAAATTACAGAAAATAATGAACCTAATTAAAAGGAAAGTGCCTCGGATGATGGGAAGAAAAAACTTTGGGGAGATCAAATTAAAATGCCAGCACAGAGGGAAGTCTACAGGCAGAGAAGGAGTCACTGAATTATTAAGATCTCTGTCATAAAAGCGGGGAAGCACCTCTATCAATAGAGGAGCTCGGGAAGGGTGACGGCACGGCTTCATCAATGCACCTGCCGGCTGGTCTAAAATAAGAATAAAAAGTGTGCTGCTGTTGGAAATGAGTGAATATGAGCCAAACAATGCAGCTCTGTGATGTTCAGTATTGTCACAGGCTGATTGTAATAGAAAACAATGTTAATGTAGGTGAGGAAACATCACAAACACTTCATGTTCAAGCACATCTGAGACTGTACACAACGCATTAGGATCCAAATGCTGACGCATGTTGATTTGTTTGGCTGTTTACATGCACTTCATTTCTGAACCTGAAGGTTTGAGTCATAACACTAATTAGGTAGAAGTTACCCTTTGTAATTATTTCTATCTTTGTATGAACACCAACTGCATGTGAAGTCTTTCACATCACTGAAGATGAATTAATGATTGATTAGAAAAAGGGCAACAATGCACTTCAGACAATAATAATAATAATAATAATAATAATAAAAAAAATACTCAATGGATAATATTTTATGTTTCAAGTTTCATGGATAGTAAAACAAAGACAGACCTAGATGGATAAAAGCCAGTTTGCATCCTACTGATTATGGTGGATAAAGTTTTAATGAAGAGGATCCTTTTAAATCTTTAATAGGGTAAAGGCTGTGAAACAAATGAATTATAAAGGTAGTGTAATTCTGCATATGTATGGCTCCTGCACTTCTGACACTAGCATATCAGGTATGTTATTTTAACATAGACCCATAGTCAAGTTTGTGTGTGCATTATGACTGAAGGGCTTTTAAAAGACGACACAAAAATGAGAAACAAATCAGTTAATCAGTCACGTGATATTTATAGAACACACAAAACAGAAACAACCTAACATACAGTGTAAGTGGCTAATATATTGTTACAATGAGCACTTATAAATTAATAAATCTCTATAAAATTATAGACATTGAAAACAGGTTATTTAATCCATGTTCCAAAAACATTTAAAATAGTTACATAATACATTGATAAATCATTAAATATTTATATTTAAAACTTATTATTTAAAGAAATGGTTAAATTAAAAACCGAAGCAGATTTGTACAAATGTGTCATTCCATCACATGCTCACCAATGGATCCTCTGCAGTGAATGGGTGCCGTCAGAATGAGTGTCCAAACAGCATATTTTAGTTGGAAACAACGGTTTAAAGTAAAAAACATCTTAATAATGGATTTATTAATAACACTCAGCTTTTGGCTTCTCAAGATGGACTGGAGTGGATTATTGTGATGTTTTTATCAGATGTTTGTAATCTCAATCTGACGGCACCCATTCGCTTCATTGGTGAGCAAAAATGTAATGTTTAATTACTCCAAATCTGTTCAGATGAACAAACAATCTGAAAGAGTCATTTTTAAGAAAATTTTCATTTTTGGGTGCACTATTTCTTTAATTCAGGTTTAAAATGTCATACAAATGTAACAATACATTTGTACACATACTACAATACATTAATAAAAAAAAAATAATACATCATTCAAATTGCATTTTGTAATGCATTTTCAAAATATTTTTCTTAATCCATTTGCAGATCAAGTTTAAAAATGCCAATGGCTAGTTTATGAGAGCAGCCGATGGACTTTCGACTTTTAAGAAACAGAACTGTTTAATTTCAAGCTACAGTATTTTGGATGGACATAAACGCAGACCCTGATGAGAACAAAAAGGTGTGTGGTCAGAAAGGCCTTCAAGTGTGCAATTCATCGCTAAAGTAATCTGCACAATGGACCAGACATCATGCCAGTAGTCAAATGTCTAAGCAACACAAAAACGAAACATAAACTGAAGAAACCCAGAGTCTTATTTTAAATATATGTTTTAGCACCCACAGTTACTTTTTTTGCCACGTAGCTGCTCGAGTGATTTGTCGCTGTGCGGCAGTTTCTACAGGTCCAGGTAGTAATCCATATGGCAGACTTACAGGTAAAAACAGTGCTGTATCATAAATAATTATGACAAGAAGAACAAAGCAATGGAAGAACAAAGGATTTATTTACCATGAAGGAAATGCAAGGACGGAATGGGCTGCACTGCAGGCCTGAGGGAAACATTAACATGGATATATGCACACAGTTGCATAAGACCAACGGGAAACATATAAATTGGGCATGTAAACATAAGCTGATACGTTCCCATATGAGTACGAGTGGAGAACAGCAGTATTTACTCTGATCATGCCCACCGTGGCGTGACAGCGTTCCACGCGGCTACACACCGAAAGACTATCAATTCTTCATAGTCATGAAGCAGATCCATTGAGTGTATGACAGCGTACTCACCATCTGCTTAGACAGCGAGTGGCTAATAAGTCAGGGAATCATGTGAGCGTATGGATTCATGTCTATCATGGAATAGCGTCATGTCAGGGCCTAGTCATATGATCATGCCTTTAGAGCTTCACTTAGACACGGTCACAAAGACTTTAGTGTTCTAGTGAAATAAAACTGAGCTCGTTTATATCCCAAATGAAACCTAAGTTGAATGCAATCTTCTTGAGTCAGAATTAGCCAGAAGGGTTGAGCTCTTTTCTCGCAATTGATGGATTTTTCCATCATGTATGAGACAGCGCTTCCCAGCCATTGACAGAATTGTCTGTCTTTTTGTGTTTTTACTGTTATACGGTAAAGTGTGCTATTACGCATATTCTAAAAGAGTACTGAACGTCCGGATCAAAACATGGCGAAGAAGAAGCAGGAACAAGCAATGGTGTATGTAAGCAGATGCATATGTAAAATAATGTGTTCATCAAACATCAAACGGCATTGAAATAAAAAACTGCCTAATGTTATTGAATGAAATGTCAACTCAAGAAGTGGTAAAGGACTGTGCCAGCTGTTCACGGACGCAATATACTTCATGTTTGGTCATTAATCTGAATCCGACCCAGTAATATTTTGTGAAAACGATCAAAAATGCTGGCAATTTAAAAAAAATGGTGGAGGGGAAAGAGTTAAAGAATAATTGACCAAAATGAAAATTTTGTTATTATTGTCTTACTTTTGTGATGCTTCAAACCCAAATGATAGTAAAATTGCATTCTAGTGCTTTCACAGAAAAGGAGAGCACGAGTAACCGAATGGCTTAAAAAGACGTGAAAATAATACATTTTTGTGACGATGCAACAATGACCAATTAGGACATTGACAATTCTGTCAACTTCACCGAAACTGAGCTAAAGTCTTGTATTGCAGCGTTCAGCTCTAGATGCACCGATGTGAAGAGACGATCAAAGAGAGAGGACTGTCACGCTGTTTTATAATAACGGATTTGATCTGATGGGTTGTGTGAATTCATTTACTCATCTAACCTATATACGCTATATTGAATAAATGTTTTGCAGTAACTTCCCTCATTTTAAAGTTGAACGCTGCGGGAATGAGTAATGCGATATATGTGCAATGCCGGACTGAAATTCAGAACATATTTAAACATAATTATATTATACAGAGGATTGTGAAATAGATTTCCATGACTTTTCCAAAAACTTTCTGGGTTTATTTATTTTTCCAAATCGATCCAGGCTTGGAATGTTTTTTTTTTTATTCCATGACTTTTGCAGGTTTTTCATGACCATACAAACCCAGAATGTGACGATCGGGTGCGGGTCGGGTTCGGTTATCTAAATCAGACAAAAATATAAGTGCGGGTGGTTGGCGGGTGGATAATTAATTTGAAGCTGCGGATTCGGGTGACGTTTTAGCTCATCCACGCATCACTAATACACAACCTTTTTCAAGTTTAAGTCCACTGAAGTTAATCTACTCTTCTGATTTGTTTGTCAGACAAAATGTCATCAAGTCACTGAAGCACATATGCGTTGACTGGACTAACCTGAAATGAAAGCTATTTGAGCATAAGAAACACCATTTATGGGATATTCTGTGCCAGTTTTTGTTGTTGATTTGAAATGTATTATTGAAATGGGAGTTTTTCAAACAGGCCTAGTTATTGAAATTACTGTATTTCCCCTTTAAGTAAATAGGAGCTGGTCTTGCATGGCCGAGTAAACTGGCTGAACTGAACTGAAAGGAACTTTGATATATTTCAAATGTAGTGTTTTTTTTTATCCACCAAAACAGAGTTATAGTGACAGCCATTTGCAACATAAAAGCAACTGGATGTCAATAACTTTCCGGAAAAGTTGGCAAATTCTAATGTCAGGATCAACAGCTGCTGTTGTCAATACAACTTTTATCTTTATGCAAATGTCCACCAATGGGATGCACCGCCTGATACGGTTGGATACTGCAGACAAGCATCTAGCTGCAACTAAGAATATAAGGACCTCCAGAAATGCCATCAGTGTCAGTGTGAACAGGGTTTTAATGTCATAACCAAACACCCTCCTTCTTCAGGAAGAGCTATATGCACATCTAATATAATAAGTGTAAGATATAAGGGCCATGAAACATTTGTCTGTGGACTTGTTTGCTGTGCAGGGGGGTAAATTGCTGTTTGGCTTCCTGTATCGATCCAGTTCATGCAACAGTGAATGAATAAGTTTCTGTGAAGCTGCGCTCGGGGAGCCGGATTTTCATGGATTTTTCCTTTATGGACCAATTCTCCAGCAGGGCCCAAAGAACCAAAGACATAAAACATATGATCTATGTAATCTGCCTCTCCTTTCAGAGTTAAAGGGATATCTGTATATCCAGACCAAACAGATATCGATAATGCGGGAATCTTGGGATTTGATGGCATATTTCAGACTGAGGCTGTTTTGAGAAACAATGAATGAAAGTATTGGTTTTATACAGTGATGATAACAGCACCTGGTGACCATATGTCTTGTTTTTCCTGGATATGAGCTGGCTGGGATTTCTAAATTGCCTAAAATGTTGAGATTTTGGCTTCGTTTTCTTATTGTTGTCATCCTTGCTTAAGGTAATAAGTACAATTGACCAATAGCATGCAGGCTTTATACATAATCGACCAATCGTAGCAAGCGAGAAGGTGGGATCTACAGAGAATTGTAGCTGAGCAAATACAAATATTATCCTGTAAAAACATGATAATTCAATGGGATTTTATGTTAGTGTAGCTGCTAATCATAAACAGCATATACAAATATATTTACTACATCTGAATGAAATCATTTTATTCAAATACTAAAGTACAATATATAGAAATCGCAGCTGAAATACAGTCTTTAAAGGGCAAATCTCCAGGGTTTTCCTGCTATAATCTGGATCGAAAGCCTTGATATAGATTTTACATGAGGATATATTACTACAGCATATACCAATTTCCAACTTGTTTGGGTCAATCTGGTTTGAATTGTAAACCTAATGTTCCTGTGGCTCAGTGGTAGAGCATTGCGTCAGAAGCGCAAAAGGTTGTGGGTTCGATTCCCAGGGAACACACATACTAATGAAAATGTATAACCTGAATGCAATTGTAAGTCGCTTTGATAAATGTGTCTGCTAAATGCATAAATGTAAAGGTGTTTATAACCTTAAAGGTGAAGAGTGTTATTTCTACTGTCAGCATAGCGCTTTGTACAATACATATTATTTCAAAGCAGCTTCACGATAATAAACAGTAAAATAACAATTAACCTTTTTCAAATATGAGACTATAGTGTTGTTATTCAGTATAAATTAGTTAATTGTTGATTCATTTCAGTCCAATAGTAGTGATGCTGTTACAAAATGAATCAATTAAGAAACACATTTGATTCAGCTATAAAGAAGGTCTACAAAGAGTAGCAAAATAATAATATATATATTGTTTTCAAACAGGTTTCCTCTGACCCCTGTAACTGGTTCGTCAAATAGATAACCCCGTCCTAAACTCACACCACTGGCTGAGCTGTTGCTATGTCAGGATCCTCAAACAAGCAGCAATGTTTTGATAGCATTTACATGTTTTGATAGCAATATTTAAAATAAATAAAACAGTCCAATTTAAACATGGGCGGAGCTTTCCTGATAACTTTCTGTGATGCCTCCATCTTATTTTACTAACTTACTGCATGCTGAAGGTGACCCAGCTGACCTCACCAGAAAAAAAACACCACCATCTAGTGAACCGTAAAGAAGTTAATTTTATAATTCTACCATATAGTATAATAAAAGATTGATACTTGGCATCCGTGTATGATACAGAACTGCCACGGAAAATATCGCGACACTATGCTGTACCGATTTTTTTCCCCACACCACTAATGTAAACCGTCACTCAAGTTGGTCAAGTAAAAAAAAGGTCCATCTTGAATTTGAAGGAGCCTTTGAATTGGGTCAGCCTTTTATCGCACTGCTGTGACACATTGGGTCTTCGAAGGATGCAGCCTCTAAATTGGGACAGCTATTGGTGCTTTGTCAATGCGTCTAACTGTATCTAGGGCTGCAACGATTCTTCGATTCTATTCGAGTATTCGATTTTTTTTAAAACCCTTGATTTCATGTCATGTCAAGCAACTGGAAAAATACTGGAAGTGGCACATTCCACGGATGAAAATCCACAAAACACATTATAAGAACATTTTAATTAAACCCAATTAAAAAGCATAACAAAGCATAATGCTATTGTAAATTCACAAATGCTATGATTCAATTCAATAAATATATGCGTTGCAGGTATGATATTTGCACACGTGTGTTAGAGCGGCTCCATTCACAGTAAATGCTGCTCCACACAAATTGTTATCATTTAAATATTTGGAGCATCTCAAACTCCGTCTCTGCATATTGTTGTGAGTTTGGGAACGCAACGTGCACCATTTAATCAAAATTGTAAGGTAAACCATTTATAAACCTATACGCAAACAAAAACACATCAATATCTTTCTCAATATGCTGAGCGTTCCTCGCGATTTCAAAATTAAAGTTTAAAGCCCTCACTCGGAGTTTACACGTTTTGATGTCCACACAAAATCAAGAAATTAAGTTGAATTAAATTAAGTTTGTTCAATATTAAACAAGAATTTGATCGTGCAGATAAGTGTAAAAACAATCGTCAGGCCGTTTGCGCCCTCTGTAGGCAATTGTTATAATGCGTAATGTAAGTTAGCTCTGTTGCTTATAATACATTATGTATTTTAGTTTTGTGCAATAAAACCATATGATTACTTGCATTTGGCACCTTATTCGAACTAATTATTATTACCCCATTGCTGTCATTTTAAAAGCTATTGTTCACTTAGGTCTATTTTATATATAAAAAAAAAAGATTTATAATTATCCGATTATTCGATTTATCATCAGAATAATCAACAGATTAACAAAATAATCGTTAGTGACAGCACTAACTATAACATTTGCTAATAACAACAATTCCTCGATTTAAACAAATAAAATTGTGGCAAAACATTAAAATCACACAACTAAAAATCACCCCGGCCCCTGCTTTAATGTCTAGCACTTTATGCCGCAGTCATCTACTGTTTCACCTACTATTCAGACTCGTGTGATCAGCTCCTGTAGCGGGAGGGAATATCTCATGGGTGTCAGTGAATATGCAACAGCACAAGGGTGTGTGCGCGGGTCAGGAAGGGCAGTGGAGTCTTTGTGCTTTCAGCTGGATCTGATTGAATTCCCTCAGTCACCGAGTGAAACGCATTACTGAATGGCAGCAGACGCGAGCGGGGTCACCACGTCCGCCAGCGAACGCTCTCCATGCACTGCCTTCTCATTACTGCACCAAAGCCTGTGGCAGTGCTAATGGAAACACACACACACACACACACACACACACACACACACACACACACACACACGGAAACCCACTGCATTCGGTGGTACATTTGTTCCTTCGTCATATATTAGGTTTCTGCTGTGAGCTTTCTTCCCATAATGCAGCGCTACACATAAATCACAGAGGTAGTTCTGTAGTACAGTATGAAAGCCTGTGATTTTAAATAGTTGCTTAATGAGGAGTTCTCAGATGTATAATTAATTGTCAAAACATCATAATAATTAGATCTATCAATCAAAATGGAAAAAATTGCACCACCAAAAACAAGCCTTCAATGAACACTGAATGATATATATGCACTTCCATTAATCATATCAACATTTTGATGTGAATCGCTAGAATTTTTTTTTTAATCTATATACAAATATTCAGATTTTCCATTGCAACACATTTCATTAATTTTTCATGAACTATGAGTATTTTAATAACACTGTGCACAAGCGCCTCTACAGGTCTGCAGGCTAAATCAGATGCTGGGTGACTGTCGCAGCGAGTGGGCTAGTCTTTACTAATGAATTGTCGTCGCAGGGTGCAGTGGAGAAATCGTGACTGTGTTTTCATCTGATGCATCTGCGGGGCCGGAGAGATCTCAGACTTTGTGAAGTGCACGAGGTGGAGGATTTCTCCTGCTGATGGCTCACTTTGAGAAGCAGCTCAGTTTTTCATCAAACACACTGGAGCGTCATCACCCCTGACATGATGCATCACTTAATGACTGCCAATGAACGGCACTCGGTGATAAATCCACCTGCTGTTAACTTCCAATTCCATTAGCCTCTGTTAACCCTACACTGATTACTGTTTTACAAGAAAATACCCTTTCACTCAGTTTACTTCAAAGTCTCATGTGTAATTGAATGTTTCTTTTAATAAATTGTGAAATGTACTAGCAGTTTCTGTGTGGAAATAGTTTCAAAGCCATTTTTTTCAGTGTGCCTGTCCCCTGTCAGCGAGATCCACCGAAATGAGAATGAAAATTATTGATGTCATAATAAGAAAAATGTCTCATTAAAAGGATTAAATTCTTGAAATTATATTTCAAACCTGTCTGACTTTGTATTTGCGGATTATGAAATAAGATATTTATATTGCAAAGTTTGTAGCATTAAAATATTAAATAAACAAAAAAAAGTAATATTTTCTGAATGTTGACAGTATATGAAACAAATTATAGTATGTGCCTTTCAATTATTACAAAGAACTGTTCTCAGCACGGTCAGAATAAAATAAAAAACAGACACTTATATATATATATTTGTGAATCACTACTTATGACAGTGTGCCAAGGTCAATCAGTCCCTTAAAATACTGAACAATTTGGCATTTGTTATGACATGGCATGGTTAGCTTAGGTTGTAAAATGTCATGTGGTGCACCAAACCTGCCCAGTTGATTGATTACATTAGGAACTGCTAAAACGGTTTTGTATTACAAGCCTACTGAAATGTTATGTTTAAATATGCAAATGAGGAATTACCTAAGTAAATATGCACTGATTTGCATACATTTCCAGAACAGAAATCTGAACACTAGATAAAGCCAGGCGACAAGCCCCTCAGTAAAAACCTTCGGAAAATAAATCGGTAAAGTCTGGTGTGTTTAAGTGCCGCTGAAGTGGTGATTTCTGGAGCGGTGCATGAGAATAAACTACATTTGAGAATCCAGCCTTTTAAGATATGCCTGAAATTACAATCTACTGATGCAAATAAAGTGCAATAAAATAAACACTTAAGTGTGTATTCTGGATGTTTTCTTTCCACTAGTCTAGCCTGAAACAACAGCCAATTAGCTCAAAATCTCAAAACTGACCATAAAAAAGGTTTTGCCTCTAAAGTCTTGCCAACATGAATACAAAGAGTACATTTCTAAGAACATTTCAACTAGATTTGAAAAGATTTGTCCTTTCTTTATCTTGGACGCTCTTCGTTACCAGATGATTACCATAAGCTACAAACACATGGTCAAAACTCTGAATCATAATACAGTCCTGCACTAACGCCTCGGCCCTCGGATAACAGAGAACACAAAAAGGAGGAGGAAGGCAGAAAGGAGTAAGTGATGATTGGCTTCCAGGTCCATTGGCTCCGTGAGAGGGGCTCCTGGGAGCTGGGCTCTCAGTGGGATCTATCACACACATTAGTGGCAGAGGCTCTCTCAGTAATGAATGACTCTGAACACTGGTGAGAGCGAGAGAGACAGCTGACATTAGCCCAGCAATCCACCCAGAGCTTTATTCCCTTCTCCTTCCTGTTATTCCCCTTAATTATTTATGCCAATTTATTTTATAGTTGCCAATTGCCAGATGGCATTTCCTCTTCTTAATTGCTCGTTAAATGTTTCACTTGACCTTTTTTAAGGGGATAAAATCTCACTTACCAATTAATACTCCTTTTAAAAACAGTTTTTACATGGGCATTGCTCGGGCGTTCTTTGAATTTTGGATTTCCAGACAGCTGTTTTTACTCAGGATTTCAGCATCTGATGACAGGTGTTGCATAAAATTATGACCAGTCTTTTCAGATTTACTTTGACGCCGGACATCCCGTGCTTGCAGCAACCCCCCGAGACGCCAAAGTGTCGGTATTCACAGGCATAAATGTTTAATACTGCTGTGGCGTTTGCACCCAATCAATAATGGCAGGCGAGCTGTCGGGTCTCGGCAGTGTCAGACGACAGTTATAGAGGTCTGACGGCGTCAGGTGGCGAGATGGAGGAAGGGGTGGGGCGTGATTGTTTTTCTGCACTGTAAAACCAGTGATAGCTGGCCCACATTTACATAAACAATGGAGACGATGCGATGCATACTTTAATGTGCATTCCTTAATTATCGGATGGGTCAATCACACCGACTGCTTGGGACTGGACCGCCGACCATATGCCTGCAGCATTTTTCCATTTTCCAGCTCATATGTGCGGTAATAATAAAACCGGTCAGCCTAACCGGTAATGGCGCCTATAAACAATGATTTCCAACCTCTGCATTGCTGGAAGATGATATTAAAAATCCCTACGCAAGTCACGGCACTTGACTGTAAGAGTATAAAACAGCTTTCTTAGATCATACACATTTAAAGCAAAAACACAGGGATGCAAACATTTACTGACCATGAAGTCTTTGTAAAACTGAAATACTAACACAATAGTTCAGTTTCAAGACAGCATTATTATAGTTTTTCAGACACAATTATGCCAGATGATGGTAATCTAGTCACTTAGTCTTTACTTGCCTAGTCAATCCTCTACTAGTCATTCACAAGCGACTATAAAGAGCTGCTTCGAACAAAAGACATTTTCAAGTTTTCTTTTCTAAAATGGACTGGTAAATATTCACCTAATCCAGCATTCTTTTTGTTTTCTGTCTTATAAAATATCCAGCTACTATTGCGGTGTTAGAAACCCATGCACATGATTATATATATGAGTGAACTGTCCAAACGAATCAAACCGAATCATGAACAATTTCAAAAACCTGTTTGACTCATTATATCAAAAGAACCAATCATTTGTGAATCTGGACTTGTAAACGCTTAACGTGATTAAACTGTGTTTCCAATAACTGACTTTTTTAGATTACATGATATACATAATGGATAAACTATACATTATTTCAGTTCTGACACTATTCATTTGTTTGGTTAGCAACGACTGAAGACAGCGAGGCAGCTCGCTAGGTTTGGTACACAGCGAACACAACAAGGCTTTTCTTAAACGGTTTACTTTAGGAAGGAGTGTTGTCTCTGATCAGAAGAACAAATATACATGGAGTGTTTGCAGTTTGTATTGCAGCAATACTCTATAATGGATTTGTAATCATAAACTCTAATATTTGCTCAAAGATGGTGGTCAATTAAGATCGACTACTCGAAAAACAACGTTAAACAATGCATTCATCTCCACTGATTGCTTGGTTTGGCATATTAAAATTGTATCATGTTTGTGTAAATAACATGTACATAATTGAAGAGGTAATTATGAAGATGAACATTATGAAGATTATAAAACATATCAGCTTGTATTGTGAATATTATGTTTGTTCAGTAGACTGCAGACACTGGAAAGGAGCCGCCTGCTCATTGCTGGTGAAACCGTATGCTAAAGGTCTCCTAATGTTTCATGTTATATCTTTGTCAGGCAAAACAGAACTCTTAAAATGTATTGATTATTTCCCTAAAAATAGGTGGGGCTAGAAATATCTACATTTGACTTATAATGGTTTCATTTGTACCAATTTCAGAAGTCAAGTCTAGTTAAGCAGAGGAGGACAAGAGGAAAACAACAGGAATACAGGCCAAGCCTATCATCAGCATCCTTTCAGCAAACTGGCGCCTTACTAATTAGAAAGGTGCACATGGAGGCTTATTTTTTCCTGCAAGGCCCCATGGGATCAGGAGCTGGACACTGTCTAACCTGTTTAACAGTATCTGGAGTTGCAAGTAAAACAGGAGGTAAAATGCAGCTGAAGAACATCAGCCGTTATGTTTCCGCACTCTTTCTGTGGCCTGAAACATTCTTACAGACCCTTCTAGAAACACTACTGTTTTGCATTCTTCATTTAATTTAGTTTGTTTCCTCATTTAAACAGATTTGGAGAAATGTAGTAGCATTGCATCGCTTGCTCACCAATGGATGCTCTGCAGTGAATGGGTGCCGTCAGAACAAGAGTCCAAGCTGCTGATATAAACATCACAATAATAATCCACAGCATTCCAGTCCATTAATTAATGTCTTGTGAAATGAAAAACTACATGAATAGGAAATAAATCCATCATTAAGAAATAGTTTTTTCAAAGCTGAGGCATTTTGAAGAAAGCAATATTATGTACAGAAGACTTTCAACTTAAGTAAAAAAAAATGTATAAGAAACATGCAACTTTCTGCTTCACAAAATGCTAATTGATGGAGCGGTGTGGATTATTGTGATGTTTTTATCAGCTGTTTGGACTCTCATTCTGACGGCACCCATTCACTGCAGAGCATCCATTGCTGAGCAAGTGATGCAATGCTACATTTCTCCAAATCTGATGAAGAAACAAACTCGTCTACATCTTGGATGTCCTTTGGGTGAGTAACAGTTCTGTAAATTTTTTGGGTGCACTACCCCTTTACGTCTGAAAACGGATTATAAGCGATGCTACATACAAAGAGAAGAACTAAAAGATGACCAGCAAATAGAATAAGGCACTGTGGATCTGAGGGATGCAAGCATGCTGCCTTATTGAAGGCTGAAAGAGAAAAACACTCAAAATCACTAGAGACAGCATGGCGCCAGGGCCTGTTGGTCAGTTTTAGCTGGAAGCCATTAATCTGTGCATCTCCAGGCTAATTACAACCACTTAAATATCTATCCACTTCCCGCTTTTTCCACAGGCATATACAAATCTATTTATCCCACTCACATTCTTCTCTTACATCTGGGTTTGTTAACATCTGCAACACCTTTAATATAATACAACACATTATAACTGCACTGGCCCACTCTAAAGGTCTCGGTTCAGCAGAACGGAGCCGTATCGATCGCACTGGGTCTGGTCGGGCTCCAGGTAAGGGTGATATGTGCAGGGATAGGGATTACTCTTTCTGCCAGAGTGCCCTGAAAGCTCCCCGTGTAAGATGACCCAGACCCAGGGAGATGACGAATGCCCAGCAGCGTGTGATATGAGGAAACCTCGGATAAGACGGGAGGTTTGCAGGAGGAGTTTTAGCAGAAGGAGATCATCTGTCCACAGCCACTCGAGCTTTCACGCAAAAGCCTGGGGAATTCGAAGCCAACATTATTACAATTTATTTTTGGTATGTCTATATACTAAACCAACAACATATAGTCTTGGGTATATATCTCATAAATAACAATGAGCTATATTTGTAAAGAATCTTGTAATAACAGATATAAAATAAAATAAACAAGGGTAATTTATTGACTTGTGGATTCAGTATTTGAAATTTACCTTGTAGACATTGTACTTATAGAAAATGACAAAAAAATGAAGGGCCAGTTTTACTAACAGCATGTGCCAGTGCAAACCGTCTTTTGGTATTACAATAGTACTGTAAGAATTTCTAAAGACACGCAGTGAAGAATCAGCGCTGAAAAGGCATGGACACAGCCTGACTTTATTGAATATGCATTTGTAGGAGTTTCCCTTTCAGACGCAACATTTATGGGATGAGAGTATTCAAATGAATCACGCAACTAGATTTACTAAAGTTTGCACTCGTCAAATTACTGGTATTTACACCATTATTTAACGCCCAAATAAAGCTTGTCTTAAACTATTTTGCTCTTGAAATGGATTCAATTTGTTGCTAGGTAGAAGGGAGAGGATTTATTTGGAATGCAAGAAGAACATAAATGTACTGTGCCTTCTTTATTTCTTTATTCGTGACTGCTCTAATTTATGCAGCGCTTGGTATATTGTGTTGGTCAATATGTAAATGAGATGTTGTGTCTGTGTTCTTTCATTTGTGCATTGTTAGTTAATCACCCGCACAACTTTCCACACACATCAGCGAGGTTTAGGAATTGCTCTTGCGCTAGTTTGCCCTGTTTAGCAAAACTGGCCCTTAAAGTTTAGTTTGAAAGTTCATATTTTTGTTTTGCAATACTAATAATTATGATAATAATTTATAGCATGTTTGTTGCGTTTGTAAGGGTGATTGTTGAAGTCTGTTAAAAAAGGAACTGAGAAAATTTCTTGATGTTTTTAGATTTTTGAAATATTGTCCCAAGTACAACTGAAATTGTTGATTCACTAAATGCAAAATGCCACATGAATTAATCAAAGCAACTAGAATTGTTGTTCAGCAAATTTTCAGTTCGTAACAACACATTGATTATCATATATTAACTACTGACAAAAAAACAACAAAGTAAGCAAAGAGCAAAAATATAATCCTAAAACCACATAATTTATTCATGCTGCAATTCATGGGACATTTCAGCAATATTGTTCAACTTAAAATTCTGTTCAAACAAGATTGTTTGACTAGCTGCAACAACATTTGAGCGAGTTCGTTTGGTCTAACATAGGTTTCTCCGAAGTAAATCACATTTCTTAGCATTTGTGACTCAAAAGATCCCTTAAAACAGTGTTTTGTCAGGTCTATAAAGGATGTTATGAGAAGAGATCTTTAATAAGCAAGCACATATAATCTTTAAGTTTGCTTAAATTAATTTAAAATGTACAACACACCCTCTTGAGTTTGCATTACAAAAATACAATCTTAAAACAGTTACATATTCTCTGTTTCTTAAAAAAAAACAGTAATTTGGTCAGGCATCAATTTCTTTCAATTAAATTTTCAATTTCTAACAATGTTTCCCTTTTATTGGTGTTATGCTCAAATAAATCCCATGAGCAAATCCTTGAGGAATCCTAAGCAAAGCGCTCTCCATCACAGATGCAGCGGACGGCTCTTCTCTTCTAATTACTGGGATTCAGGCAGTCAATAAAGCTTGTGCAGTAGGTGGAAAGACTCTGAGACACTTCAAATGAGCATCGGCAGGATTAGGCCATCAAACTATCTGAACCGCAGTAATACAGGCCTAACCAACAGGTGCTTCCTTACCATCAGAATGGTTACCAGAGCCCCTCATCGCTCTTAAAAAACTGTTTTTAGACCGGTGTGGTGAGCAAGGGGATGATAAATGCAGATTTATTGCAGCTGGTGCAGGGAATCTGAGAATCCAGCGCTTCTCTGAGGGAACTGATCAATATCTCTAATACTGGGTTAAGTTAATCTACACCGTACTTTACAGTACAATGTAAAAACAGATTCACTCAAAGAACCCAAGCGCAGGAACTACAAGAGCATCAGGATGAAGAATTATAAGACTGCTGGATGTTTAAACAATTAAACAAACTGGATCAAACAAGTCTCTGAGACTCGATGTGATGCTTTGAAATACATCAGAATTGAACAGACACGGTCCTGGATCAACGTTTGATGGTACTGTTAAGCACAGCTCTAACACTAACCCGATCACTAACATTAACTACCCCAACAATCAGAGGAAATGATTCAAGACCTAGTCAACTTGATTGGTTGTTAGAGACATTATTTCCAGACCAACGGAAATGTCGATCCAAGAATCACAGTTAAGTTTTCCCTACTTCTGCACAAACTTAATATAGTAAATAAAAATGCTGAATGGAAATCAAAATCTTTCCGAAATGCACTTTAAATAATGGAAACACTTTCTTGTGGGGGATTTTTTGGTAAGAACACATGACAGTTACCAAATAAATTCCTAGATGCACACCAAAAACAAGTCATGTGACTGAATCATTTGCTCAAAAGCAATGCTGTTCTGGTCTATAATAACAAAACTTGTCATCAAAGTGATTAAAAATAAACAAAAGTGTTGTCTGAATGTTTTAAACTACAGCTAATCTATTATATTTTATAAAAGCACCAAGGTGACTACAACCTTTTTTTCTGGAAGTGATGATTTTGTTCTCTTAGACGTGCAATGGAAACATTTATTAAATAAATTGTTTTAGCGATATTGTGATAAATTAAATCAAAATAGTTTATAGACATGTACAGTATGCACTCGAAGGTAATTTGTCAATAAGAAGACATAAACAAACTACAACACATTACCAAATAAATTCCTAGATGCACACCAAACACAAGTCATGTGACTGAATAATATTGTCAAAGAAAAAGGCCTCTAGTCTAAAATACCAAAACCTTGTTTGAGCGCTCTACACTGTAACTAATTTATTATATTTAATAAAAGCACAACAGTGGCGATGACATCCATTCATTTGAATCTTTTAGATGTGTGATTATAACATTGCTTTATTCGTCAATTGTTTTCGCATACCTGGAAATATATCTAGTGCCTTAAGCTGTGCGATATTTTAAAAGTCCTTTAGGATTGTACTTGTCAGACTGTACGGACATGATGATCATGTCACACTATGGATCTCAGTTGTCATTAATGTCATATGAACAGTCAAGACGAGTTAAAAACGGGTGAGTGAAAGAAAACTTTAGGAGTTTTACATTATCTACCCATACACGTTCAGTGACTGGGAGCTGCGTTACACACGGGAGAGAGAGAGATGTTGGTTATCATGAAGTATACGAACGGCGGCAATACCGGCGTATTTAAGAAGAATAGTGTATGCAGCTCTACACACCCACATGAAAACAGCGGCACAACCGGTGTTTATATAGAAAAGGCAACATATCGGATGAATTCCGTGAGCGCCGGAGATTATGGCTGATGGAATAATTCTGTAGCATTAATTCTGCTCATAGCTTGTCTAGAGAAACGGAGACAGTTTGAGTTTCCTCGTAGGGGTAGTCACACTGCAGGATAGTGTGCCAAATATTCTGACACTGCCAGAGTTTCGTCGGAGGTGAAATTTATCGCCATTAATCGGCTGTCGGTGAACATGTCAAACCAGCGATCAAAGACGACAGATTTTAGCCTAGGATTATAGAAATATTTTCACAATTTGTCTCAGACGACCTAATCGTGGCCAAAATCGCACAGTGTGAGCCGGACTCAACACAAAACAATCTGTGCATTTAACTGTACATTTGTTAGACAAGTTGTAGTGTTGTTTATTTAGTGTTTTACCTTGAATGATCTTTTCACAGACAGAAAGGTTTAAGTCTCTGTCCAGACGTTTATAGGACCATAAATGCAATGCACAGAGGTGAGCTTTACTATACATCAGCAGATGGATGCAGTGAGGAAACCAACAGACAGAACACACAGAAGCAAATGCTGGCCAATTAGTCAAAATCATTCAGCAGAATGTTTCGGTTTCTATTATCAGATCCATTAAGAGACATGCAAATGAAACTTCCCGTTGACATTCTGATAGCTCTAGATTGAGACTGGGATCTATAATGCTTTCATGAATTCTTCCAAAGGGAACAGCTCGGCTTTCATGAAGGCTTAAAAAAACTGTTTCCAATACGATACAAAACTCTTGGCGGTTGCAAAGCGTCTGCTTGAATATTGAGGTGTAAACACCCAATTCAATCATATTTGTTGTATTGTTCTGTGTATAAATGATCTCATTTGCATAAGCGAGGCCTTTTGTTTACAGCACACCGCATATTTTCCTCCATCTTTTGAGAAGAATATTAATTAAATCCTACCAGGAACAGTTGTGCATTGACATTTAAATCGCGGACGGTTGTTTTCCTCGCAAACGAGTTTGCTTGTGGATTGTGGCATCACAAATCTCATAACGAGTATTGTGTTTTCTACCTGAACGGATGGTGAACTGAGGACAATAAGGTGCATCGATGTTTTCCCGTTTTTTAGGCCTCTGGTGGCACATCAAGGATGCAAATTGTTTTCCCCCTCCCGCAACTGTAACTCGTTTACACGATTCACCGTAATGAAGCCCAAATGCTTTTTAATGGGAGTCTGAGACAGCGGAAAGCGATAGCGGCTGAGACAATGCAGCCACTGTCACGGGGCGATAGGGTTAGAGATTGACCCAAATCACTGGCCAATCAATCTGTCAGTGTCTCAAGCCCACCACAAACACATCCTCCGCCTCTACTTTCTCTCTTTCTCTTCTCCGTCGGCCTGTATCCCGCTGCAGGATGAGGCTTTGACACCAACAGACTCAACGGTGTGTATCCGCCTTCATTATTACCTGCGTTATGATGTAATCTTATAGTATCCTTCCTGCTCCTGCTCTCCAATCTCCTCCACCGTCCATGTTTTCATAAGCACTCATTCATCGCTACAGCCAGGATATTTCATTCCTTTGCTGATTTCATCACTGGCTGCTTTTTCACTGGAAATCTATAGCTGGTTTGTTGCTGGTCCATGGTGATACACCAGTCTTGATAATCTTGACCAGGTTTAAACCAGGTCTGCCAACTGGAAAGCTAGTCTCGGCCTCATTGTTTCCTTCTTTTAACTCACTGATTAACTCCTATAGTACAATGTATCTGTCACGGTGCACACACGAGGGAGGAACAGGAACACGCAGACGAGGATATAAACTCAAATATAATATTTAATAAGGACATCAAGGCAGGACATGACAGGACAAGGTAGTACTCACAAACAGGATACACCGGGAATAACAAGTAGACCAGACAACATCAAACTGAACAGGCATGAACTAATATACACAGGTAAATCATAGATAATTAGACAAACACGGCTGGACATGATTTAACTAATAATGACATTAAACAAGGACAGGAAACAAACCAAATAAGGAAACATGAGGTGGGGACACATGACACACGACAGAGGACTGACATAACTCCCCCCTCCCGAAAGGCTCGTCCCGAGCCTTAACAGTTCCATCAGGGAGGGGGGGTGGGCGCTCTGGAGGCCCCTCAGGACAGACACAGACAGGAACGCAGGACGGGGACCTCCAGAGCAGAACAGACAGACAGGGACCATGGCGGAGCTGGGAACTCTGGAAGCCATGGCGGTGCAGGGAGCTCTGAAGGCCATGGTGGAGCTGGGAGCTCTGGGGACCATGGCGGAGCTGGGAGCTCTGGGGACCATGGCAGATGGTCTTCAGGGCAGATGGTCTTCGGGGCCCTTGGCCTCGACCCCCTCGGCCCGGCCCCTACAGCCGGAACCCTACTACCCCCCCCCAAAATTTCCATGGGGAAGTGAGGGGGTATCAGGAGCCCTCCGGGGCTAAACAGACAGGACAAAACATGACAGGACAGCCCTCCAGGGCCAGACAGACAGGACACGATGTCAGGAAAGCCCTCCAGGGCCCGACAGACAAGACATCCCACAGGAACCAGAAGCCCTCCAGGGCTAGCTCGGAGGCTGAGGCTTCCTCTGGGCATGACCAGGATTCAGGGGCCCTCACAGGGTCCCTCAGCGACCGCCTCCACTTCAGCAACAAGGGGGCAGGCGGCTAGAATGGCCTCCATGGCCACAACACGAGGAGCCGCCTGCCCCAGACGAGTCTCCATGGACAGGACAAGACAAGACATGACATGGTAGTTAAAATGTTCCTGTGGGCACGACAAAACAGACACACGGCACTCCTGGCCGTGACATGTGGACTTGATCCACGGGGCTAGGGATAGCGGCGGCCAGCGGGCATCAATCAACGCCGATCCAGTGGGCTTGAGTCAGCGGCAAGCCGGCGGGCTTGAGTCAGCGGCAATCCGGCGGGCTTGAGTCAGCGGCAATCCGGCGGGCTTTGAGACAGAGGCGGGCCGGCGGGCATTGAGTCAGAGGCGGGCCGGCGGGCATTGAGTCAGAGGCGATCCGGTGGCGTGATCTCCCGCGAACGGCGCGCCTGGGGGAGCGGCAACCCGGGAACTAGACAAGCTGCCGGCGGGCTTGGGAGAGCCACCGCCGGCGACGAATATCTCCCGCGATCGGCGGGCATGAGGGCTCGCGGCACTCGCGGCGATCCCGCCGAACTCCCACGCCGACTTGCAGTGGGCTATGGCGGGAATGACGAGCGGCGACTTCCATGCCGCGGGACAGACATACAAAAACACTGGAACAAAATAAAAACTTTTCAAAACTGAAAACAAAACGGGGTGAATGGGCGCCACTTACGGTTTTGGTCTGGTCTTCTGTCACGGTGCACACACGAGGGAGGAACAGGAACACGCAGACGAGGATATAAACTCAAATATAATATTTAATAAGGACATCAAGGCAGGACATGACAGGACAAGGTAGTACTCACAAACAGGATACACCGGGAATAACAAGTAGACCAGACAACATCAAACTGAACAAGCATGAACTAATATACACAGGTAAATCATAGATAATTAGACAAACACGGCTGGACATGAATTAACTAATAATGACATTAAACAAGGACAGGAAACAAACCAAATAAGGAAACATGAGGTGGGGACACATGACACACGACAGAGGACTGACAGTATCACTGGAGAAACCAACTAGTCACAGTGGTTTCCAAAACTGTAGTAACATGGTTGCATCTCCATCTTTCAAAACACTTTTATCAACCTAGGACTGTCGTTAATGACGTTATGGACAGGTGGTGCAGTAATCACTCTTACTATTCAATCGACTGGAGATGAGCTGCTGCTGTAAAGAACATGGCAGCTAGTGACTATTTCACTGGTTTTTGATCTGGTGTTTGAGTCATGATGGGTTTCCTCTTAACACATACTTCCTCTATGCCTTTGTGTACATGCACACTCTTCAAAAACAGTGCTGACATCTGACACACACCAAAATATATTAACAGAAACATATATGTTGAAATGGATTGAATGATAGATAGTACTGCATGAAGATTTTTCTAATCATGTGCAAGTGCATGATCAATTGAAAGCATACTAACAAGTAACTGTGCTTCTAACCACAGTTCAGGAGAAGTAGTTCCAACCACACAAGTTTGCAATGATGTTTACAAATGTTCTTTTGAAATATGGTTTCAGGAAACACCAAATCGTTGAATTATGTTGGTAATGATTGGAACTTGCAACCACAGTTGTGTAATGCTTTTGGAAAATGCACACAATTAATGAAACATACCATTAATAAAAAAAAAAAACATTGTAAAGGTGAGGTCACATTAGTGAAGGTTTGGTAAAAAATCCCATTGTCTATTGTCAATAGTGCACCGATGCAGTGGCACCTGCAGGAGTACGGCTGTACGCACTGTGCGTACTATGAGCGCTCAGACCCGAGATTTGCCTCGCAAACATTCAGCAGTTAGTACAGCGGTTCTCAATTCTCAATATTCCGCCAAGATTCCAGTTTGAAGGGAACGTTTATATTCCATTCAAAATGAATTGAAGTGTGCGAGACGTGAATTTAAATTGTATATATCAGAGCTATATGATGTCACACTCGTCTGTGCTTGAAGACGTTGCGAAGCGCAAATCCATGAATGAATGATCCGAACTAAGTGAAGTAAACTTCAACGGATTTCCCTGCTCGGGGAGTATGGAGCAATGGACACTGTGTAGGGAGCATGTCAATCGGAACACAGTTCATGCACAGAGCACACTTCTATTGAGCTGATTATCTGAATCAGGTGCGTTAACTAAGAGAGACATGCAAAATATGCAGATGGGGTGCGGGGGGGGGGGGGGGGTGCTAGGACTGGAACAGCCATGCCATTAATTATGAATTGATCAGTCTTTTGCATGCCACAAAGTCAATTTCTACATATAAATATCACGCCAAATAAAAACAGACATTCGTGCCATACGCACCTTTATCATATAAGATCAGGTTAGCCTACAATAATTAATTAGGCTAGCTATTTTACAAATGGGAATAATGTTTTACATTCAAGCTAGGCTAGTCATAAAATTGATCATGAAAAGTTATTTAAAAGCATCTGAAATCCAATACATTAATTTGTAAAGCTGTTTTTAAAGCGTTTGCTGCATGGATTAAAAAATATAATAGGCTAAATAATTCAAATCATACAAAATTGCATTGCAGCAAATCATTTACACTAAGTTATTCAGAAAAGATTAATACAGTCTGAAAATATAAGCAGCTATACAATTATAGGCTTAACTTGTTGATTTTTATAATAAGTAAATACCATTACGCGACTATTCACAAGCTGTTTTAATTAATGTGTAAATGCTTGGAAATTATATTTAATGGTTTCAAGTCCATTCATTGCACGCAAGCCACCCAATAATCGCAATAAGCTTTGTGTGTGTTTTTTTTTATTATAACACAAAGTCTCATCTTTCTGTAAATTTTGAGATCGAATACAAACAATAAATGTGTTTTGCATTTTTTCATTTGTAGCGAGGTACATTAGCCTCAGTTCAAGCTGCATTTGGAATCAATGATATTTTACTCTTTAATATTTGCATCATGAAATAAACATGAATAAATATTTGAATGCATATTGAAAAAAAAATCTGAACAATTTAAACAAAGGAATGTCTCATGAAATCAATCAATTAGAGTTTAAAAAATATCTATAGGCCTACATGTTATTGCTGATTTTCGTGTTAAGATCTTTTTTTGTAGAGTGTAATTTTCACATGAATTTTTTGAAGGTAAGTGGTTGCAATCAATGTATTTTAGCTACATTTAGACAAAGAAATTAGTTTGACTTTCAACATTTTTATTTATCTATTTAGGCTAAAGGTAGCTATAGTGGTGTTTGCAACCACTGACCTTATACATTTATTATATTTCTTTCATCAACCCCCACCCCCCCCGCACCGATGCATGAATCGCAGCTCACACTTTTCCACCAGGGCTGGTGCCGGAGCCCAATTGGGAACCAGACTGCACTTTTCCAATCAAAAATATCCTGGGTCGGTGCCTAGATCCTGGTTCTGAACCGGCCCTGAAACCTTGCTTGTATCGAACAAGGGAGCCTATGATGTCAGTAGGCAGAGCTTCCCAAAGGCCACAGTTTGAAAGCTGACATTTTTTAAAGCTGTCCGGATTTAGGTCAATTAACAGCATTAACACAACAATTAAATACATCAGTTCAGAAATGGTTGGCAGAAGATATCAACACTCCCCTTCCTCAAGAGAAAACAAGCGATTGTGGTCACATGTTGATGTCGTAGAGGGTTTCGGCTCTGGAAATGTGAACCAGTTCTGAACGAGTGCCACTCTTGGCTGAGCACCAGTTCTAGCTCCGGCACCAGCCCCAGTGGAGAAACGGTAAGAGAAGACACTTTCAAACCAAGCAGCTTTCGGTGGTCATCATTACAAATTTGCATGACCAACTTGAACACAAGCAAGCACAGATTTCTACTGAAATTACAGGATTTTGCTAAGCAACAGTAAATGTGATGCACATTTTGACAAAAAAAATACATTATATGGGCTGTTTTAATGTTTAGTTTTTTTATTAAATGTTGATGAATGAAGTAAATGGCTCTTTTTATGACTGGGCCTTTGAATCATTGGTTCACACGATTCGTTCAAAATGCTGATTCATTCAGAAACTAAACACTGCTATGTTGCTCACAGACACACAACAGTTCTGCTGTGGCTTTATAGGTAATATCTTTGTTGGCAAAATTTAGCAAAAACACAATATTGTGTTTAAAATATAACACAATATTAACTTCTTATTTACTGAACTGTTATATAAAATAACATTTGGACTCGTGGTATTCGGACAAACAGCACTTGTGTGATATTGCTTATGTGTTATAAATATGAGACAATAACACATACAGGGGCATTTTGTGACCCAATACCTTGAATTTTAGGACATAACTGCATTGATGGAGTTGCTGCCTTGCATCATATTTGTCAACATTCAACTGAATGAAATGTAAGATGGCGTACAGGTCTGGGGGCGGGGCTAGTGCGTTAACTGTGTTCAATATTTTAATTGCGTAATTTTATTCATAACCAATTAATTAGGTTAATGTGTTAAACTGACAGCCCTAAATGTAATATAATGAAATTAAATAATTAAAAAAATCTTGATTAAACTTAACGGATATTTTTGCCAAATGTCAAAAACAAACACAAACAATAACAACAATAATAATAATAAAACTACGCAAAAATTAACACTTTTCAATAAGTTCCCATTAGGTAACATTAACTAACAAACTAGCAATATACAGTATGTTTACAGTATTTATTAATCTTAGCTGATAAAAATACAACTTAGTTGATGTTATATTACCAAATTCCACTTTTGATTTTAATAATATATGTATAATAATATTTTAATAATTTATCATTTTAAAATGAACATTAACACACTTTGTTTTCATTGTTAGTTGATGTAAACTAATGTTAACAAAAGGAACTTTATCGTAAAAATGAACAAATAAAGGCTTTTAATCTATTACTGTATCCTTCATTTTAGACTTACCCCATATGTCTAAACAACACATAACAGCAAAACTGAGGTTAGCTTCATTAGTGTTGGTCAAATGTTTACTTCCTGTACAAATGGCTAGAATAAGTCCAAAGTGGACCAGACATCATGCCAATAGTTTGGACCTGGTTTTAGCTGCATTATTAATCCTCCTCAGAGTAGCTTTGTTGGAAAGACATGAAATGTTGTGCTCTGGAAGCAGCTTCAGTATTTAAACTATAAATTCTCAACAGTCAATGCTGGATTGCTGCTTGCGATGGATCTCTCAATTTTTTTCTGATGTGGGAGCAATCTTTCTCTCAAATTCCCTGTGTCACCCAGTCATTGACCTCTGACCTCTAAAGCGGTTGACATCGGTGATACCAACAGAGGCTCTGAGGTGATATAGTGTGTAATATTGTGTGTGTGTGTGCATTTTCTCGGTTATTTGTTAATGAGAATTGCAATCAAAGCCTATCCTAAACAGTGCGTTCTGTTGTGAGAGAAGTGCTGATGGATCTTTTGGCCCTGTGAGGAAATGACAAGCGGCGTTCTGTTGACCTTTGCCCTCACCGCTCACCCAGTGCCATGTCTGAGAGAGCCACCTAACAAATCACACAGACACCAAACAGCACAAGGGCTCTCAGGCCGACATGTCTGAACATGCACACCTTCAGAGAGTGTTTTCAGAGTATTCCTGTGTGGGTTCGACGCTCTTCTTCACTGGCCCTGCCTTGAGCGGCTGCTTTAATTACTGCATTGATCCAATCGCAGCACTCACTGGCCCCCGACTCATTTGCACAACCATCATTTCCCCTCTTCAGTCAAGTATATTCAGAGGTCAACGGAGAACGAGCTTGGTAGTTAACAGGTGGTGTGAAACTGTTGTAAATGAATAGTCATTAATAAAACTACGAGTGCTGACATGTACATGTGTATATATTATACATTTATATGTTTGTATACATATTTTGATGGTTTTGATTGCTTCTATTGTCATTATTTGTTAGTCTCTTTGGATAAACGTGTCTGCAAAATGACTAAATGTATACATTGAACATATATTATGAATATGATATACATTTATATGGTATTCATAATAATCTCTGCATTGTGCCTAACGCTCTTAATATACAATGGAGGTTTAAACCATGAATGGTTCTGAAAAGTAATTTCCTGCATCTCAAACAGAAGAGCATTGTGCTAGCAACGCCCGGGTCATGGGTTCGATTCCTAAGGAAAGCAACAATTTATAAAATGTGATCCTTAAATGCACTGCAAATATGCCAAAATGCATAAATAGAAAAAAGTGCCATCGTAATACTATGGTATCATGTCAACAATGATTCTTCAAGTCAGTGTAGATACTGTACATAAAAAATAACACTATATTATTTTATTATACCATGGTTTATTCAAAAGGTAATAATTCAGTACTTTTTATTAGTGCAAGGTAATAGTCTCTGATGAAGTAAATAACCACATGCACCTTCAGAACGGAAGTGATAATTAGCCAAGGAGCACATAAACGTGTTATGACTGCATTAAAGACTATAATAATACAGATGACCGGAGGCCTGCGTTCACTTTCCCTTCGATGCGTTCAGTTCAGTAATCAGTACGGACTCATTACAGCAAAAAGAAAACTGTAATCAATACTCCTCCTGCATTTGGGATTGAAAGAGTTTCCTCCTGCCCAGGTGCAATGTCTTTAGCTCATTGATCCTTCCTCAAGCGCTTTCATCACATTTCTCACTGCGTTTCTGCTCCTGAGATAAAGACAGCATACATGATACCACCTGATGTCTGCATGTGGTCTGTGAAAGCGGTCATATCTGATATGCATTCAGAAATACAGTCAATGCGGTTACAGTTACATGCATCTGGAAATACTGAGCTGGGAATATATCTCTACCTAACATTTTCCTGGGTAATCAATTCAGGATAATTGAAATGTTTCCATTGATTTACATGTTTCTGATCTGATTTACATGTTTCTGATCTGATTTACATGTTTCTGATCTGATTTACATGTTTCTGTTCTCATGTCAGTGTCACGGTGCACACAACGGGAGGAACGAGGAACACGAGACGAGGATAAACTCAAATATACAGTCTTTAATTCGGACAAGCAAGGCAAGACAAGGCAGGGCAGACATACAGGAACACCGGGAGTAACAAGTAGACCAGACGAACACTAACTTAACAGACAGGACTATGAATACACAGGATAATCATAGATAATCAGACAAACACAGCTGGACAAGATATAACTATAACTATAAATAATGCATGAACCTTTCAGACCTCCTCTAAGCTTAAGAAATAGCATATCCTTGTATACAAGTCAGTGTGACTTTAACTTTAAATGAGCATTTATCAGAAGTAATGTTTTTAGCATTAAAATTCGATGCAAGCTGTGCATGTTTAATTCCTTGTGAAGTACTAATTCAGCATTACATAACTCTGCAGTGAATGGGTGCCGTCAGAATGAGAGTCCAAATAGCTGATAAAAACATTACAAAGAATCCACACCACTCCAGTCCATCAGTTAACATCTTGTGAAATGAAAAGCTGTGTTAATATGCTTTAACTTTAAATCGCTGCTTCTGGCTAATCTATAATAACGCTCCAGTTGCTCCAGTGAAAAAGTCCATCTCATGTTGTCTCTCACATCAAAATACACCCACATATTTGACTAGAACTGGTTTTGCTTGTAAATAGTTCTTGATCTGTGCAGATTTCACTCTTGATTCAGACGAGACAACTTGTTCACTCTTTTCAGGTTTTTATGTTAAATTGGTTTTGTGTTGCTGAGATTAATCTCAGAAGAAACAAACTCGTTTACATCCTGGATGGCCTGAGGATGAGGATGTATTTTTTCTTGAACTGTTCCTTTAAGGGAAGATGTATACTCTTTTCCATTTTCATTTATTTTTCTTTTTTAGTTTCAAATTGGTTTTATATTGTTAAGATTAGTTTGTGTGATAATGCACTATTAAAAATGTAATTTTAAAAATACTATGGTAAAACCCATAAATTGGTTAAAGGCAAGTTACCTTAAATGGTAAAAAACAGTAGTAAATCTAATGGGCCACTTCATAAAATATTAATGTACACCTTTTGGAAGTGAAGAAGAACCAGTCTTCTTGTAATTAACAGTAAAACTATAACCTGAGAGCTATTTGATGGGTTTTCAATAAAACAACCATTTCTTCTTAGGTTATTTCTCATCATCTTATGTACATGAGGGTTCATGTTGCATCTTATGTGGTTTAATTCATATTTATGTCATGTGTGTTACAATGATGGTGTTTTGCATTTGCCTTACCACCTGTTTTTAAAATGGTTTTCAATGTATTATGAAGGTAAACAATTTCTGCAAAATACAAGTTCAAACTGTAAAACCTAGAATATTGCTACAGTATTATTTATGGTAAAATTCTAGCAACAACAGCTGATTTTCTTTCTTTATTTTTTTTAAGTGCAGATTTGGCTCAAGGCTTACAAGTATTTACTGAAGTCTTTTTTAAATGCCTTTGGGAAGAATATCAAGGCTGCTGATGAAGTGTGCAGTCACCGTCACAGTCTATTTATGAACGGAGACAATTGTCTAGCAGCAAATGATGAAAGCCTCAGAAAGTCTTTGTTGCATCTGTCCTAGAATTCATCTGATCTGACCTCAGGAATCGTGTGAGATCTCTCTCTCTCTCTGTCTCTGCCCACAGAGTCAAACAGCAGCCTTACGTGCAGAGTATTTCCAGCTCATCAGCGGCGCTTCTCTGTAGCGATGGCAATGCACAGCTTTGACAGGTGGACTTGCCATCTCTCTCTCTCGCTCTCTTTCAGAGTGATAAAGTGACAGCTCCATTTGAAGGGGTCTGTTCTGACAGGACAGCGACTGGTGCCGAGCTGACTGCTTGTCTGGGACGAGTCGCACCTATTTCATCTGTGAGACTGCTGCATCTCAGGTAGCGTGACGACAGCACACCTGCACACGGGCAATCAACACCGTCACAGACTCTGGAGGCCTGAGTCGACGTCAGATCGGTAGACACACTGGCATCTTAAAAAATCCACCACTTATTTCCTAAAGCATTTTGTTTTTGCATTCAAACTGTGGTGAATGTCATTCCATCACACACAAAGCGTGTCCAGAAGTATGTGGACCCTCAAACAACACGTCCACATGTGTTTGGTGAATGCAGGACGGTCATCTGAAGGGTGTTCGGTGGCGTTCAGCTCTGGGCATCTTCCACGCTTGACTCAGTAAAGCACATTACTGGTGGATTCCTGTAACAGTGTCTGCAGGTGTTTAGTGGCTGTATGATTGATTTGTTGCACCTGTTAGTGATGTAGCTGAAACCACTAAACGTGTTATTTAGAGGGAGTGTCAACATATGTTTTGGTCATATAGTGTATGATGATGCATAGGTGTCTCTGATTAGCATATCCAAAGTCTCGGAAAACGTGTTTTTCCCCACCAATCTGTAGTCCTCCGATGTTCATATTAATATTTTGCATTGAAATTTCACTCGTTGAGCTAAGCTGATAATTATATCCCACCGTGCAATACAAGCAAATTACTTACATTTCTGTTTTGTCTTTAATTTGCAAATACATTATCCCTAAAACTGAGAAATTAATGCTCTGCTTGCAATCCCAAACAATCGGAGCAGTTTTCAGTCTCCACATGGAACAAAACGAAACGGTCCTAACTGAATAAATGCACATTTCACAGCATTAAACACTTTAAACTCATGCATTGAAGTGTTTACACTGACAGCCCTGATATACTGTACAGAGAGAATGATTCAGAAAAAGGTTTTCCACCTCTGCTTTATCCAGAGATTGACATTTTGATTTTCTAGTATAATCAGGCCAAATAGCATTTGAGTGCTATTCCTGTAATTTGTAAAGTGAAGAGCACTTTCAAACCCTGTATGGGGTAGTTACAGACACACAGGGGCCCGTGGGATTTGGTGGGGCAGTGCCGTCTCCCGCCGGTGACCTCCACTCTCAATTACACAGAGATTACCCAGCAGCCCCGGCCCCGACTGGTCAGCCTCTATACATTTAGAGCCGGCACAATTACGCTCACTCCCGCCTTCTAACGCCATTAAACACGGCCTGCTCCCATACACACAGCAGAGAGAGAGAGTTAATACAGACGTCACAGACTGAGAGAGAGAGATACAGATGGAGCTGCTGCTCAAGAACAACCAATGTGTTCTCCTACATCTCACAACATCATTGCCCTCCTACAGGAACACACTCATGACTGCTAACGCCATTAAACACGGCCTGCTCCCATACACACAGCAGAGAGAGAGAGAGTTAATACAGACGTCACAGACAGACAGACTGAGAGAGAGTTAATACAGACGTCACAGACAGACAGACTGAGAGAGATACAGATGGAGCTGCTGCTCAAGAACAACCAATGTGTTCTCCTACATCTCACAACATCATCGTTCTCCTACAGGAACACACTCATGACTGCTAACGCCATTAAACACGGCCTGCTCCCATACACACAGCAGAGAGAGAGAGTTAACACAGACGTCACAGACAGACAGACTGAGAGAGAGTTAATACAGACGTCACAGACAGACAGACTGAGAGAGATACAGATGGAGCTGCTGCTCAAGAACAACCAATGTGTTATATACACATTGATATGTATATGTACTGACCAGCTCAACCCTGCTTAGCTTCAGTGGGCAACCGGTCTTGGGCTGCAGGGGGATATGGCTGCCGACTGAAATGCATTGTGAATGCAGTTTGATGTTGAATATCAATGTATGGACTATGTATAAAGCATCTGCTCACAGTGATGCAGCACAAACACACACTTCAAACGCTTCTCTAAGATCCTAATCTCAGCGTAGTGATGCAGTATATGGTGTGATCCATGTCTTTATTCCATCACTGCTTGCTCCATAAACATATCTGCAGTAAAGCAGCGTCTAATTAACCTCACAGCTGAGCGACCAGACCTCTTAAAGACCTCATCTCTGTCCGCCGCCGAGTAAAAGCTGACAAAACAGCAGTCAAAGTGAAGTGAGTCAGCCTGCGCTTCATTCACTTCTCCTTCCTTTGGCTGAGCATCAGTGTTCATAAAGAGAACGCACAGGCTCGGCTTTTACGAGGACTGAGGAGAATGAGTCAGGCCTTCTCAAACTAAAACTGAGAGGAAAGAATGGGTTGTACATTTGTACACTACAGAATAATGCCTCTCCCTGGAGGAAATGTCAAGACATTTACAGGGCTCATCCGTAAGGATTTTTCTGCTAGAGATTAGATTTATACATCTTCACTGGCCTCACCACCAAATGATACATTGCTGATTAATAAAATGCATCATTATTAAAATAGATTGTCATAAAATCTTGTCACAGTTGCATGAACTGACTCAAGTCCCTCACACTGGCCATCGAGTATCGGTTCAATCCAGACTTATAGCTCAGCTGTCCGGTCGGATTACACAAAACATTATTCATGCATTGCTTGCACAGCAGCATGGCAGTTTTATGAAAAAATTAAAATGATGTCATTATTTACTAATTTTGGACCAAAGTTGTATGACTATTATCTACAAAATGGATGTTTCATTTTTGTAGGAAAATTAATGGATATTCTTCCCATAAAATAAAAGCTTTTTAGCTGTAATTTAATTACATAATTTGACTTAGAAAGTTAATTTGATTGAGTATTACTCACTTCTAAAAAATATTTTGTTTAATTTTTAAGTTAAGTTTTTAATTATTAAAAGTGCAAGATTTTGAGTAAACCTTTCTTTACTGAATTTTCAATTTTGATATCAAATCTTCATTACTCTTCAATAGACTTTAGATCTACAGTGCTTCAAGAATGTTTTTTTGTCTTATCTTATCTCTTCAGTTTTTTCTTCTGTAATTTCCCCCTTCAACAGATTCAACACATTGCTGAATTCACCCTGGTTGTGCATTTTCCAGAACTCTAATATGTTTTATTTCAAGACATATCTTCATATTTTGAACACAACTACTCATGCTTGCGGTCACATTTAACACTGGTGAATTTTCAACAATAGGAATTCCTATGATCGGGAATAAAAAAAAGGTTTTAAAAAATCCCTATATGGTTTGCCATCAGTTCGAGTTGGTCTCATGGATGTACTTTGTTGACCAACAGAAATCCACTTGGTTTGAAAGCGTCTCCTGCGTGAGCTATGCTTCATTCATCACTACACTACTGACAACAGACTATGGATCTTTTGTTGCCTGTGAAATTTTGCTAATGCGATCCCACCTTAAGGATGATGTTGGATGGGCTTTATCTGGCATGTGTCAAAGACAGTACTTTTGAGCTATAAATCTCAGCAGCAAAATATTCTTCAAAAATGTTTCAGATTTTGTCACAAGGCTTCTGGCAATCTCCAGGCATGACTTTCTCAGAAGTGTTGTTCCCTCTGGTCACTGTCTCAAAGAGACTGAATCTGTGAACTACAGAGGAGTCTGTTGATGTCTGGAGAGTTTCTGCCATGTCAGCCTTCGCTCTGCAACTCCTACTGGCCTCCTGGTCACTGCTTTGACAACCGCCGTTCTGGCTCAATTATTCTAATTTGATAGGATGGCCTGGTCTCATAGTGTCTGGGTCAAGAAGCTTTATAAAACCTGGAGAAACTGAATACATGTGAATACTCTTTGGCATTCACATTCATCTTACTTGGAGCTAATTAGGTGGCTTCAGCCATTTTATTCCACGGAGCTACAGAAATTGTGTTGGGTGCAAAAAACAAACAAACTTATATTTGTTTTAGAACATTCATCAGTGAGTCACTGCATATTAATACCACCAATGTATGAAAGTCTGTTTTTACCCATAACTGCAATTTAACTTTATATTTCATAACAGGGACTTTAATTCTTGTTACTGACTTTATATCTCCCAGCTGTGACTTTAAATCTCACAATTGCAACAAAAATGTTTTGCAATTCTGGCTTTATATCTTTGAACTGTTAGTTTAAATGGGTCTTGAACTGAGAAATCAAAATGTATTGTAATTCTTATTTCATATCTTCTGTGATTTAAAATCTAACTGTAACTTTATTTCTTGTAATTGCGACTTTAAATATCAGAATGTAGACTATTTCTTGTAAATGCAACTTTTGTTTTTCTTATAATTCTGGTTTTATATATTTTAACTGTGCTTTTAAATCTCAAAATTTTGACTGTTTCTTGTAATTTCTTGTAATTCTGGCTTAACATCTTTTAAATGTTATTTTATATCTCAAAAGTGTGACTATATTTATTGTAATTCTGACTTTATTTATTTTCTGTGAATAAAAAAATCCAGACTGTAATTTAGTTTTCTTGTAGAGCCCTGCACGGGCCTAAAATGTTGTCTTTTATTCCACTTCTCCGAAAACAGCCTATACTACTGTTTAGGGTATTACATTATTTCAGTTTTGTATGTAATGACAAAGTCATTTTTTTTATTTTATGTAATGACCAAGTGGCCAGCGCAGACAGTGAGCCTATGTTTGATCCATTTAGCCTTCTCAAATCATCACGACTTGCCTAAAATAAAATCTATAGATACACTAAAACAGTTTAAGCATATAACACATTAAACCTAGATAAATGTGTAGATATCCAATCATTTGTGCAGAGAGTGGAAGCGCAAGACATGGAAGCGCCAGCTTAATCACTTGCATTTTTTAAAGCTGAAACAACTTAAAATAAGCCGCACATTTTGCTCATAAAAGTTAAGAGTAATACATCATTCCGAACTATAAAGGGTCTACTTTTATTTTTGTGCATTCACAATATCAACAAATTGTTGTGCTTTTATAAAATAAAGAAAATAAACATGATGCACTTCCTGCAGTCTTGTCTTGAACAGGAGCGCTTCAGAACCGAAACTCAGCGAATACATGCCTCACAGATATGAGAAAAACTCTTCATCATAATCATAATCCATAAAGATGCACTTATTTCTAACGCCGTATCCAATGAGGAGATGGCGAGTCAGGATCTTCATCTTTGACACAGAAAACACTAGTTTATTAGTAAATAATTCAAATATCTCTTTACTATTTCACCCAGACACATTCATGGTAATTATTTTGCTGGGGTTTTGTGGCAAACTTTAGGCTATTGCGTGCATTTGAACGCAGAAGTCTTCAGCTGCGCTGATGGCACACATGCTGCTGCAGGACACTAAACACCATCGAGTCGCTCTTGACAGTCGCGGTAGCACGGTCTCGTGTTGTTTCCACCAGAACAACAATTTTTATTCATCACTAATTGATGGATGTCTAAAATATCAAAATAAGGAGAATTCTAAAACAGGCCCGATGTTCAGTCCGCGTCTGAACTATGACGTGAAAATTGGCTCGAAGCTCGGCCCTAGGGGTGTAAAAAAGTCTGGGCCTGTCGGGCCCGAGCTGAAATGCAGGGCTCTAGTTTCTTGCAATAGCGACTTTAAATCTCAGAATTGTGACTATTTCCTGTAATTCCGGCTTTATATCATTCAACTGCGAATATATCTCACAATTGCAACTCTATTTCTTGTAATTCTGGCCTTATATCTAACAACTATTTATATATTATATTTTATTACAAATGATATCTTAAATAACTATAAAACTCACAATTGCGATTTTATTTTTTGTAATTGTGACTTTAAATCTCCCAACTGTGACTTTATATCCCACAATTACAACTTTACTTCTTATGATTGTGGCTTAATATCTTCCAACTGTGCCTTTAAAAGTAAATCTACATTATATATCACACTTGTGAGATGGATTTTTTTATTTTCCATCTCACAAATCTCATTTTATCATCATATCTTTTCTTTCTGAGGCGGAGTGTGCCTCTACTCCACGTCCCTGGTCTGATTGTGCAATGACTCATAGGTGTGTGTGTGTGTGTGTGTGTGGGGGGGGGGGGGGGGGGTCCCTTTAAATGTGCTTTAATTTGAAATCAGAATAAAATAATGAATGCGTGTTATTTTCTGAAGGCAGCATATATGCCTAAATCCAATATTTAGTCAAATATGACTAAACATATGACATCATCATCATCTCTTTTTCAGCACAGTTTACTCTATAGGGGTAAGATATAAATGTGCCAGTATGTGTATGTATGAGCGTGAGTGTGTTTGTGAAGTGTAATGTGATGCAGAGCATCTTCCCCTGAGCAGTTTTGCATCGTCAACAACACCCCATTATTCATAAGGCTATAGGTGACGTTCTCTGAGCCAAGGGCCATTAAATACACTCTCTCTCTCTCTCTCTCTCTCTCTCTCTCTCTCTCTCTCTCTCTCTCTCTCTCTCTCTCTCTCTCTCTCTCTCTCTCTCTCTCTCTCTCTCTCTCACACACACACACACACTCCTCTTGTGGCTCCTTCACTGTGGCTCAGTAATGGTGGCAGACATTAGCCTGCTGGCTTGTAGCGCTTTCGGAAGTATCCGCCCCCCCGGCCTTCCGATAAAGAGGGCAGATTTTTAACAAGTCTGGCTCTTCAGCAGCCTGCTGATGAGGACAACCATTTGCTAGCAGTACATCCCTTACTCCTATCACCATCTCCCAAACCTGACCGGCCATGCTCAGCTGCAACTGCAGTCATGTACGTTCACACTTTTTGACATGTATCTTCTCTCCCTCCCTCACGCTCTGTCATTCAGCCAGCAAATTTAAAACCTTTTTTCGAAGCGATCGGATTCTAATAGATCAATTATAACAAGAATGCATCAACGTAGATTTTTTCATCAAGAGCAAGTGTCTCTCAACCACACACCTGTTCTTTTCTTTTTTTTTAAACAAGCAGCTTGACAGCAAAGCAAATGTTGATCACAGCATGACATAAATCCTGAATATGCCGTTTTGATGTGATGCTTACAATATATATAGAAATACATAACCACGAGGGCCACAAAACGCTTAGTCTTGTCATTGCAGCCGATTCTGAGGTTCTCAAATATTATATTACTACAGATGGCATCACACATATCCCATAATCAAACCTCACAGTAACCCACCAACCAGCAGAAAAAGCAGAGCGTATCACGCCACAGAGAGCGTAAATCAGTGCTTTGACGAGCTAAATCTGGCAGTTCTCCGTCGGGTCTCCTGTCCACAGCTGTCAGATTTATTGACAGCTCTGTCAGCTTTCCAAATTAATTCTGCTCGTTTACACCTGACGGCGTTACGGGCTGATAAATGCAGATTTGTGTTGGATTATAGTACCCTTCGGGTGAGATTTGTTATTGATGTCAGACAAACAACTTCATGTTGAAAGAGAGCAAAGGAGAGAGAGTGATACTTTTTACTTTCTCGGTTGTCTATATTTCATACTATTTTATTTTGTATAGAATCATTTATTAATTTGTATTACTTGCTTAGTCAAATTGCAAAATTTCATTTAAATTATTTTCTTTCATTTTACATTTATGCAAATTATTTCCTTTATTTATTAGTAATATTAATTTTCAACATTTACACTTAAAGGAACAGTTCAAATATAGGAACAGTCAAAAATAAGTCCTCTATCCATAATATCACCAGTGAAAAAATCGTCTGGCCTGAATTAGGAGAGAAATATGCACATACCAAGCAAAATCAGTCCAAAACAGTCAGTGGACACAACAGGAGATTGACCTTTTCACTGGTGGAAGATTATGGATTTTGATCAAAAGCAATGGTTTAAAGTTGAACTTCCTTAATTATAGATATTTTTCTTACAATCACATAGCTTCTCACTTCTCAAGATGTTAATTGATGGACTGTAGTGCCGTGGTGTGGTTTATTGTGATGTTTTTTTTATCAGCTGTTTGGACTCTCATTCTGACGGCACCCATTCACTGCAGAGCATCCATTGCTGAGCAAGTGATGGAATGCTACATTTCTTTAAATCTGATGAAGAAACAAAATCATCTACAACTTGAAGCCTGAGGATGACTAAATGTTCAGCAAATTATTTAGTGAACTACTCCTAACATGATTTGTTCCTAAAAGTTAATGATAAAGTGCATAAATAAAAGTGAATGCAACAAAAGGATTTTCTCTGGTAGTCTCAGACTTTTGGACTGTATTTTTGCAACATTTCAAGATTTGCATTGGTAACATGAATAAATAGTTTCTGTCATGCCAATAATGACCACAATTGAACTGAAAGAGACGAAAGCATTTCTAAACTAAACACCTGCATTACTTCCATGTCCTCTCACTAGTACTGTTCAATTGACAGATTCCTGTGACATTTCAGTTCTATATATATTGCTGCACAGTCGGGAAAGACTATGATTTGAATGTCAGGTGCTACAAATCATCAGAAATGTTTATAGGTGGACAGCTTACGTGTAATACCTTGACATTTCTGAGGGATATAGTTATCCATCATCCATCGAAAAAAGCACCATCTTTCGGATGAGACGTTAAACCGAGGTCATGACTCTCTGTGGTCATTAAAAATCCTATGACACTTCTCTTAAAGAGTAGGGGTGTAACCCTGGTGTCCTGGCCAAATTCCCACCACTTGCCCTTATCAATCATGGCCTCCTAATAGGAGTGTGTGGTGAGCGCATACACTTGATTGTCTCTATGACTCTCTCTCCTCTCCACCTGTAGCTGGTGTGTGGTGAGCGCATACACTTAATTGGCTCTATGTCTCTCTCTCCTCTCTACCTGTAGCTGGTGTGTGGTGAGCACATACACTTGATTGGCTCTATGACTCTCTCTCTCCTCTCCACCTGTAGCTGGTGTGTGGTGAGAGCATACACTTGATTGGCTCTATGACTCTCTATCCTCTCCACCTGTAGCTGGTGTGTGGTGAGAGCATACACTTGATTGGCTCTATGACTCTCTATCCTCTCCACCTGTAGCTGGTGTGTGGTGAGCGCATACACTTGATTGTCTCTATGACTCTCTCTCCTCTCCACCTGTAGCTGGTGTGTGGTGAGCGCATACACTTAATTGGCTCTATGTCTCTCTCTCCTCTCTACCTGTAGCTGGTGTGTGGTGAGAGCATACACTTGATTGTCTCTATGACTCTCTCTCTCCTCTCCACCTGTAGCAGGTGTGTGGTGAGCGCATACACTTGATTGGCTCTATGACTCTCTCTCCTCTCCACCTGTAGCTGGTGTGTGGTGAGCGCATACACTTGATTGGCTTTATGTCTCTCTCTCCTCTCCACCTGTAGCTGGTGTGTGGTGAGCGCATACACTTGATTGTCTCTATGACTCTCTCTCTCCTCTCCACCTGTAGCTGGTGTGTGGTGAGCGCATACACTTGATTGGCTCTATGACTCTCTCTCCTCTCCACCTGTAGCTGGTGTGTGGTGAGCGCATACACTTGATTGGCTCTATGTCTCTCTCTCCTCTCCACCTGTAGCTGGTGTGTGGTGAGCACATACACTTGATTGGCTCTATGTCTCTCTCTCCTCTCCACCTGTAGCTGGTGTGTGGTGAGCACATACACTTGATTGTCTCTATGACTCTCTCTCCTCTCCACCTGTAGCTGGTGTGTGGTGAGCGCATACACTTGATTGTCTCTATGTCTCTCTATCCTCTCCACCTGTAGCTGATGTGTGGTGAGCGCATACACTTGATTGGCTCTATGTCTCTCTCTCCTCTCCACCTGTAGCTGGTGTGTGGTGAGCGCATACACTTGATTGTCTCTATGACTCTCTCTCCTCTCCACCTGTAGCTGGTGTGTGGTGAGCGCATACACTTGATTGTCTCTATGTCTCTCTATCCTCTCCACCTGTAGCTGGTGTGTGGTGAGCGCATACACTTGATTGTCTCTATGTCTCTCTCTCTCCTCTCCACCTGTAGCTGGTGTGTGGTGAGCACATACACTTGATTGGATCTATGACTCTCTCTCCTCTCCACCTGTAGCTGGTGTGTGGTGAGCGCATACACTTGATTGTCTCTCTCTCTCCTCTCCACCTGTAGCTGGTGTGTGGTGAGCGCATACACTTGATTGTCTCTATGACTCTCTCTCCTCTCCACCTGTAGCTGGTGTGTGGTGAGCGCATACACTTGATTGTCTCTATGACTCTCTCTCTCCTCTCCACCTGTAGCTGGTGTGTGGTGAGCGCATACACTTGATTGTCTCTATGACTCTCTCTCCTCTCCACCTGTAGCTGGTGTGTGGTGAGCGCATACACTTGATTGTCTCTATGTCTCTCTCTCCTCTCCACCTGTAGCTGGTGTGTGGTGAGAGCATACACTTGATTGGCTCTATGACTCTCTCTCCTCTCCACCTGTAGCTGGTGTGTGGTGAGAGCATACACTTGATTGGCTCTATGACTCTCTCTCCTCTCCACCTGTAGCTGGTGTGTGGTGAGAGCATACACTTGATTGTCTCTATGTCTCTCTATCCTCTCCACCTGTAGCTGGTGTGTGGTGAGAGCATACACTTGATTGTCTCTATGTCTCTCTATCCTCTCCACCTGTAGCTGGCGTGTGGTGAGAGCATACACTTGATTGTCTCTATGACTCTCTCTCCTCTCCACCTGTAGCTGGCGTGTGGTGAGAGCATACACTTGATTGGCTCTATGAGTCTCTCTCCTCTCCACCTGTAGCTGGTGTGTGGTGAGCACATACACTTGATTGGATCTATGACTCTCTCTCCTCTCCACCTGTAGCTGGTGTTTGGTGAGCGCATACACTTGATTGTCTCTATGACTCTCTCTCCTCTCCACCTGTAGCTGGTGTGTGGTGAGCGCATACACTTGATTGTCTCTATGTCTCTCTCTCTCTCTCCTCTCCACCTGTAGCTGGTGTGTGGTGAGCACATACACTTGATTGGATCTATGACTCTCTCTCCTCTCCACCTGTAGCTGGTGTGTGGTGAGCGCATACACTTGATTGTCTCTATGACTCTCTCTCCTCTCCACCTGTAGCTGGTGTGTGGTGAGCACATACACTTGATTGTCTCTATGTCTCTCTCTCCTCTCCACCTGTAGCTGGTGTGTGGTGAGCGCATACACTTGATTGGCTCTATGACTCTCTCTCCTCTCCACCTGTAGCTGGTGTGTGGTGAGAGCATACACTTGATTGTCTCTATGTCTCTCTATCCTCTCCACCTGTAGCTGGTGTGTGGTGAGTGCATACACTTGATTGTCTCTATGTCTCTCTATCCTCTCCACCTGTAGCTGGTGTGTGGTGAGCGCATACACTTGATTGGCTCTATGAGTCTCTCTCCTCTCCACCTGTAGCTGGTGTGTGGTGAGAGCATACACTTGATTGTCTCTATGACTCTCTCTCCTCTCCACCTGTAGCTGGTGTGTGGTGAGCGCACTGGTGCCGTTGTCCTAGTGACAGCCATCGCATCATCCAAGTGGATGCTGCACACTGGTGGTGGTTGAGTTGAGGAGAGACCCCCCCCCCACATGATTGTAAAGCGCTTTGGGTTGTACAACAATACACAATAAAGCGCTATATAAATTCATCATTCATTCATTCATCATATAACGGATGGAAAAAGTGTCACTGCACATATTCTTCTAAAAAACCTTATGGTTTACTTACCACTTCTCTAACTTGTTAAAAGTTAAAACATTAAGACTGTATTTGTCAATGGGGCCAACTCAGCCTCCAAAAACGTCAGCAAACATGTTTCCATGAACATTTTTGGAAACAGATTAAATGATAGGCATGCATGAAACTTTCAAGCTGTCTCAAGCCGAGGATATGCGTATCACAAATATATCTAAAATATGCCGTCATATCTCAGCTTACTATAAATAAACAAAAATAATAAAAAAAACACTTAGACTAAAACATCTTGATAATCAACTACCATGAGTTGTTGTACGATTACTGAAATAGTCAATCATCTTGAGCAAATCCTAATGCACTGAAAATCATGCACAGTACGCATTTAAATGATAATAAATTGCATCGTTTCATCCCAAGCTTCATTATTACTTTTCAATATTTATTGAAACATAAAATACTTTTACCTTCAGAAAGGTAACAGTGTTGATGGTAACAGAGTAGACAGTTTTACAATTCAATTTGACCTTAACACACCTTGTTCTCAAGGTTGTGAAATGATAATTAATTTCCTGGAAATAGAATGCAATGCTTACAATTCCATTTTCACTTTTAAATGATCAGTTTACTATATACAATTATGTCGAAAGGGTTGATGGTAACAGGGGGGACAGTTTTAAATCTTAATTTGACATTACAAGACTTGTTCTCCAGGCTGAGAAATCATAAATATTTTTTTGGAAAGGAAATAGTAATTTAGTAATTAGAGTAATTTAGTTTAGATATTTTAATGTCCACTTTTTCATTAGGAATTGTGTACAAAATAATGGTAACAGATTGACGGTAACAGGATAGACCGTTTTAAATTTTAAATTGACATTATAACCTTTGTTGTCCAGGAGTGAATCAATAAAGAACTTTTTGAAAAGAGAAATTAATGCTGATATTTCAATGTTCACTTTTTTATTATAAGTTGTGAATTATACAAAATGATTGTAACAGAGTTGACGGTAACACGGTGGACTGTTTTAAACGTTAAATTGACATTATAAGCTTTTCTGTCCATGTGTGAAACTATTAAGTAATTTTTGAAAAGGGAATTTAATGCTGATATTTTGACATCACTTTTTTATTATCAGTTGTTTACTTTATACAATTATGGTTACGGGGTTGACGGTAACAGGGTGGACAGTTTTAAAATTTAAGTTGACAATACAAGCCCTGTTCTAAGGGTTGAAACTGTGAATGTGTACTTCTTGGAAAGATAATTTGGTTACACTTTATTTTAAGGCTTCCTTGTTACCGTGTAATTATACATACACGTAATGAGTAATATTTCTTAACTACTTTAACAATTTAGTATATGGTTAGGACTTGGTTTAGGGTTACTTGCATGTAATTATGCATAATTAATTGTTATTATAATAGTAAGTACATGTAACGTGTAACAAGGATACCTTAAAATAAAGTGTTAACGATAATTTTATTCTGATATTTGAATGTTCACTTTTATGCTGTCAATTGTTTACTTTACAAAGTTATGATAACATGGATGGCCAGTTTAAATGGACATTACAAGTCTTATTCCCAAGGTGTGAAACTATTATTAAGTACTTTTTGGAAAGAGAATGTAATGCTTTAAAAAATACTTTATGGTTTAAAAATATTTTACTGTTTACTCTTATATTATCAGCTGTATACTAAATGTGTTTGTAAACTATGGTAACAAGGTTGATGGTAACAGGGTGGACAGTTTTACAATTGAAATGGACTTGCAAGCCTTGTTCTCACAAAAGTAAGATAACAGGGTTGACAAGTAAGATTGTCCCCCACGAAGAATCAAAAAAGATGACTTTGACGTGTCCTTGAAAACTTCACTTCCTGAAAAAGCATAATTACATTATTGTTTTAATTAAAATTAGCATATTTTCTATTTATGCTAAGAGAAGAGCAAATGCATCCATATAGTAAAAAAAATCCCACACACGTGGATTCTTTGATCCTTTGTTTTGCAGAATGAGAAAACACTCATATTTCTGAGTCACATGTAAAAATGTAGTCATTTTTGAAGGAATACCCTGCTGTGTTGTTGTCAAAACTGAAGCAGTGAGTTCAAAGGAAAAGCATTACGTTTCCGATGGCTCTTTTGAGGGCACATCTAATGCCAGAATCTTCCTCACCGCACTGAAGAAGAGCGTAATGGGAGACTTGCTGCCAATCTCATCATATTACCAGCTCTCAAAACTGCCCGAGTCAGCAGTACCGCAGAGAAAACGAGAGAAAATGATTAGGACAATATTGCGAATGTGACATTTCTGACGGACGGAGATGGTTGGAGGCTAGATGAGCTGTGATTGGCCATCCGCTTTCTGTAATAAGTGATTTGAAGTTGGAGAACAGGTTTAAAGTAAGTATTGACGTCTCCCTCGCCCTTTCCCTCTCTCTCTCTCTCTCTCTGGTAGTAGAAAGTATGAAGCAAAGCTCACAGGCATTGACGCAACTGCAGCAAAATGATCATAAAGAGGAAATTAGCTGCAGGACACACACACACAATACATTACAGCTACTTAGAAAAGTACTTCCGCAGTGGCAATACACTTACATTATGATGAATCACAAACTATTCTAGAAACTATTCAACTAAAATATTTGTTTTCAAAGAAACGTGCACACAAACAAAGGTCTGGACCGAATCGAATCAGAAAAAGAGCAAAACAAACACCAAGCTGCCCTATGGGCTATTACACCCTTGCAGCGCCTCATGATGTCATCTTATTTATGGATGTCATTAGAGGAAGGGGAGGGAAAAGGTTGCTATTTAAAAAAGATTAAGAGCAGGGACAGAGATGAATGTTTGCGGTTCTTTTTACGCACTGCAGGTTCTCGTTGTCTCGTTTAACACACACACACACACACACACACACACACGGTCTGCTCCAGCAGAGGGGACTTGGGACAGTCGGACCGCTGTGCCCGCAGGTGAAATTCTCATCCTCTTTAAAAATTAATTATTGATGTCACAGGGCGAGGAAACAGGGAAAGGGCAACCCGAGCACAGCCTCTGCAGTCCACAAGAACAGACCTGTTCAGGAAGAGTATGAACTGTATTCAGAGAAAATCACGTGGCCTGTTCTGTGGTTTGTGAAAGTGTTTGTGAATGGACGACGGAAGGAAGAGATAATGAGTTTGAAGAGCCTGTCAAACACAGGCCAGTGTGAAATGGATGCTAATGCTGGAGAGTTCAAAACCGAGCCATTAGACATCGTTGACCCCTGCTTCTTTTGTCAATAGATGAACGCGGTACTGCCAACGGCCCAGCGCTATAACATTAGCACTCTCCCCAGTGATAGCATTAGCTTCGACAATGATTGCATAGATTGACCGATACAATTGAACAAATAAATGACAGAACACAGCAATTTCCTAAAATCTTCATAGTTGGATCAACAGCTGCATTCAATGAATGAATGAATGTATGAATCAGTCAATCAATCAATCAATTATTAATCAATCCAAATTAACAAAATAATCATCCATGAAAAATAATAGAATTTTGAATGCATTAAGTAATGTAATTCAATTTGAATGTATTGTATTTTGGCAATTTAAGTTAAATGTATGATATTTTTGCAATTATTGTGTACAAATATTTCAAATAAATAAATAAATAAAATGAACTCATCTGTACAATTTCCCTTCACCTAGAAAAATATGTAATTATGTAAAATATGTATACTCTGAAAACACACCTAAATGTCACTTAGAGGAAAAAAAAGAGCTAAAAGTACTGACTTACATATAGGACGCTAGGATAGGACGCTTTGCACATAACACATTTAATAAATAATCGTCTGTATTTTTTATGCTCATGCTTCTGGAGTGTCTATGGGTAGGTGACGTATCAATGTGTCCTATGGTGTGACGGAAATTGTAAAAACAAAAAAACCTCTAACATCGAAGATGAACCTCTCTCGTGCTGTTTGTAACTCTAAGAATGAAGATACATTTTTCTCATGGTATTTGTATGTTACGTTTTTTTCTACATGTTTGCTATGTCACACCATAGGACACCGTCCAATTTGTATGTGTAAACTACCTCTATACACCCTCCATACCTATGTGATCACCTACAAAAACTATTATTAAAATAATAATAAATAAATAAATAAGTTAAGTTAAGTTATCACTCTAAACCAGATTTTGAGTAAAGACTACATAAACAACATTTAATATACACTCTCTGAAAACACATCATAATACAGTAAAGCAAATTTTTCTTATTTTAGAGTTTTTAGAAAAGACCTTTACTGAAAATAAATAAATAAATAAACAGCTAAGCAAGCTGATTTATAATAGAACGTTTCACAGAAAATAAAACCGTTTCATAAATTGTAATGCTACTGTAATGCTTGTTCGGTTATGGGTTTTGGCTTTAAGCATTTCTGTATCTGACATGTTGTATTTCTTACTTTGGATGTGTGAACTCGTCCACCAGCGTGACCTTCTCCACTAGGTCTCCTCCGATGCTGCGCACCAGGTCGTAGAAGTCGTTTTCTGTGTAACCTTCAGCCGGGAGCCAAAAAGAGATGTCATTGAAGAGCGGTGGGTACTTACTGAGAGGCTGCGAAAAAGAGAGAAGAACAACTCCATTTGTTAGGAATACAATACATGCAAGTAATGTATATGATGTATAATGTATAATGTATATGTGTACACACACACACACACACACACACACACACACACACACGAGGATGTTGGTGTGAGTGAGGCATCTCTTCAGCCGGAGGTTAAATCTACAGTCACACCCTGAGGCCATCATACCTACAAGGGCTAGTATCCTCATAACAGCAGGCATCTGAGCCCTCTTGGCTCTCAGAAAACCTTGAACATTCATAAAACACCAGCAGTTGTCTTCCACAAATGAAAGCTGTATGGAGTGTGGTAAAAGATCTCAAACCAACCTCCTTTCTGCAGGTAAATGTGTGTTTACATCATCATTATTCAGCAGTTCTGATACTCTGATCTGATTTGCAGAGCGGCATTTAAAGTGTATGAAGCAAAAACTTAAGACATGTACAGTATAAAACCATAACCGAACATCTGCATAGAGTAAAGGGTAAGCTAGCAGTCTAGTTGGTGGTATGCCAATGTAATATGCTGAAACTTAGCTAAATAATGAATACATTTATAAATAATAATAATTTCACAAACTATAGCATAATACATAATAACATCATTTGCTTTGGGTTTTCTGGAATGGACTCAGTGGGCGTATACAACTGTTCATAAACTGTTTATAACCGCAGAAAGCCACTCAAAGCCGTGTGTCATATTGATTTTACAAGGGGATTTTTTTTCTTCTGTTGAAAAAAGCATTATAATCCATCCTAAGGTGGTTTGCTGCTCTTAGAAAGCCACCAGGCTGATTTTCATTGGTCTGGCTGGTCTGGTTTGCTGGTTTTAGAAGGATTCGGGGAATTTGTCAGCTGATCAGAGGTGTTTACTGTGCCATATGCACTGTAGGAGAAATTAACTGAATCTCTAGTAACTTCCATCATTCGAACAATGTTGTTTCAACAGTGTACAACAGCTGACATGTCATGCAGGTGAAATGACTTCTACTATTTAACTGGTTCAGGATCAAATTATTGCTGTGAATAATGAACATTGCATCTGAGGTTAACGTTGTAATTTTCAAATCAATCACCGGATATATATATTTTGCTCAAGAGCATGATCTGTCCACTTGTGATTTTAACATAGACTATGCTTCTAGGTCTAGAGCTGTAGTTCCAATCACACAACTTTATACATTTCCATTGAATCTTTGGTTTCAGGGAAACACTAAACCACTTAATGTTGATAATGATGGAACTTGTAACCACAGCTGGAAGTAATGCACCACAATTTTGTCAACGGAAAATATTCAGCTGAATCAGAAAAATCAAATGTTTTGTTTTTAGCTGAAATGGATTTAAAGGGCCAATATCATTTATTGAAACAGTGACATTTAATTGGCAATGCTATGATGGTGATTTGACTATGTCAGGGTCTATTTTGTGGTAAACGTGTAAGCTGTGTGGACCCTAGAACTGGGTTGGCAATATAAATTTCTCACTTTCAATCAATCTTCATTTTGATGAACCAATATTGATTCTTAACTTGCAAGAACGATTATTTAGTTCATGGTGTTTTCAGTTGACTTGAAGAATTAAACAAAACTTCAATAACCACTACTTCTTGTGCACATGCCTCCTATTAAAGGATCCCAATACGCTGTTACTTTAAATATGAAACCCTCAAATTTAAATTCAGTCTATTTTGTTTTGATTTTCAAACAATAAATGTCATTTTGACTGTCTTTAATGTGGAATGACTGATCGCTGTAGCCGCTTCATTTCAAGCGGCACATGAACTGATAATTTTTCTCTTTACTACTAGTTCTAGCATGAAATAAACATGAATGAATATCAGAAGGTGTTGAAAGAAACCGTACAGCCTACTGAAACACATGGTTTCATCACACATTTCAACAGAAGGACGATTATAATACAAATAATAATAGCCAACTTCAAAACTGACTGTAGAGCTCTCACTGAAAGACATTCATGTCTATAGCTTGTTAGTACTTTACCCCAAAAACAAAAATAATTTACTATATATATGCATTATATTACATATTAATTATAGCTTTACTTAACCTGGTGATGTCTTCATTATTTAATGCTGGTTTGAAAAAAACATGTCATGAAAACAAGCTTTTATTACAACCACCGTTCAACAACAAAAAGGAATATAAACAATTAATTCAATTGTATTATTTCAAGTTGGTATTAAAACTGCCTCGTGTGATATTTAAATGTTTTTATACAACTCAGTGTGTTGATTATTACATTAATTTGATTAATATGTTGACTATTAAATAAGTTTTATTTTACGTTAGAGTTTTGTGTTTGGGCTAAATGAACACTTTAATTTGGTTCAATCTCTAATAGTTGGTTAATTATGCTTTTGGGAAAAGAATACGCTCTTAAAATCTTTGTCATATCTCGGTGTGCTTGATATATATATGCAAACATAGAGATCATGTAAGATGGCATTAGTACTTGTGAGGTTATTAAAGTGAGGACAGTGTCCTTGTGTTATGGGAACCTGCATTGCTCTGCTTGTTTTTGGCTGTGTGTGTGTTTGTGTGTGTGTGTGTGTGTGTGTCATACAGCATGTCTTATTGTGTGCAGTGATTTATAGTGTGCACTTGTGTGTATGTTGCACATGTTGCTCTCACGGGACATGACAAAACACACAAGGGCAGATGAGCGTGCTGACCCCACGGTCATACCTCATTACCAGCGCAGAGAGAGAGACAGACAGAGAGACTGTCATATATAACCCCTGCAGAGCATGAGGCAAACTGACAAGCAAATCTCTCTCTCTCTCTCTCTCTCTGAGTAATGGACAGTGGGCAGAGAGGGAGATGGGCTGAGAAATGACCTATAGCCAGAGAGCACAGGTAATCAGTCACACACACATTCCCTGCAGGACGACCATCCAGCCTGCCTCATAATACACAGACACACACAGACACACAGACACACACACACACAGACACAGACACACACACACACACACACACACACACACACACACAGACACAGACACAGACACAGACACAGACACAACACACACACACAGACACACACACAAGAGGACACATTCAGTGTCAAACCTTTAATAGACCAAGGTCCCTCAACAATATAGTCCATATGAGACATACAGAAGGTCACGTGTGCAGAGACGATCTCATACTGTCCTCAAAACACCTCTCCTACAGTGTGTGTGTAACAAGTTCAGTGCTAATTCAAACAGCAAAATTTGTTACAGCAATCAAGGGAAATCACAGTAACAGAAACAAGGCATTAACTATCCCATATATATTATTATATCCCAGTTTAATGTGCAAAGACACGCAGTCTGTCCTCAGCAGTACAAAAACAAATCGTCGTCGCATGGATTCAGACCTCGGTGACAGCGTATTCAGACCAGCTGTTTTGAGCTTGCAAAGCTGTCGTCGTCACGGTCTGTGCGCTCGCAGCTACGCTTATGACTGACTATTATGGGATAGCGTACTGCGTGTGTTCATTTGACCCTTAGAATAATAGCAACGAGGGAAACAAATCTGAGATGGAGAGAGGCGGTGCAGCGAGAGAGGAACAGAATATGAATGACACATCGGCACTGCAAACCTTACTGACATCACAAAAGAAATGCACACTGGGAAACATACAGAGCCTGGTTGAGAGCTAAACGCCTGTTCTCATCAAGAATGATAACCATCAGAATAACTATGACGATAACTACAGCATATACTGTGCATGATTAGAAGCTATTCCAGCCGTGTCTTTCCTTCTCGTTATTGATATAGCTGCGGTGTGGATTTTCATTTTCTTATAGAATTACAGTGAACATTTTGGAATCACTCCTTTTTTCAAAAATACATATTTTATGCTCACCAAGGCTGCATTTATTTGACCAAAATATGATAAAAACAGTAATACTGAAGTATTATTACACTTTAAAGTGAATCCATGTTAAAATGTATTTTATTTCTGTGATCAAATCCTTCAGAAATCATTCTGATACACTGATTATTAATTAACGCTCAACTACACAATGAAACTGAATATGAAAATCACATTACTTTTTATGCATCATTAACAGTGCCCATGAAAACTAATATATATGTTGACAACTTACAAGCTATACAAACGAATCTTTTATTACTCACATATAAACATGACATAGTGCATGCATACTTCTGAGTTTAACATTTTAACATAAACAGTTACCAAAAGTGAGTTGTCCAAATATGTTGGATTATTTTTATCTTTTATGACCAGTCCCACAATGTTCTGTAATGTTTCAGAAAGCAGAATATTACAGAAACGTCTAGAATGAAAAACTATATCTTAAAAAAAGAAAGAATAAGAATGAAAAATGCAAAATGATTACAAAAAAGTATCTGTACTAAACCATGTTCCATAATGAACCATAAAATAAAAAATATATATAAAAATATAATAAAAATATAAAATATAGAAAATATATATATAGAAAATATAGAAAATGAAAAATAAAAATATGAAAAAATAAACATAAATATAAAAATATAAAAAATGAAAAATAAAATAAATAAAATAAATAAAATAAATAAAATAAATAAAATAAATAAATAAAATAAAATAAATAGAAAATGACCATAAAACCATAGGAAATTATGTTTTCAACATAACATAATAAGAAGTTAGCAGTGAATCATAATAGAAGGATTTCTAAAGGAGTCACTGACACACAAGACTAGTGAAAAATCAACTTTGCTTTCACAATTTCATTTTAAAATACAATCAGATATAAAACCGTTTCTTTAAATTGTAGTATTTTATGTTATTACTGTTTGGCTATATTTTTTGGTGAGCCTTGGTGAGCAGCAGAGACATCTTTCAACGGTTTTATTCCAAACTTTTGACCACTAATGTGGCATGATTATTAAAAAACATCACAGTTCCTGTTTTAGAGATGGGCAGTAAATCTTACCTGGAAGGAGACGGGCTGATAGATGTCGGACAGGCGGAACTGCTTGAGGAAGCGCTCATCCTCGCTCCAGAACAGCCGGATATCAGGGATACCAAACAGAACCATGGCCAGTCTCTCCAGCCCCAGTCCAAACGCCCAGCCCATCTTATCCCCAGCACCAGCTGCAGAGGAACAGAGCAAAACCTGCTCGTTTCATTATCTGTTTCTCAGAGTGTGACAGACAACTGTTATAATGCAGCTAGTGCGATCCAAAGCCTTGCCGTTCTTCTGTTGTGTTGCAGCAGGTAAATAGAAACCCTGCACGAGAACCTGAAAGCAGAACCCACCGTCCATGGACCGTTTTTGATCGCAGTGCGCATGATTCATCGCTTCATGTTATTACAAATAATAACTCAATTGTTTGCTACATAATCTCTCATAAAAACACAATAACTCAATCCTCTATTTTGGCATGTTAAACTCCCAAATATATTGTTTCTCACTGAATATTCAACAATTCATATGTTAGATGAAGTCAAATATGTCTGAATGAGTTGTGATTAGTGTTGAGTGTAATGCATTATTACGTAATCAATTATTGCCATTCAATTACCTTGAACAAGTAAAGTAAGGCATTGCTTTTCATTTTTACTTTGTGTGTAATTTAAGTGCAGTTACCTGTGATGTACTTGTATAAATAAATACTGTATAGACTATATAACAATTATATATATAAAACAATAGTGCTAATGTTAAAATATACACTATATTGTGAAATCTAGTGTGTGTTTTGATTTATAATATTTTGGTCAGTTCAAGAATAGTTTAAGCAATGTTGTAGTATTTATTTGAAAGAATCAAAAGAGCAGTTTAAAGTCTATCCTTCTTCAGCTGGTTGAGGTTGATATGGGATGCAGAAAGTAATTAGTAATAAGTAATGCAATCCTCTTTAGAGGAAGTAAATAGTAAAGATGACTTCTACATGACTTTGTGTTGTTATATGAAAACAAATATGGACAAAACCAGTCATAAGGGTCAATAACAAGAAATAGATGCATACAGCATCTGGAAAGCTGAATAAATAGGCTTTCAATTGGTGTATTGTTTGTTAGGATTGGACAATATTTGGCCGAGATACAACTATTTAAAGATCTAAAATCGGAGGGTGCAAAAGAAAAAGAAAAAAGAAAAGAAAGCGTGCCTTTAAATTTGTCCAAACGAAGTCCTTAGCAATGCATATTAATAATCAAATATTAAGTTTTGATATATTTATGGTAGAAAATGTACAAAATCTCTTCATGGAACACGATCTTTACTTAACATCCTAATGATTTTGACACGTACTATGTATTATTGGCTATTGCTACAAATATATCCGTGCTACTTAAGACTGCTTTTGTGCTCCAGGGTCACATATTTGTAATATACAAAGCCAGGTTCATTTGATTAGGATTGCATTCATTGCAGATTACAAAGCAAGCAAGAGAAGAGGAGTTTTTTGTGGAATAATTAAATTGAGATATCTTGTTGATTGACAGTCAGCGACAGGTCTCTCGTGTGATCAGTGCTGGAAATAGTGCCGCTATTTCTGATGTGATTATAGTCATTATGAATTTTTATTTGCTGAGCAACCCTGAATGACCTATGGTGTGCAGAAGAGTGAACAAACAGAGTTTTCTCTCTCTCTCGCGCATCAGCGAGGCATTTCTTCAGATGTGAGGGAAATGTGTTCATATGTTAATGAAGGGAATGCTCAGGGGTCAAAGTGCTCAGCCAGACGGGACAGAAACCGGAATAAATCTAACCTTCACACGTATAAATCAATCAACTCTCGCTTCCTCTCCCAGGTGGAGATATTAGCGATTCCGATCTCTCTCTCTCAAGACCGCCGAATTAAAATGTGGTTTCAAATACTCATTTCACCAATTGCAAAAAAATAATAATATACGTACAAATTTGGGTTTTAATTGTCTCCACGCCTGAATAAGCATGACTTGAGCGGAGTGGGAGCTTGAATTTGATTTAAATACATGATTTCTATGAAGAAAATTAAACGGTGTTTGCCCATCAAAAATTAAAGCCACAATCATTGGGTGTTGTAGAGTTGCTAAGTGGCTGTTCTTGGTGTTTTTCTATTGCCTTTAGTCAACTAAATTGGTTTCAGACCAGTCCACCACATCAGACTGAAGTGCCTGAAACAGTTTGTGACTCGAGTAACACACATCTACAAGTTACTCAATCTAAATGACCAGCATATCTGATTATATGATGCTGTTTTTACCAACTCATTCAGCGGTTCACTTCCTCCAACAGTCACTGAACTGAGGAAACAGTTCGATTCGGACCAAAGACTGATGAACCGCTGATCATGCATGAACCAAACGGTCCAAAAGAACCAGTTCGGAAAAGAATCGTATTTCCCTGTTAGCCTGAGGCTCTGGATTACAGGTAATAATGTTGTAAATTATGTTCAGTTTCTTGCACAGACTAGTCGTTTCACTTCATAAGACTTCAATATATCACCAGGAGCCATGGGTATTCATTTTGTGTTGCCTGTATATGCTTTTTTTATTTTCAAAGTGATGTAACCACTGACTTGAATCGTGTTTACTGTTCTATTGAGAAAAACACGTATTTTTATTGTGTTTCAGTATAAACCATCAGATTGGATTTCACTGTCAATTTCTCCATTCATTGTGCAACAGTCTGGTGACCAAAAGACTGTGTTTGGATTTCAGATAGATTTGGATGCTATTCCAATGAAAAACTTAATTAATGGAGAAATATCCTTCGCTAAAGTGTCAGGAATTGTAAAGTTGACTTCTACATGACTTTGTGTTGTTATATAAAAACAAATGTGACCCTGGACCACAAAAGCAGTCATACGGGTCACTTTTTTACATTGAGATTTATACATAATCTGAATTCTGAATAAATAAGCTTTCCATTGATGTATTGTTAAGATATTATTTGGCCGAGATACAACTATTTGAAAATCTGGAATCTGAGGGTGCAAAAAATCTAAATATTGAGAAAATCATATTTTCAATCGCCTCCAAATTAAGTTCATAACAATGCATATTACCAATCCAAAATTAGGTTTAGCTCTATTCAAGGTAGGACATTTACAAAATATCTTCAAGGAACATGATCTTTACTTAATATGCTAATTATTTTTGGCATAAAAAACAAATCAACAATTTTGACCCATATTGTTGGCTAGCTACAAATATATCCGTACTACCTATGACTGGGTTTGTGCTCCAGGGTCACAAATATGAAAAACAAATCAACTAATGCTTATCAGAAGTGTTTCCTGAGCAGCAAATCAGCATATCAGAATGATTTCTGAAGGATCATGTGACACTGAAGACTGCAGAAATGATGCTAAGAATTCATCTAGCATCACAGGTAAAAGTTGGCGAAAGGAAAATGAAAGCCTTTTGCACATTATGAGGCATCGTTCACGTCCGCAGCATGCTCCACAGTATGAGCAATAGTCACACTGATGCCTGCTTTAGCAAGCACATCTAATTACACGGATGATGATGATGCAGATGGAAGGAAGACTCCACTAGAGTCGCTCCGGCGCCGAGCTTTGGATTGATGGTGGGGCTGATTGCTATCACTCGCCTGTCAGTGGAAATCACGAGCACATACAGGGAGATAAAAGAGAGGTGTAAAGCGTTGTGACACAGCTAAGAGTGAAGCAGAGGCTAAGCGGATGGGTGCCTACACACACACGGCGAACGCCAGAGACGTCAGCCAGAAGCGGCATGATCTGGCTTTTTCAGAGAGGATGATGTCCGATGCACTCGTAGCCAATCGGAGCGTGGGCTGTGTTTGACGGCGTTCGCCTCCTGATGACATCAGCAGGGCTAACAGTCCTTGGCAGCTTTGACTCACAGCTTTGCCAATCCCACATTCTCTTCCCTCATCTCTCTCATTCGGTCTCCTGCATCCCTCCAGTGCTCCTTCCAGTCTCCCGTTGTCTCCGTTCCCTCGCTATTACTCACTTTACGCCCTTTCATCACCCCCGTCCCACTTACTATCAGCTTGCTTCTAGTCTTCCCTTGACTCTGAAGTCTCTCAGCACTTTCCTTGTGTGTTTTTTTCCTCTGGCGTTGATTTGCACTAGTTGCCCCTCACCAGAAACACACCTGCTGTTTTCAGCATTAATAATCATGTTTGACAACAGGCCGGAGTCTCTAAACAGCCGTCGGCATGCTGGGAAACAGTGCTGGTTTAGCTTTCTTTACCATGCTTATTTGCAGGCTTTGGCTGGGGTCAGAGCATTTTGTGTCATCTAATGTCTACTTATTAAAAGTTTAAAAAAGTCTTAAGTAACCCATCGATTAAATTTGAGTTTGGATATGGAGAAGCCTAATATGAAGATGATTCTGGTACAAAACAAATACAAAAAATCACCTAAATAATTAAGTGAAACTTTTCATTTATAATAAAATACATACTGTGTAATTCGTAGAAATCTTTTTAAAATATATATATACATAACTAAACAAACTTTGCTTTACATTTTGAAAATGATTGCATGTTTATAGTACATCAAGTTCTCTTATCTCAAAGACCAAGACAAAATTAAAACATAAATATGTACAGTATGTTTCAAAAAAATATGTATGATGAAGAAACATATCTATTTATTTATTTACTTGTATTTATTAGCAAAAAACTAGCATACAAATAAAATAAAATAAAATTAGAACATTTTGGACTGGAGAAAAATGTCTTTGTTTAAACCCTTTTTGTGTAAGACTATACATATATTTGTTAGAAAAGAAACCAGCATTAAACATTTTTTAATAAACATGGTCTATGCTCACAAGTCTTTGCTAGACACACCGATGTAAGAGAAAGTAAAGTCATAATGGAAAGATTGTACGCGGTTGATAGGTAAATGGGAAAATGTGAAGCATAAACACTAAAAATAATGAAACACAAAAATATATTTGAGTTTAACCACAAAAAGAAAAATACAAATTACATAAAAACTACATACAGTATATATACATGCATACATATATAGCCGTGCAAACAGTATTTAGCTATGCTTTGACGGATTCAGAATTCTAATGTGAGGCCAAACTTTGTGTCTTTATCACTGAAGAAGAACACTTTCAGAGTTTTGTCATATAATCTGTAGTGCCGTAAACGAATCCCGTTTTTCATAGCAGACCCCACATATAGCTCACTCCATGAAAACGCATGTCAAACATGCTGTAATAGCACCGTAAGAGAGTTCACAGCACTGGTGAATGTTAAACGCACTCATGTAAAAGAAACATTTGATCTTTTAGACCAAGTCTGTTAGCTTTGAAATCATCCACGCATTTACTTCTTAAAGAATTCAACTAATCCATGATTTTCATTAGCAAATTATGGTTCATGACTATGATTGTAAGGTTACTGGGTATTAAAAATGGGACAAGCCATTTGACGTGCCTCAAAAACTTCCCGCTTCAATATGAACACGTCAACACAGCAAAGCAAGTGTGTGTCAAGTCATTTCATGAGGGGTTTAAACAGCAAATAATAAAGTTAAAGCCACGGCCAAGTGGTTTGCCCATACATTGTATATTTCTATATTTAAGACTATTTTCTGAATAGCATTTGCTAGATGGCTAAAGATGTCAGATATTTGTACAGTTCTTTATTCCTGGTATAAAACATTCCTTTGATATTTTAGCTGTGATCTGCGTGTGGATAAAGGAAAGTGATTTGAGCTGACAGACTCCCACAGATGACCGTGTGCTAATCCTCTCTGGAGCATTTTTACTTTCTCACACATCTGTTTGTTTTAATCCTTCTTTCCACTTCAGTAATCACAGAGCAAATGCTTTTAATCATTAACCCGACTAACAAGCCGCACTATTTATCTACGGCTGCCGAGTCAGACAGACCAAACAGAGGAGGAGAGCACTTAAAGATGAAGACTCTCCGCTGCTAATGAACGAGACAATTTGGGGATGTTGGACTAAAACCTCTAAAAATAAACCGATCTTGTCCTCTCGTACGCTAATTGGCTGATACTCTCCATTGTTTCAGCATTTCTCAGAGAGCATAAGGCGTCGCAGTATACAAACACGCTGTGTACGTGTGAAGCGCTCAGACGTTGAGAGCCATTAATTTCACACTGAGAGAAAGAAAAACAGATCACAAAACCTCATCATCAGGTATGTGTCTTAAATTACCATTAGAGGAAAACAGACATCTGCAGTCCATGCAGAGACGGAGAGCCTCGTTTATTCTGTTATGGACATAAAATTACATTTGCATAGGTAAATTGAAATGGATTTTGCAGGGGGAATATTGTCTCACGCAGCTGCTTACTGAACCATTATCATATATTAACACTACAGGTTATTAACTACTGTGGCTTGCTTCGTAATGAAGTGCTTTTGTTAATTTGTGTCGATACAGGGACAGTTAAACATTATTTGAGGGTGAAAACTGTTGGAAATTAAACTTTGACTTGGCTGAAATGGGGAAAATATCACTTTGATTTGGACAGAAACACTAAGATATGCGGAAAACATAAGGTGCCATAGGTGATTGTCTTCAGAATTAGTTTGTGTTATTCTGGTTGAAAGTCTCTTCACATCCTGATACAATCATTAAGTTAAGTGGTGTGAATTTATTATATATTCTGTGGAAGGTGTAGGACCAACAAATGTTCTTCCAATCAAAACGCTCGTTCCGATATTTTAAACTTTTGTAAAATAAAATAAAGTAACAGTGATTAACAACTGAACTGAACAAATGAACAAGAAATCAGAAATTATGGCTATTGCATATTAAAAGTTTGTAAAAAACAATTGACAACACTTTAAAAACATTTTGCCCCCATTTTTCATGAGTTGAACTCAAAGATCTAAGACTTTTTCTGTATACACAAAAGGCTTATTTCTCTCAAATATTGTTCACAAATCTGTCTAAATCTGTGTTAGTGAATGAGATAATCCATTCACCTCACATGTGTGGCATATCAAGATGCTGATTAGACAGCATGATTATTGCACAGGTGTGCCTTTGGCTGGCCACAATAAAAGGCCACTCTAAAATGTGCCATTTTATCACACAGCACAATGCCACAGATGACACAAGTTTTGAGGGAGCGTGCAATTGGCATGCTGACTACAGGAATATCCCACCAGAGCTGTTGCCCGTGAATTGAATATCCATTTCTCTACCATAAGCTGTCTCGAAAGGCATTTCAGAGAATTTGGCAGTACATCCGACCGGCCTCACAACCACAGACCACGTGTAACCACACCTGCCCAGGACCTCCACATTCCGCATCTTCACCTCCAAGATCATCTGAGACCAGCCACTCGGACAGCTGCTGCAACAATCGTTTGCATAACCAAATAATTTCTGCACAAACTGTCAGAAACCGTCTCAGAGAAGCTCATCTGCATGCTCTGCATGCTCGTCATCCTCATCAGGGTTTCGACTGCAGTTCGTCGTCGTAACAGACTTGAGTGGGCAAATGCCCACATTCGATGGTGTCTGGCTCTTCTGGCTCACATTCAATGACGTCTGGAGAGGTGTTCTCTTCATGGATTAATCCCGGTTTTCACTGTACAGGGCAGAGAGCCTGTATGACGTTGTGTGGATTGAGTGGCCCATGGTGGCGGTGGGGTTATGGTATGGGCAGGCGTATGTTATGGACAACAAACACAGGTGCATTTTAGTGATGACATTTTGAATGCACAGAGATACCGTGACGAGATCCTGAGGCCCATTGTTGTGCCATTCATCCACGACCATCACCTCATGTTGCAGCAAGATAATGCACGGCCCCATGTTGCAAGGATCTGTACACGATTCCTGGAAGCTGAAAACATCCCAGTTCTTGCATGGCCAGCATACTCACTGGATATGTCACCCATTGAGCATGTTTGGGATGTTCTGGATCGGCGTATATGACAGTGGGTTCCAGTTCCTGCCAATATCCAGCAACTTCACACAGCCATTGAAGAGGAGTGGATCAACATTCCACAGTCCCACAATCAACAATCTGATCAACTCTATGCGAAGGAGATGTGCTTGCACTGCGTGAGGCAAATGGTGGTCACATCAGATACTGACTGGTTTTTGGACCCTTCCGGACCCCCCAATACAGTAAAACTGCACATTTTAGAGTGGTCTTTTATTGTGGCCAGCCAAAGGCACACCTGTGCAATAATCATGCTGTCTAATCAGCATCTTGATATGACACACCTGTGAGGTGGATGGATTATCTCGTTCACTAACACAGATTTAGACAGATTTGTGAACAATATTTGAGAGAAATATGCCTTTTATGTACATAGAAAAAGTCTTAGATCTTTGAGTTCAGCTCATGAAAAATGGGGGCAAAGAAAAGTGTTGCGTTTATAATTTTGATCAGTATAAATATAACAAAATAAAATATATAATAATTAAATAAATTAATGAATAATAAAAAAAATGCATGAATAAAATAAAAGTCACACTCAATTTTAATCTGTTGTTGTTGCAGTGTAATTACACAAATGATTGTGAGCAATATTAAAAATACATAATTTCCTCGCTGTAGGTTAAGGGTTAGGCTTTGGCTTTTAATTGTGCATAATTTACAGCATTACAGCAATATTACTATTATAACCATGTGTAACATCTAACAAGGGCACATTTAAATCATTAACAAATAAATAATTAAATAAACTAGTTCAGAAAATGTTTATTGTGTTAATATTTTGTGATAAAAGAAAAGGTAAAAAAAATAAATAAATACTGTATTCCTTACCAGACCATGATTTTTTCCAGCTAAAGAACTTATTCAGATTTACCTTCAGCACTAACACAGGTGTCTGGCTGGGTGCTGGATACTATATCTGTATATATGAGTTCAATATCAGTGCTGAACAAATCAACCTGGAGCATCTGGAAACTAGAGATGAAGAAAAGGGATGGCGCGCTTCCATGCATTATTGAATGCTCTAACCATATGATTGAGGGCAAATTTAACTTTAGTCTCACTTGTTTTATTCATACAGATGATGAGAGGCCGTGTCTTCACGAACAGGTTTGCTGAGGAGATGCGGTCATGGGGAAAGCCCAGAGGAGGTTGGAGGCCACGGACGCAGTATCAGGATCTCTCAGTCTGAGGGTCAGCCCCGCGTGTAATGAAAGCACCGGTGATGTGTCACGCAGAATACAAAAATCACCGCCTAGACGACTAGAATGAAAAGCAGGACATGTACGTGACCATCAAAGCGTTTAGACACAGGGCCTAAAGTTCACACTCGCCAAATGAGAGTAAAAATCAACGCTGGCGATTATATGAAAGTGTTCTTTTAAGTAATTCTATCGATCCCTAAGAACCCGATATGGCTTAGTGCAATTATAAAATTGCAAACATGGCATAGTAATTATATAAATATGTAATCTGACGCGCTCATGATAATTCCATGATGTATTCTACCAAAATAAAAGCCTCTCAGCGTTTGAAAGCAAAAAACAACAACAATAAGCATACATATTACTATTGCAATATAATAATAATATCTGTATTGTTATAAATTAAAATTATTATTAAATACTTTACAGTTCAATTCATAATTTTATTCCCCAACTGACCTGAATGCCAAACTTGGCAGGATTCTTGGAGGAATAAGATTTGTTATAAACACGTTATAGACACAAGTTTATATATTTTTGTTCTTGGGTTGGATTTTATTTGCATGTTTTATGATATCTTATGATTTTTTTTGTTGCTAATTCTATTTAATTCTGGTATTTACTGTATTTTTTCTTGACTGTAGCATTTTGGTACAACATGTGATGTTTTTAAATGTGCTTTATAAATAAAGTTATTTTTTTTTTAGATATTTAAACATCTATTTGCACACAACTAATTAAAATGTAATTCCAAATGTTTTTCTTTGCTTGCTGCTGTTTTCTGCATGTCATTGTCTTTTCGACTAGGACTAAACTTGAACTAATCTAATCTAAAGTTAACCTCTAAAATGACCAATTAGCACTGAGTGGCGAGCGGCGTTTAATCTGCTCTGAAATCCTCTGAACTCAAACATTGACCTGCGCTAAAATCTTGTCTGACAGCGTCCTCGTTTATCTCCATCTCATCCGGCCGTCCTCTGGAGTCTTTTTTGTTGTGTCATGCTCATTTTGTCCTCTACTTAGAGGACGATGACAAGCGAGTTCCTTTTATAAACCACAGCAGCAAGTACAGCTAATTATTCATGAGAGGTTGACAATGTGGCTTAACCTCCTCTAAACGCCGGATAAAAACTAAGCCAGGTTGAGTTCCACTTTCACAAAAACTTCCTCTGTTGCCATTTGCATTTAATCCTCTCCAAATTAAAGGTTGTTTTTGGCGTTGTGTGCATGGTTAGCGCTTCGATACACGCGGCTAATTCTTCACATGACATGCCGTGGTATTATAAAGTGTGCTACCTGTCACAAAGAAGGGCTTTTCGTTTTAATACATTTAATTAATAGTTGCACCTCTGTGAGACGCGACTGAAATCTCATATGGATAAACAGATATATTAGCATGCTTGGTTCATTTACAAACTTATTACATCTCAATTAGCGTGTCTTGGCTATGCGGGGATGAGTGCTCTCTGGTCCCATTGCAGCAGCTGCCTGGGGACACGAAAGCCCAACACTCACGATGACATATTCATTCTCGTTCCTGTCTTGAGCTCCACAGTTAGTCTCTGTCTTACAAACTCAGAGCTGAAAAAGAGCAGTGAACCAGCTGAATTTAGACTAGGTCACGTCACGGTCTCGGTCAAGCAATGGTTCAATTTAAGCTGCAAAAACTCCTGCTAAAGCAGTGATATATTGCATACGACCAGCAAGAATTGAGTATACAGCATGTTATAACAGCATCGCTGAGCTATTGATGCTGATCACTTGGCACGAGTTCAAAGGGTATTGTACTGGTTATATTTTTCTGGAACTGGTACATTTAATGAAGAGGCTAAAACACAATGGTAAGTGAAATACGGTTCTTAAAGTGATAGTTCATCTGAAAACAAGACATTTCTTAACATTTGTTAACCCACAGATCATCCAAGATATATGAGTTTGTTTCTTCATCTGAATAGTTTTGAGAAATGTGTTATTCCATCACTGTCTCACCAATGGATGCTCTGCAGTGAATGGGTGCCGTCAGAATGAGAATCCAAACAGCTGATAAAAAACATCACAATAATCCACACCACTCCAGTCCATCAGTTAACATCTTGTGAATCCAAATCCATCATTAAGAGTAACTTCTGGCCAAAACATGACTCCATACATGTAATCCATAATAATGCTGTCTCGCATCAAAATGCACCCACATATTTGTTTCGAGTGTTTTTTGGACCATTTTTGCTCATAAACGGTGCTTGATCAGTGCATATTTCTCTCCTGATTCAGACCAGACGACCTTTTCACTGGAGAAAGCAATATTATGCATAGAAGAATGAGTTTCTTGTTTTTGTGATGTTTTTATCAGATGTTTGGACTCTCATTCTGATGGCACCCATTCACTGCAGAGCATCCATTGGAGAGCAAGTGATGGAATCCTAAATTTCTCTGAATATTCTCAGACACACCGAGGGTGAATAAATTCTCTGAAAAGTTTAATTTTTTGGTGAACCTTACATTTTGATAATCAACCTCAGGAGATATTTATAAACAGCTCAAACACTGATTTGCTAAAAGCAATAAACAATCTAAATGATCTATTAATCTAAATATCAATACACAAATCTAAATTAAACAGACAATGTGTATTACATTTGGAATATAAACTAAATCAGAAATAAATAAGAACTCCAGAAAATATTTTTACATGTATTGTGATTTAGTATCATATAGCATTTCATATGATTTTACTACAACAACTATAACTGTAGTTACTATATGGGAATTTGTTCAAAACTACTAAATTTTGTTATTACACAAACAAACAATCAGACACACATACACACAGACACACACACACACACACACACACACACCAGGGGCGCGGGAACAGGGGGTGCTGAGGGTGCTGCAGCACCCCCTGTTTTTTTCTGTGGGCAACTGTAAACTGTTGTGAATAAAAAAAAATATAGGCTAAATTTGTTATAATAAAGATTCATTTAAACATTGCTATGGTTGCTCCGATGTTTATAACATTTAGTATACATTGGCTATTTTGTTATCTATTTCTATGTGATCTTCGACATATTTACCATTTGCCCATTAATTTAACAGTTGTAAGAATTAAAGTTATCAAAGTTATTAAACTGATGCAGAGCTATTTGATGCACATCCTGCCAAATCACGCACGCAGCACTGCCAATGCTTGCTTTCATGTTTGTGAATGTTATGTTTGTGTTGTGGGATCTGTAGTTTGTGGCTTAAAAGCAGAACATGGAAATATCATGGATGTACTGGAAAACATTTTTCTTTTTTTTTTCAGCGATATGAGTCTTTCCCTTCTCCCAAAACAGCGATTAGACTATGTTTAGGTTTTTTTTCTTCATAAAGTTAATTTAGAAAAACCTTGGGAGCCTTTTTTGTTCGTTAAATGTTTTTTTTTCTTTTAAGCAACGACCAAGCGGCCAGCATCAGAGTTGATCGCCTATGTTTGATTAATTTAGCCTTATCAAATCATCACGACTTGACTAAAATAAAATCGATAGATAGGCCTATAAACAGTTCAAGCATATCACAGTGTTAGTTTAAATGTTTAACCTATATAAATGTGCAATATCCAACAGTTTGTGTGGAGAGTGGAAGCTGAAGCGAGCTTTACAGGACATGGAGGCTCCAGCGTGGTCCCTTTTCACTATACATTATTAATTCATTATGAATTCATTGTAGCATATTCCCATTTGTAAAATAGCTAATTGTTGTCTAACACGATCTCATGAAAGTGTGTAGGCTATAGCAAGATTTTCTGTTTCACGATTCCCCCCCCCAGCACCCCCTATATAAAACACCTTCCCGCGCCCCTGACACACACACACACACACACACACACACACACACACACACACACACACACACACACACACAAACCGGGTAACAAGGTTGAACATTCATCTTAAAATTAAGCTGTGCTAATTGTGACAGATTCTCATTGTATCAAACTATCAGAACTTCAGGAAATATGTATGACATGCCACACTAAACATATCGGGGGAAAAAACATCCGAAGAGTTTACAATCTCAAAACTGAGCTGTGAACCATTTTCCGCTGAACTGGGTGAAAATTCCTGCAAAAGCCACGAGATGCTGCATAAAATGGGGCATCACTTTCATAAATGCAACCATATACAATATCATGTTTTGCATCTAAATGAAAATCTGAGCACATCCATTTGTGATAAACTTACCGTGCTTTACTGGTAGAAAGCTGGAACATGCACTTAACACAGTGCATGGTCTCGTGACACATTAAGACATATTTAAGAGTCAGATGACTCTCCAGCAAATCAATTAAAGTGAACAAATATAAGCGGTTTTTCAAAATTAACTTTCTTCTAATTATTATTATTTTTTATGTCTCAAAAGTTGGAAAGGGACACAAGGGTGATAAAAGACCCCAATTACAAGACTGATGATTAAATTCAGTCATTATGTACATTAATTAAAACTCCAGACTTGTGCAATATTCATGTTATGCTCTCAATCGACTTGATTTGGCAGCTTTGCATTCCATTAGCATCTATTTCCAACAACTACGATTAATTCTTAATTATCCAGTGATGCATTAATTCTTTTCTGGCTGTGCTTTGTTGTTTCAAATGAAGCGCAACAGATATATTGCATTGCGGGATGGATCCGGCCATAATAATAACCACTGACTATGAATCTGCAGACGAAATTCAGCAGCAAACAACGTTCAACAAGGGGGTGAACGAAATGACTTAATATCCGACTTCATCTTGACGGACTGAAAACTAAATATTCTCTTTGATAATAAAGTTACATGTTTTTGTCCCTAAATTCGGATTACAAGTCGTAAACACTAAATATGCAAAGTCACCACCTGGTCCCATAAATATTAGATGGAGATGTTCTGATGTGAAGGGACTTAGCATGTCAGCTCATCTAACTAAACAGGCAAATGAGTCCACACTAGTCCCTGAAGCGTTAAAAAACGCGATGCAACAAACTCGTCCAAACGGCTCTCATTAACGAACGGTTCAATAGCGGAAGCTGCGAAAAATCCAAGCATATGGTTATACTTGAACTGTTGCTATGATACCAAACGTGCATATTGCTGTAGTAATCGAAGAAATTGCAGTGAGATGGAAATGATTGATTTGCTCAGTCTTCCGTAGCTGTTATGATGATTATATAGCAGAGCGAGAGTGAAACAACGATATCAAGCACACAATCAAACACTGAGCGCAATGCTTAGCCTACAAACAGTCATACTTATCATCTAATTCATACATTATCCATTGTTCTCAATGAGTAAGCCTACAAATTCTCTATCAAACAATACAGTAATGTCACTGCAAGCAGCAATCAGTGGGTTTAGAGGCAACTGGGGACACAAAAAGGCTTTAAATGGGACATTAATGGGTCACTGGTATTCACAACTGTATGAGGTTTACTTGAAGATGTTTGAAGCATGTTATGTTCATCCTGATGTTGCATTGATTGCACACCACTTCTACAAGAAATCAGACCACAAACCAGCGACTCAAAACCTCAAAATGTCCTAGTCAGAAATGAAAGAGCATTCCGGATGTATTTTAGTCCATAAAGTTGAAAGCTCACGTGAACACACTCTTACTAGCCGAACCCATTCCCAAACTTCTGAGGCTTTTCTGAAAACCTTTCCGCTCGTCATCACTCTGAAAACATCTGTGGTTTCTGTGGTGCCCAGTGAACTGACACAAAATGATGCAATTACATGTTGTGGTTAATTATTACATGCATATGGATAACACGTTATTTTTTGTTTTTTTCTTCCTCTAACCACAGGCAAGAAGCAGTGGTTGCCTTACTAAAGCCTTGGGGTTTCTCTAATCGGAAGTGTGCATGCTTGATCACTGCACGGCAAGAGCATGGCACTTAACCCAGGGTTGCTTCAGGGGACTTCTTCCAGTAACAATGAATGCAAGATGCTATGGATAAAAACATTTTCTAAGAGAGTGCACATTAAAACCCAAAGACACAGAGCATTGAGAATCCACAATTAAAGAAGCTGTAAACAGGCAAATTAATTTTGATTTGTCCAGATTACATGTAACACAAGACACCTGGAAGCTGCAGTAGAATACTACAAAAATAGAGAGCAAGACAAATCTTTGTCTTATCTTATCTTAAAGTGTAATGACAAAAACATAACACAATAAAAACACAGTTTGACATCCAGCAGGGGGCTGTTTCATAAAACTAGTTTACCAAATAATCCAGGCTTATTTCAGTTATTCTGACTTACTGTCGCTTGATTTGGTTTCTGAAAGCAGAATGACCATAGCTCAAGCTCAGTCACTCCTTGAACACGGACCGATGGGAACGCAGTTGACTTTAGTTAGTTGACTTTATTATATGTCCAAAATAAAAGTATATTTAAAATGAAACTTAAATAATAAAAGCAATAAACGTATAGGCTACAAGCAACTGTATTTAATGTATAATGTAAAATGTTGAGAAATCTTAAAAGTTTAAGGAAACCAGCTTCAGCAGATTTGTGAGTTTTCTTATCTTTTTGTTGCATAAACTGAAAACAAGTCGAGAAAACTCAAAAACCTGCTGAAGCTGGTTGCCTTAAACTTCTCAACTTTAATTTTTTTACAGTGTATTTGCATGACTTTCTAACACTTACAGATGAAAAATATACCTGTGACGTGTCAGTTATTCACGGAGGAAAACACAACGTCTCAAATGCATCGAACAGCGCATATATTCAGTGTTTGCCTCGTGGATCGATCTGATCCATGATCAACATTAAGAGCTGCTTAAAAATAAGCGTGCACTTCAAATTGTCCTTTATGAAACCGCTTTAGTCACGATTTATTTGTTATTTCAAGTCAGGTTTTGGACTTTAATCCCCGCTTTTCTTATAGCGTCTTTTATGAAACAGCCACTGATGAGCAAAAGAAAGCAAAGTAGAAAACAAAAGTAATGGAGTTACCTTACTGTATGGCATATTCTTCTTCTTACTATATTACACAATATTATATTAAACATCTCAACAAGATAATAGCACCTATAACGATGTGCTTAAGTTTAAGATATAAATGCTGCTCTGGAAAACAGCTATAGCTCCATCGTAAAATAATGTGCTGTAACAGAATTGAAGAAAATGGGAAAGCCCTATGCATTTGCTTGAGTATCAACGCACTGTGAATCCACTGATTCAGCGTTTTAGCCACACTATCAACTATTGTTTTCAACCTCTCAGAGCCTTCCAAAGGAGTTTATCAATAGTGTACTAGCAAGCGTCCGTGTCTCCACCCCATCCTACTGACAATACTCTTTCCAGTTTCCTTGAAAGCATCTTTGACAATTGCTTTCTTCCTGGAAGGCGCTCTCTCTTCCCAAGTCCTGAGGTTGAAGACAGCCTCGGGCGGGCAGCGTGCCAGTGCTTTGACCCTTCATATTACAATGCTGTCCTGATTACATAAAACAATTGCTTAACGGGAAAGTTCACCCCAAAATAATATTAATTCTAATAAACAATTTACTCACCCATATTTAATTTCAAACTCATGATTTTCTCTTTTCAGAAAATACAAAGGAAGATTTCTGATGAGCATTTCAACTGTTTTTGTCTATATTATGAAATTCAATAGGTTTTAAATATTTAAGCTCCAAAAAGGACATAAAAGTTGCATGAAATGAATTCAAGAGACATTGATCACGTACACAAACACAGAACAAAGCTGAACTAAGTCAACGTGAAATACAAAATCACCTTATCTATTTTCTATCATCTTAATTATCTTATTTTGAACTATTTATTTATTTGTTTTTCTTTCCATAATTGTATCAAAATTTCATACCTCCATTTATGCAGGACTTCTCCAATAATTTGTTCTGCTTAAAGTCTGTCTCTTTCTTATAAACGAGTCTAGTTTTCACTTTAGCTGGAAACTGCAGTGAATTTTATGCATACATAAGCTTTTAAGAGTTTAGGCAAATGCAAATTTGCAATGAGCTTAGGTTGCCAAAAACCACGACATGCAGAAAACTGCAGGGACACATGTATTAGCTGATTTAAAGATTAAAAAAAATATTTGACTTGCCAAAAAATAAGCCATTCTCAAAGTACAATGATAAGAGTATGTTATTTGATAAACGTAAACCCCCCGTTTTTCCTCTGAATGATCTGTTTCCTGTGACCACAAGCTGTTGCATACAAAACAGCCACATGCATATTACATAACACACATCCGCACAGCCAGTCCGAGTGAGATGAACTTATCCCAGCTGAAATTGAACATGCTACATATCACTAGCAGCTGTGACTGCTTGTCTAAATGGGATGTAATTTACACAATGCAAGCCTTAGGCGTTACGGAAAAGCCATCATTTCAGTAAATAGGCCAGAGAAATACATTGCACAACGAGAGAAACAGAGTATCTCATTCACTCATTTTCCTCCGCTTCTTCATTGCCTTCTTTCCCTCTCTGTCCTTTCGATGACTCTATTCGCTAAAGCGTCCAGGACTATTTGTCCCCCTCTCTCGGGTGTGATGGCTGAAATGGAACAGTGCACAAGCAAATGTTTGCACTAACAGTACAACCCCGAGAGTCCAGACGTGCAGGAGGCAACGATGACCGAGTATGTGTGCTTGTCTTTTAAGAGGAAGAGAAGGTAAAGGGGTATATATGACTGTAGGATAGACAGAACGACAGACTAAATGATAGAACAACAGATAAAACAATAGAAAACATTATAGAAAGAGAGAAATACAGACAGACAGACAGACAGACAGACAGACAGACAGACAGACAGACAGACAGACAGACAGACAGACAGACAGACAGACAGACAGACAGACAGACAGACAGACAGACAGACAGACAGACAGATAGATAGATAGATAGATAGATAGATAGATAGATAGATAGATAGATAGATAGATAGATAGATAGAAATGAAAGGAAAATTATTAAATTATAGACAGAACGATGACCGACAGACAGACAGACAGACAGACAGACAGACAGACAGACAGACAGACATAGAGACAGAGACAGAGACAGAGACAGAGACAGACAGACAGACAGACAGACAGACAGACAGACAGACAGACAGACAGACAGAGAGACAGACAGACAGACAGACAGACAGACAGACAGACAAACAGACAAACAGACAGACAGACAGACAGACAGACAGACAGACAGACAGACAGACAGACAGACATAGAGACAGAGACAGACAGACAGACAGACAGACAGACAGACAGACAGACAGACAGACAGAGAGACAGACAGACAGACAGACAGACAGACAAACAGACAAACAGACAGACAGAGAGACAGACAGACAGAGAGAGAGAGACAGGCAGACAGACAGACAGACAGACAGACAGACAGACAGACAGACAGACAGACAGACAGACAGATAGATTTTGGGGAGTGAAACATGACCTGGACACTTCATTGTGAGGTTCACACATTCATTTTTGCCATGTTCTATATTATACCCATTGTCTAACTTGCTACTGCTTTTGTAATACAAAGGTGCATGATTCATCAGGCCAATAAAGCACTAAAAGACACTGCAACTGAGAAAGACAAAGGATGAGGCAGATACAGAAGAAGTAGAGTCTGACTGAAGGAAGGCTGACTGATTAAAAAACTGCCAGCTCCTCAAAAACGCAGCATCCTGACAGAAGCCCTGTAATGAGGCCAAAGACACATGTGCGTATGAAAGAGAGAGCTTTAAGCGGAGCCGGTCACAACTGGCACATGATTTATTCAGTGCGGGAGGGCGGGGGGTATTAAGGATTAAGACTAAGATTGAAAGCGCCACCTGAACCAGAAAGAGAGCTCAGCTGGTACCTTCCCCACCTACCAGCCGCCCCCCGCTCCCCTGCCGTCCCAGAGGCCCCAGGGCGTGTGACTTGAAGGGCCGTTAATTGTCACCAAACATGGCTTTAATCACATTCCCCGGGCCCCCCGCCCTCTGGGGCGTGACTAAACCTCAACCACGCTGCTGACGCGTGCCGTCATTAACACCGGGTCCCATATGCTGTGGACAGTCCCGGCGAGGTCCCACAGGGCTCTGTCCTGGGCTCGCTGAAGAATTGATGCGTTTGGGAATTACACGCCGTGCTCTAATGAATAACTAAGTGGATCTACCGCCAAACTGGTGCTGCACTGTTACCCCTCCTCCCCTTTCATTAGTGAAGCTCTACCCCTAAACCAAACACACCACCTCTGGCACACTTACTCCACGCTTAGCATATGGCGGTCACGCTTAGAGGAGAATAAATAACCTTTAAACTTCCCAGGACGCCCCGTTCCTGTTTTTCCTCCTCCCTGTCTCACTCGTCCCCATACCCCCGCCGGCCGCCACACGTTTAATGCTGTCTTGCTGGCAGATTTTTATTGTCCTACCGCTCTGAAGAGAAAAGAGAGAATGTGTGAGTGTGGACGGGCGTGTGAAATAAGGGGGGTGTGAGAAGACTGAATGAGAAGTTGCCATAGCAACGGAGCCACACTGCTCTGCCGCAGTGAAGAAAGGCAGAAAGAGAGAGTTGGAAGAGTGAACCTGAGAATGGAGGGGGGAGTGAAGGAGAACGGCGGAGAGGATTTGACAGAATCCCTGCAGTCCGGGGAGGAAGCAGGGAAGGAGAGGGCTGGGACATCATCGAGAGAGAATCAAAGAGGAGACTGAGTGAGAGTGAGTTTGTGTTTGCGTAAGTATGACGATAGTCGATGCGTGAGGAGGGTCAGTTTGTCAGCAGTTGTGGAACAACTCTGAGACACCAGCAGTTAAAGGGAAAAAACTCCCTTTCCTTCCAAATCTGTTTTTTTCTGTCTTTTTCGCCGAAAACAGATAGCGCTGAATGTCATTGCCGGGTGTTCATGTTGAGACTCTCAAAGCTGAATGTCATTGCTGGTTGCTTGGATCAATTCTTAACATCGCCAGGGGGAGAATGCGGAAAGTTACACTTGGTCACCATGTTGAATTTTTACTGTTCTAATAACAATAGAATAACAAAAATCAATATGCATTCAATAGATGCACTTTCAGAAGATGCAGATACACTACGTAAATGCACCTAGTTGTCCGGGTAACATTTGTTAACGTTTTCCCCAAACCACTCATAAGGGAGCAATCATAGATAAGACATGGATGAAGAAAGCACAACTCTAACATTAGTTGCAATATTGCAACAGAGTGAACAAATAGTTGCTGCTGGCATTGGCGTCATCGCGTATGCTAATATTTGCATATATCATGGGATTTATATCAGTATTGCATTTATATGGCCAAGTGTAAATGAGATGTGCATACACAATCAATCATATACCAAATAAATATATGTTTGTGTTTGTAACTCATTCCACCTCTGAAACATCTTTTTTTTTGTCTCTAAGCACATTTCAACCTCTCCCTTTCAATCAAGGTCAGTTTACATGATCTAATCCATCCCTAGTGGATGCATTTGGGTCCAATCCTACATTTGATTTCTCACTGAATATGCTGTATTCTCAGGGACAGAAGCTGGGACGGTACACTTTCAAGGTACATTAGGTACATTATTTGCCCCTAAAGGGTGCATTTTAGTACCTTAAAGGTACATGTTAAAGGTACTGGTGGATAGACTGACACTCTCCCGTGTTACCATGTTTTCATAAACGTGTACATGGTCACATGGACAAGGAAATTAATCACACTCCCTGGTATTACATGTGACACGATTAGAATATCATCTATGGCTACATTATAATACTTAGACACTACTGACAGATATTAAGTTAAACCATTGTTTGACACAGATTATGTGGGTTTGTTGAAATTCATTAAAATCGCTTTTACATTACTATGAAAACTTTGATTAAACAAGCCCCGTAACCTTGACAGGAAGGCACAGTTTGCCTAAACGCTGCCAGAATGACACCCGTGAGCGGATTCACATTGAGGAGGGGAGCAAGGCCTGCTGACAGCTGTCTGGAGACACAAGGGCTTTGTTTACTCAGTTGTGAATATGCATTGCCACTCGAGTGGGTATACACAGGGATAAAGCAGTGATTGAGTACAACCAGACAGAAGCACACTCAGTAATCTGTACTCCTGTCAGGCACAACACTGCGAAAGACACAAACTTTCTACTAAAGTCCTATCAAAGCAGGATTACAAGTGCCCTTGCTGTGCTGATAAATACGAGAGAGTTTCCATATTATCATTCTAGACCCAGATTTTCATAAAAAGTGGTTTACGACTCTTTGTTTGATCATTCAGTCGGACTATAATCATTGCGATTGACCTTTTTTGCATCCACACAGAAGATAAAACTGAACGAAGATGTGAGGATCATAAATAGAAAGCTCTTTACAAGAAACACTCTTTATCCATGCTGCCAAAACTATGCAGGGGAGCAGTAGCCTTCCAGCACAACGGAAGAGAGGCACTTGACCGTGAGTGGTTTCAAAGAGAGAGAGATGATGGGAAGGGTGGAATGGAGAATCACAAATAAAGTGAGAGAGAGAGAGACGGGGGCTCTTAAGGACTTGCCTTGAGGTTTTAATTATTGATGGATTCAAAATGCCAGAACACACAAGAGGACCTAAAGATAAAATGCAGAAAAATATTATTTGTTGGAGAAATGCCGCCTACTGAATACACAAGAATATTCCAGTATTAACCAGAATTTGGCCATATTCTGATTATGTATGCACAATCCAACTGCAATAATCCCATTTAGCAAAATTCAGATTACAAGAAATCTGAACAAAACATTCCACATATGCCTGCATTAATCTAAGTTTTGGGTCGTGTAAACAAACACCTTATTTGGAATATTCACTGTAATGGAATATTCATTTATACCTGCATATGAGCAAACAAAAGTAAAAAAAAAAATGTAGTTTATTTCTGTGACCAAAGCTGAATTTTCAGCATCAATAATACTCCAGTCTTTAGTGTCACATGATCTTCAGAAATTCTATTACGCTGATTTGCTGCTCAAGAAAAAATATGATTATTATGATTATTACTGATGTCGAAAACAGTTCTGTTGCTTTATATTTTATGTGTAAACTGTGACTCTTTTCATCAAATATTCCTAAAAAAAGAAAAGTATATATATATATATGTATTTTTTTAGGATTATTTGAACGAATTTGAATAATTTATTTGAAATAAATATTGTGTTACATTATAAATATATTTACTTTCACTTTTGATCAATGTGTAATTATAAATAATTTTTAGTAAATACATAAGTACAAATGTATCACAAAAAATTGCACAAATTTAAATATATGTATATATCATTTTCATATAGAAGAATGAATTTCATATAGAACTTCTTTTCAGAATAATGATGAATGTTAATTGCAAATATCAAGCAAAAGATTAAGTCAAACGTCACATGTAGAGTGTAAAATCAAGTTAACAGAGCAGTGAGAAGAAACGATCGCTCGTTGTTGAGTGGCACTGTCGTTAATTGGCCGTTACATGTTCCACATGTCGGCGGTGCAGTGCTGTTTAACACACACAGGATCGATGAAGAGAGCAGATGAGATTGAAGAATGAAGTGGCAGTGAGGAGTGAGATGACTGGGCCGGTCATACTGGAAAACCATGTTTCTCCTCCCCCTTTACTGGTGGGCTTGGATCTCCCTCGTGTGGGACTATCCCCTCCTCTTTATTAGGGGCTGGTTGCCTCACACAGCACTGCACAACACCGCCATCTACTGGCAGAGGCAGAACGCCATTCTCTCCGGCTCCAAGGTGTGGCCACTGCTCTGGAGGCTTCCTTTTTAGGCATCTCACGCTGCTCCTAACAGATTATGCTGTTTGGGATTTCTCATTTTGATCAAATTCAATGGCAGCATCTCACGTAACCCTTGGTCATCCCAGAATACATTGTGTCAAGCTCATCTGAGGGTGGTTGGAGTCAAGGGCAATGCTAAATATAAGTATATTTTATTGATTATTAGTTGTTCAGCAACAGTCTAACATGTGCTGTGAGCATATATCTGTGATTATATATATATATATATATATATATATATGTGTGTGAGCCTGGACCACAAAAACAGTCATAAGAGTCAATGTTTCAAAATTGAGATTTATACATCATCTGAAAGCAGAATAAATAAGCGATCCAAAGGTTTGTTAGGACAGGACAATATTTGACCGAGATACAACTATTTTGAAAATTATTGAAAATCTGGAATCTGAGGGTGTAAAAATGTCAAAATATTGAGAAAATTGCCTTTAAAGTTGTCCAAATGAAGTTTTTAGCAATGCATATTACTTATCAAAAATTAAGTTTTGATATATTTACAGTAGGAAATGTACCAAATATCTTCAGGGAACATGATCTTTAGTTAAGGTCCTAATGATTTTTGGCATAAAAGTAAAATCAAGAATTTTGACCTATACAATTAATTTTTTATGTATACAGTATATGCATATTTATATATATATAAAGATATTTCATTACTTTCTCTTTTTATTTGGAACTTAATAGAGAACAAAAGACAAGATTATTCACCAAAACCAATAAAACAAATTTTGTAGCACAAATAGTTACGGTAATTAAAAATTAATTTTAATTTAATTTCATAAAAGCCATAATTATATTAAACAAAAAAAAATATGAGGTACTAAGTCAACATTTTAATATATTTATAACAAAAAGTAAATGATGACAAAAAGTTGTAAAAGTTTAGAAAAAAAATAATTATGGAAAAGTTACAAATTAAGAGATCAAGTCATATTTATGAATAAAAAAAATTATGAGAAAAAATGCAATTATGAAATAACAAAAAAAAATGTAAAAAATGATTCTATGATAAAAAAACAGAAATTAAAATGATGAGATAGTCAAAATTATGAAATCAAAAAGTTAAGACTGACATACTAATTTGATGTTATGAATTAAAAATCATGACTTAGTATGTCAATCTTACCTTTTTATCTCATAATTGTAACTTGTGTCATAAATACGCCTGAGCCATAGATTCAACATGTTATGCCATGATTATGATACACCATTTTTTTTAATGGCCTTCCATATCAATCTCATGATAAATAACTGAAAATGTCTTTACTGTATCTATGTCTAGTGTAGCGCAGCATGTGCTGTAGTGTTTGGGATCAGTCGTTTGAGAGGATCCACATCACTAACACTGGAGCTCGACATCTCGACGGACTGAACGACTAATAGTCATTTCTATTCAAACTTTATCACATGACAGCTGCCCTGTCTGCCCTCTCATTGGTGGTTGCTGTACAATCTCAGTGTGAATTTGCATAAAGCTGAACCCTGCTCAACTTTCTGTTTTGATGTTTATGACTCTTATTGAAAAAGCTCATTGCTTATGTAGCCAGCTTCTTCTTGTTTGCACGAGCGTACCTGAGCAGACCAGCTCCTGCTCCATCACCCCGCAGCCCAGCACCTCCAACCAGTCGCCCTGGAAGCGCACCTCCATCTCGAAGGAGGGATGTGTGAAAGGAAAGTAGCAGTCCACCCAGCGGATCTCCAAATCTGCAAGACAGAAACAAACAGATGGAGGAGGAGAGCTGGACAGAGGAAGTGAGGAAAAACAAGTGTGAACATCACAGGATTAATACCTTCCCCGAAAAGGTGTCGCATGAGGCGCGTGAGAGCCTGTTTCAGATCGAACTCTGCAAGTTTGACAGCCTCCAGCGTGTGTGTCTCCTGTTTCTGAGGCGTGCGGCGGTCTCCGCTCTCAAACAAACACAGCTCCTCACCGTTCTCCACTCGAGCAAACAGCTATTAGAGAGAAACAATGTGTCTTTAACTGCACTCAGAACGATTTCATCATGACTTCTCTGACACTTACACAGCCTCTTCAATACAGTCTGGATGCTGTGAAATAAACAGCTTTCTCTACACAAATAAGAGTGTGTGTGTTTGTGTGTGTGTGTGTGGGGGGGGTACTTTCTTCTATCTCAGTTTAAGAGGAAAAACTCTTCAAATCAACAGCAAATTACATTAAATTCACTGAATTTAATTAGAATCTTGAAAATCATTTGAAACCATCCAACGGTTTTTTTTTTTTTTAAAGCAACATTTATTATCATTAATATTATAACAATAATATATAAATAAGAATGCATTCACATTCATAAATGTATTCTAAAAATCTGCATTCTATTTTTCGCATTCATTATTCAATAATTATTATTTTGTAAAACGTATGATTTTTATGTTTATGCTATAAGCATATTGTATCCGATCAGCAAATTCTCATTAATGAGAAAATGTGGAAAAAAAATCTATAGTTTGAATGTTTCCTTGTAGTTAACATGTTATTACTGTATTATTATTTTGTTATTAACTTAATGATTTTTTTAGCAATTCAAAAAATTAGGAATTCTTTTAAATTAAATGTGAACATGAACACCAAAAAAAGATGCAAAAAAATGAATATATTTCCTAAAATGTATGATATCATATAATCTGAGAACTTCCAGTATTAATGAAATGTAATAAAATTTATTTAACTTTGTATCTTATGATTGCTCAAAAAAAGTAAACATTTATGACACCAATATTTTATTACTTATAACAAAACAGCATTAACAACTTAAATATTACTCTGAAAAGTTATCAAACTGAATAAATTAATTTTACTTGCACAAACTTTACATTTCAGATGAAAAAAGGTGATTAAAATGTCAAGCTGCTAAGGCTCGTTAATTGTCATACGTATTAATGTTCATCAACAAAATCCAAAATGTGTGTGTTATATGGCTACATTTTATTTTCAATTTATGAAAGTATTGTGACACTAATATAACATTATAATATATATTTTTGACACCTAGCTGTAGTCTATACATACGCGGGTCCCAACATGACCTCAACACCAAACATGTACAACATGTTTCAATGTAATGAATGAATACATTAATAAATGACTGAATTATGTGTATTCATGTCATAAAAAAATTATGCATTTTTTATCATTCCTTACATATCACTTCCGGGACCCGAAGGAATTATAAGATCAATATAATAATATATTATCAATACATTTTCATATTATTATTTTCATATTGTATTATTTATTTAATTATCAGAAAATTATATTATTATATATTTATTATATACATAATGTGAAATTCACAATGTACTATAATGTAAAGTAGTTTACTGTAAAGTCATATTTTTGAGGAAAACCGGTTGATTCTGTGTTCATCGGTTGTGGATTAGATGAAGGCAGAAGTGGATGAAATAGTTGGAGAAGTCGTATGCTTCTCCAGAAGATTAAGAAATTCAGGCAACAAAACAAAACAAAAAGAAATGTACATGAATGCACTTATATATAATATGTGATTTATATATAACGAGTTTCCATGTCTAAACATGCACATTTTTTGTCACATTTCAAAGTTTTAGGCAGGCTCTCCTCCATTAAAGGAATAGTTCACCCAAAATGAAAATTCTGTCATAATTTACTCCAAAGCTGTACGAAAGTCTTTGTTCTGCTGAACACAAAGGAAGATATTTTGAAGAAAGTTTGTAACTAGGCAGTTTTGGGGCACCATTGACTTCCATTGAAGGAAAACAAATACTATGGAAGTAAATAATGCCCCAGAACTTCACTGTTTCTCACATTCTTCAGAATATCTGCCTTTGTGTTCAGCAGAACAAAGACATTCATACAGGTTTGGAGTAAATTATGACAGAATTTCATTTTTGGGTGAACTATCCCTTTAAGGACACCATTCTAACCTGATGGTTTGAGAAAAGCCGCACTCCCTCCATCTGATGGAAGACAGGATAGTGGTTGGAGTCGATCTCATCTCGTCTATACACATCTCCAGCCAGCAGGAAGCAGTCCAGACCCGAGCGCACCAGCTCCTTCTGATGGGCGGAGGTGTGTGCCCGCAGCAGGTGTGTGCGGTTCAGGTAGTAATTGTCTCCTTTTTTCCGACTGGGATGGTCTGGAGGAATGAGCAGGCTGTCGAAGTTCTGCTCCACCGTCACCACCGGGCTGAGGTTGTCATGTACGGAGAAGAGCGGGTTTCCAGTGCGTCCGATGTAGGAGCGGTAGAAATGGTCTTTGATGCGCTCTTTAATAAGCCACAAGGGGTGGTGCGGCCGGTTGTGAAGCTGGCAGCCAACTTTAGACAAGATTTTATCTGTCACATTGGTCATGTCATCTCGCGGGTAGACATGGCTGAAAACTTCTATTGAGTTTTCAGTAATCCGCGGCCGAGGAGCAGAGCGGTCCGTCGACAGACCCCTGCGGGGGTGGAGTTTGTGGGCGAGAGAACCGGTCCGTGTGCAGTTAGCCGGCCAGTGATGGAGTATGTGTTTGAGAAGAGACTGGGAACTCTGGGAAAACATCATCGCAGCTGATCCATGAGTCTGTAAGAAAAGAGAGGAAAACGTCATATGTGAACTCTTCAATGGCTTCAAAGTGAATATAATCAGTGCTAATTGGGAATGGGGAAGAATCAATCAGTCAACCAGTGATGCAACTATTGAAATAAAGTCAACTAGACTTTTCTTTTCTTTATTCTACGTATTTAAAGGTGAACTGATGTTTGATATTGAGGTACTTTCTTGTATCCAATGTTAGTAAGCAGCGAAAACAATTAAGTCAAAGTAATTCTTAGGGCAATTCTCCTGAAATCTATAATGCATCCAAACAATGCCCTGTTTATTTTAATATTCAATCAACTGGACACAGCAACAACTCAACCAATGGCGTGAGTTTAGGGGCGGGACTATATGTTTGTCTGACCAATAGCAGGAGGGCATTTTGCAATTTAATTTTGGTAATGCAGTCCTTTCTCTTTGAGAGAAAACATTTATGCTGCCATTTAAATAAGAACTGTTATAAATAATATGAATACAATAATACATAACATAGCATCATGGGTTGAATTTATAAATAAAACATCAATGTTAAATTAATTTAATAAAAAGGATAGACAGATAGACGTCTTTACTGTCACTTTTAATCAATTTAATGCATCCTTGCAAAATAAAAGTATTAATTTCCTTAAAAATTGATCTTACTGACACCAAACATTTTAATAGTAGTTTGTAATTTAATGTCTGACCACTTTTCATGATCCAATCAATTCCTTGAGATCACCTCCTGGAATCAATAAATACAAAGTTGTGAAACAATGTTTAGCATTGATCAACCGACTACTGATCAGCAACCCACTGACTGGTAGCACAAAATGCTAATGCTACATGACATGTTAAGAGCACATACATGAACTCATTTGCTGTCTGCTATTGTAGCCTCTCTGCTTCCTCTGTATTGCTCTGGCAATAAACGCTGTTGTACATGTAATGGAGAATCTCAGGCATGCTGGGCTTTAGTCGAGCAGTGTGAGAGTTAGATTACATTACTGGGATGTCAGATGAGTTTGTGCACAAGGGACTTAACCTCAGAAACCTCTGGTGAGATGTGCGGTGCCTGTTCTAACTTGTGACATAGAAAGAAAGGCCCCGCAAGAGAGCTGATGTGAGAGCTCAAGACACACACACACTCACACACACACACACAGACACAGACACACAGACAGACACAAGACACAAGACACTCACACACACACACACACACACACACACACACACACACACACTCTCTCCCACACACACACACACACACACACACACACACACCACACATTAACGTGAGATCTGATATCATCACACAGCGGGCTCAATCCGGGGTGTCATAATACACCGTGGACGTGATTTATGGGGAGTGCAGTGTAATTGAATTAAGGGTGGTCCCATCCTCATTGCCCCCCTTTGATTTCCTCATTTTGTTTCATTTTCTCTGTTCCTGACAATCTCGGTCCTCTTTTTATTGTTTGTAGCCTCACAATGAAGTACTGTGGTGGTACAGTGACCGTTTCAGATGATAATACCATAGTATTAGGTGATAACCTTAATAATGTACCATACTATTTACATGGTACAATGCTACGACCATGGTACATCTACTAAATCTCATAACCCTAATGTTAAAACACCTTAAAGGACATTGTACAAGTATGGCACATGCTATTCACATGATATATTCCAGTAAAACATGGCAATATGGTACTTTAAAGTAATTCGAAGAAATTGCAACAAAAAAAAGTCCATCTATGATACATTTAAGAACAAGCAACTGGTCCAAAACATGTGGTCCAAGTCAGAAAGCATGCTGTTACCATTAAGAGTACTTTAAAGCCATGTTATATAAAACATGTGTGGTCCAAAACATGTGGACCAAGTCATAAAACAAGGTATTACCGTGGTATTTCATGGCGCTTTAAAGAATACCATGGTACAATTATGGCACTTGCTATTCTCATAATATACATAAAAAATAGGCAAGTAGTCCCATGATATATATTCATAATAAAACATGGTAATTTCACGGTACTTTAAAGTAAATAATAGAATATCATGGTACATATGTGGAACATTCAAAACAATTAGCAATTCCTGTGGTGCAAAACATGCGATTTAAGTCCTAAAACATGAGGTGTATGTTGACAGAACATCCCTTAATTCATGTATAAAACACTGTATTACCTTGGTACTAGAAGGTCATTTTCTTTAAATAATGGTAAGACTGGTATGTTTATTGAAGACGCGTGTCCAAAAAACCAATGGTACAATCACAGACACTCTTATAAAAAATATACCATAACATCATGTTTTTTTTGACATTTTTCTACAATAAACATACCAGTCTTTTTTTGGTAGTATCATAATATTATTGGAAGCACTCTGAAGTACATACACTTAAAAACAATAACATGGCATTACCATGGGAGACCAAGGTACATCATAGAATACCATGGTACAACTATGGTGCATGCTGAAAGAACCATGCTATTCTTGCAATGCCATTTTAAGGTAACTTACTTTAAGTAATGGTAAGACTTGGATATTTGGTATGAAACATACCCCAAAAAAATAATAGTTTTTGCAACTTTTGTCACTGTCCATTCCAGTTGCTCTATTTGGGAGTCTCTGTGATATGTGGCCATCTTTTCTTTTCCCTTCCTTGTCTGGGCTATTAAGTCACATCCTCACTCGTTAAGAATCCCTCCTCACTCGTTCTTTCTCTCTCAGAGAGATTTAACGGGCTGCAGGTTTGGCTCAGGTTCTGGATGTTCGGAGGACACAAGGGAGAGCGGGGCTGTATTTATCCCAGACTAACTGTTCTTCTTTCGCTCTGCCCAGCGCAAATATTTGCTTTGGCCAAGCAATATTTTATGAGGCAGAAAGAAAGGACAGACTCATGTTTTCCTCCCTTCTCATCACTCGTTCTCTCTGGATCCAGTGAGCAGCACTGTGACTCTGAGAGACGTATGCACTCTCAGGTACACATGCATACTGTCAAGACTAAGAGCGTTAGGAGAAGCTGCAGGTACAAAGAGAGCGTGTAGCACTGCGGTGTCATTGCAGTATGACAGTGCTCAAGATGCTGCTCCAGTTAAGACCTCGCTTTTACACCAAGATTCAGAGAGTATGAAAACAGGATGGCATTTTGACAATATACAACCAGTCCAATCATATACACGGACACAATCTAATTCAATTTTCTTAGGATCTTAAATAACGCCTGACTAAAGGCTGACATAAAAAGTTTTGTAGATAATAGTACATTTATGGAAGCCTTTTTCCACCACTGAATAAAAATACAAGAGGTAATTGCGACTTTTTAATCTCACGATTCATATTTTTTTCCCCTCACACAATTTTTTCAATTAGACTTTTCTCAGAACTGTGGATTGTAAACTCACAATTGCAAGCTATACATGCTGAAATGCGTATTAGACACTATGCGAGTTAAAAAGTCAGAACTTTAATATTGCTGAGAAAAAAAGTCTCAGCAAGATGTAAACTTGCAATTACAAAAAATTGTTGCAATTCTAAGTAATAAAGTCAGAATTGCATGACAGAAAGTTTGCAATTTCGAGTTATAAAGCCAGAATTGTGAGATTTAAATTGTGATATAAAAAATTGTAATTCTGAGAAATAAAGTCTGAATTGTGAAAAGTTAATATCTCGCAATTGTGACTTTTTTTTCTTAGAATCACAAGTCTATATCCCACAATTCAGATTTTATCACATGCAGCTGTGATTTATAAAGTCAGAATTGTGAGACAAACTTGTGAGACAAAGAAAAAACAAATCTTTTATATCTGGCAAATCTGACTTTATTGCTTGCAATTGCGAGTTTAGCCTTAATGTCATTGTATGTTACAATGCTGACATTAGAACTCAAAATAGGGAGTTTACATCTCACAATTGTGAGAAAAAAAAGAGTTGAATTACGCAGAAGTCAGAATTGCTAAATAGAAATACGTCTAAGTGACTGTGACAATGAAACTATTAGTTCAGCGATGGAAACCCCCTCATGTCATGACCTGGAGATACTATATCTGGAACTATCATTTACATGGACTAATCATTTAATATACTACCATTACGTTTGATATTATTATTACTACTAATCCTATTCTTTTGTATTCATTGATGGAAACAGGCTTCCATTTAAATTTGTGTTTAGTAAAATGTTGCACTGTAAAATTGTAATTATGACATGTAGATTTTTAATCCAAGACAAAGTCCACTAAATATAGACGTCATAATTACAATTGTATGATTACATAGCACCATGGTACTAACATGGTACTCTTGAAAGAACTGTGGAGTACTGTATGTGAAGTAAATACATGTCCCAGGTTTCAACTGTATTCACATTCATATTTAAATGTGTCAGATGTGTAACAGTTTGCTGAATAGATGCTATTGCATAAAGTCTGGGAAATGTTGCATATAAAAGGTAAAAATAAAACACTCAGCAGACGTGTCTCTCTACTGGTTAAACACAGATTTCACCATAAAAGCAGTAATATTTGACATTGATTGAGTTAATAAAAGCCAGAAAGCGCAGCGGTGCTCACTAGGTCTCATTATATAACTGACGGTCATGTATTTCTCAGTGCAGTTTTGCTTTAAAAGATAAATTCATCCATTTGTGACTTCAGGGTTTGTGCAGTGCCTTTGTGAAATGCAAATGTTGCAACAACAGCTGCGGGGCAATCTTGTTGTATTAGAGCAGAGGCGATAATGATGACCAGGGTCTGAGAATTATCATAAATTATATAAAATCCTGTGTTAGTCCTGATCCATTGATCATGTTGCTAACCCGAAGAAGCCCAAATCTCACTGAGATTCTGAGTCAGCCCACACATAGCTCGTTTCCAATACGAAGAAAGCTAAATTGCCGCTACCAAGCGTTTGTTTGTACACAGTAATTAGAATTCTTAGTGTCTTGGCTAATTAGAATAGTATGGCATTGTGCTCAGCAAAAATTTAGTTCACCCAAATAGCCTTCAGTCATATATGTAGAATAGTTTTTTTTTTCATTAGAATCGATTTGGGGAGATGTTGTATTACACCCCTTGCTCAGAAATGGATCCTCTGCAGTGAATGGGTGCCGTCAGAATGAGAGTCCAAACAGCTGATAAAATCATCACAATAATCCACACTACTCCAGTCCATCAGTTAACATCTTGAGAAGTGAAAAGTTGTGTGTTTGTATGAAGCAATTCCATCATTAAGGCGTTTTAACTTTAAACTTTTGATTCTGGCAAAATATATTCCACAATCCAGGGCATAATCCAATTAATTTCTTAGTGGATAAAAACAAAACAAACAAAACTTTTGGCTTCATAAGATATTAACTGATGGACTGGAGTGGTGTGGATTATTGTGATGATTTTATCAGCTGTTTGGACTCTCATTCTGACGGCACCCATTCACTGCAGAGGATTTTAATCATTTAATGCCCTAAACACTAGTCTTGGATAAATTGGTCTCACTGGTTATTTTGGTTTGAGATGAGACAGGGAAACCTGACTGTAGATCCGGCCAACATCATGTCCTAACTACTACAGCAACAGTCCGAGTGGGCGTGTGAGAAGATGGAAGAGTCTTCTAGCACAGAAGACAAACGTCTGTATTAATTAGACCTGGTGAGCGGGCGCAGAGGTTAATGAAGTCAGTCTCATGCTCTTCTATCTGGTCACATCTGCTGCTCAGTGTGTGCTGAAGAGTCAAAGGTCATTCATACACCTGCGACAACTCAGCATGCATGCAGCAAGATACTTTACAATACTTTATCCTCATCTGAAAGACTCTTCTGAAGAGTTTCAACTTTGCTGCAAAGTCGAGAACTGGATAGCCTTGTCATATTCTCCAGTTTATGGCCCCTCCTTGAGTGGAGAATGCACCAAAATTAGAAATATTGGCTAAAAGCAAAAGCTGAAAGGACAAAAAAAAATAAAAGGAAAATTGTGTTTTTTTTAATTCTACAAATTATATTGCAGTTACAGTATGTATTTTGTTTGTATTAATTAATTAATTAATAAATAAATCAAAGAAATAAATAAATGTAATCATACGAGTACAATTATTTAAAATAAATCAAATAAATTATTTAATGTGTACATATATGTGTTAACGTGGTAAAATTAGTCCTCTCAGAATTACGTATTTGAATTATGCTACACAATGTGCCTGAATTGCAAAATTCACAGCAAACTTTGTGATCATGAATGTTTTATAATTGGGTGATTTTATTCTTAAATTATTTGGTGGCTGAAATGTTGCTGCTTCTCTAATGATGGATGGATTTCTGCATGTTCAGTGAAATTAAATAAATGAAATAAACTGAATGAAATCTAATGCTCAGCTGAAGTGCTCAGATAATGTCACTGTTATGCTGACAAACAAGCCAGTGTAAAGAGGCGTATAGACACAAAAACACACAGAGCTTAACAGAACTAAACTAGATACAAAATACAGGAGTCTCAAGACGTGTTTTAGCACCCAGGCATGTCGCTGCTCGCCAGAGATTCACGATCACAGACATTTCTTTCTGAAGCTCTTTTATAGCAAACAAAAACTAAACAAAGAACATCTCCTCCACAATTATAATGCTCCTCCAACAAACCAAACAAAACAAAGCAACAAAAAAGCTCACTTACCACTATATATTTTGTATACCAAATCAAAACAAAGAAACAACAAATCCTCCATAACTGTAATTATTCCATACCAAACAAAAACAAACAAACAAACAAATGCTCCTCTACCTTGAGAATTATTTTATATCAAACCAAACCAAACAAAAAAACTCCTCCACAATTGTAATTATTTAATACCAAACCAAACAATAACAAAATGCTCGTCCACCATTACAACAATTTTAAACAAAACAAAACAATCTTCTATAGTAAGACATGTTACAATAAACGTTCAATATGCCAAACAAAACAATGCTCCATCTTATAACTATTTTATACCAAGCAACACAAAACAAAAACAAAATGCTCTTACACCATTTTTATGATTTTAAACAAAACAAAACACTGTTATAAAACATTGGAATAACCAATCATTATGTTTAAGATATTTGTGCTGCCACCAGCTGCCACCAAAACTCACACAACAAAAGTTGAACTATTTTTTGACGTGAGATGCAGCAAACCATGATGCACCATCCGCCTGACGCATACGTAAATAGACCATCAATTAAAAAACAACCCAGACGGAGTGCAAGAATGTGTCCTATGTGTTACATTATCCATGTAAAAACAGAGTCAGCTTCTTGAAGCAGACTTTTAATAAACGTGATAACCGCTATCTGCTAATAGCAGCTGTGAAGCAGTCATTCCTGTGCTCTACTTAGTAATAGTGCAACTCAAGGAACTTGAGTGTGATACACTAACTGTACAGCAATAAATATAGATGTAACACTACTTGTAAATCATTGTGTACATCCATAACTAGTAAACGCAATCATGGGATTGTTTCATGGCCATTCTGAAAAGGTCATTGGTCTCAAATGCCCCCATTTACTCTCAAAGAACTTGGTTATTGGCAACTGTATGCATAGTGATATTACAGCCGAATCAAATGCATTGTGAAATTGTGGGATAGAATTTAACTGAATGACCTGAAGACATTATTTAATGTCACTTTAAGGAACTGTCTTTAATCAAACATAATGCAGTTGGTTAGATACAGTAGATCACGCTCTTTGTCTCATTGCTCATCTGACCCAACTTCTTTTTAAACATCAAAAATCCAAATGCCGTTGAGATCCTTTCAGGTTTTCACGAACATGATACAGGGATCTTTTGGGGATCAACCAAAGTCGTAGCTGAAGACTTGCAGTTCTGTAACTTCTGTGTGAAGCAGACAATTCTGTATTCTCAGAGAGGTGGAATTGTCTCCAGAGATGTCCGTGTTGGTCTTACCATGCATAAGCAGACAGTGTGAAGCCAGATGCAGTTTTATGTGATTTCAGGACAATTTAGTTAAAATCCCCAGGAATAAACATAACTCAGACTCACAGCTTGCAAATGTACTTAAAGGGATAGTTCACCCCAAAACGGGCAGTTATTATCACGTTGATGTATGTTCAAGTGTTTGTTTTTCGAATAAGTTTGCTTTTAGATTGCATTGCTTTTAGTTATTTGACTCGGGCTCAAATGAATCATTACTGTGTAGACTCTGGCTCCAAATGAATCACTACAGCGCAGACTCGGCTCAAATGAATCACTACTGCGCAGACTCGGCTCAAATGAATCACTACTGCGCAGACTCGGCTCAAATGAATCACTACTGCGCAGACTCGGCTCAAATGAATCACTACTGCGCAGAGTCAGGCTTCAAATGAATCACTACAGCGCAGACTCGGCTCAAATTAATCGCTACATCGCAGACTCGGCTCAAATGAATCACTACAGCGCAGACTCGGCTCAAATGAATCACTACAGCGCAGACTTGGCTCAAATGAATCACTACTGCGCAGACTCAGGCTCCAAATGAATCTCTATATGCAGACTCTGCTCAAATGAATCACTACTGTGTAGACTCAGGCTCAAATGAATCACTACTGTGTATACTCCGGCTCAAATGAATCACTACTGCACAGACTCAGGCTCCAAATGAATCACTACTGCGCAGACTCTGCTCAAATGAATCCCTATATGCAGACTCAGGCTCAAATGAATCACTACTGTGTAGACTCCGGCTCAAATGAATCACTACTGCGCAGACTCAGGCTCCAAATGAATCACTACTGCGCAGACTCTGCTCAAATGAATCACTACAGCGCAGCACTTGGCTCAAATGAATCACTACTGCGCAGACTCAGGCTCCAAATGAATCTCTATATGCAGACTCTGCTCAAATGAATCACTACTGTGTAGACTCAGGCTCAAATGAATCACTACTGCACAGACTCAGGCTCAAATGAATCACTACTGTGTAGACTCCAGCTCAAATGAATCACTACTGTGTAGACTCCGGCTCAAATGAATCACTACTTGTGTAGACTCCGGCTCAAATTAATCACTACTTGTGTAGACTCCGGCTCAAATGAATCACTACTTGTGTAGACTCCGGCTCAAATGAATCACTACTTGTGTAGACTCCGGCTCAAATTAATCACTACTGCACAGACTCAGGCTCAAATTAATCACTACTGCACAGACTCAGGCTCAAATTAATCCCTATATGCACATGTACTGGCAAAAAATGTATAGCCTGAATGCTCTGTAAGTCGCTTTGGATAAAAGCGTCTGCTAAATGCATAAATGTAAATGTAAATGCAGACTCAGGCTCAAATTAATCACTACTGTGTAGACTCAGGCTCAAATGAATCACTACTGCGCAGACTCAGGCTCCACATTAATCACTACTTCACAGACTTGGGCTACAAATGAATCACTACTGCGCAGGATCGAACTCCATATAAATCGCTAATGCATAGACTCGGGTCCTAAATTAATCACTACTATGCAGACTCGGGCTCCAAATTCATCACTACTTCATAGACTCGACCTTCATATGAATCACTACTGCGCAGACTCAGGTTCTAAATGATTTGCTACTGTGGTGATTCAGACTCCAAATGAGTCACTACTGAGCAGACGGAGCAGTGGAAGAGAATGGAGATGCTTCGTCCATTTTTTTTCCAGTCTAGGGCTGGAGGCTCTAAATGAATCAGACTGGGGCTGCAAACGAATCACTACTGCGCAGATTGAGGCTCAAATGAATCACTACTGTGCATACTCTGGATCCAAATTAATTACTACAACGCAGACTAGGGCTCTATATGAATCAGAACCGTGCAGACTCGGAATCCAAATTAATCACTACCATGCAATCTCGGGATCCAAATGAATCATTACCGCACAGACTCGTGCTACAAATGAATCACTACTGAGCAGTTGGAAAGGAATGGACTTTATCCATTTTTTTTTTTTTTTTCAGTTTGTGGGTGGCGTTCATGTGCTTTTCCTGCCGCTGTGTGCGGAGTGAGTGGGGCTCAGGCGAGGCCTCTCTGGAGCCATAATTCACAGGACTCTTGCCTTCAGACGGCGGATGCCACCACAGCACTCAAGCACCACTCCAAGCCCTATCAGAGACTGCCAAACACACTCACACATGACCTGGCACACACACACAAACACACACTTGCTTGCAGGCGTCAGTCAGTGACACCTGCTTTGGGAATAGTGTGGATGGCAAGTGATCTGTAATTAGTGGATAAAAAGTGAGGGAAAGAGAGCAAGCACTGCAGCAAACACATGTAAACACTATCTAGCACTGTAAAATCAGCTCAGGTTTTTAGGGTGCAACAGTTTCAACACTCGGAACCTCACATGAGCTCCTACTTCTGGAGGAATTCTGTAATGCAGACACTGCAGTGTCATAAATCTTAATCCAGCGACGGCTGAAAATCTTCTATCATGACATATTTCAGAGGAAAATATAGAATCTGGCTTTCTGTACGATAACCCTTGTCACTGAGCTTGTCCCTGTTCATAAATTCTCAGTTCAATGTGTAGAATAGACAGATGGTGACGATTGATTGACATCTAATTGTGATATATTGTACTCATTACCAATATGCAAAGTTTAAGGTTCAATCGTGTGACTATGCAGGGGTCCTTTATTCATTTCATTATGAAAGCATGGAATTTTAGCCCTATCAAAAAAAAAAAAAAAAAAAAACCTACATGAAATAAACAGCCTTTACAACAGCACTGGGAAAAGCCATCAAGGCTGTTCTCACCAGTAAGATACTTTCTGATATTTTCTGGAATGTTGTACTTAACAATAATTAGACAATATTTCGATAAGTGTGTTGTTATGCCAGTACCTCAGCAGGTTTAAGACTGTTGTTCACAGCTCAGTCCCAAAGCTTTTGATATTTTTCATATTCTGTGTGGTGGTTAGTCTGCAGCAGTAGCAAGAACTTTGACAATAAGTTTAAATAGATTTTATTGGCATTTTAACATTATAACACCAGATTTGTATCATTAACCTGAAGTTGCAAATGCAAAATAATGTTTTGATGTTTTAAAAACAAAACCTTGAATACTGATACTTGAAATTACATAAAAATACTAAATATGAAATTAAAATTGCCAGTAGATGGTGGCAAGTCACTGCATGAGTTAGTCATTGAATCACTCACTCAACCGATTCATTGAAACAGCGGATTCATTCAGTAATGAAACACCATTGTGTGTTGCTCAGAGGTTCAAAACGCTTCTTCTGTGGCTTTCTTTGGAACTATTTTCAGTGGTGAAATACAGCAAAAGCAGGGACTGTTTTGTCTAAAATATAAGTCACTTAATATTAAGTTCTTGTGTATTGAACTGTTGTACAGTGTAATGTCAATATCACATTTGCAATTGTGCTGATATTTGGAGAAAATTTTTACTCTTTGTGTGATATTGATTAACTATATTAGATGATATAAATAGAAAATAGAAGAGCATACAGGACATTTTTGCCCCATATCTTGAATTTTGGGGGAATTCTAAATGTATTTTATTAGACTAAATCACACAGTGGATGTTAAATAACGTTAAATCGCACTCTCTCACCATATAGATCATAAAAAAGTTACACAAACATGAAAATCTAGGACAGCCTACTGGTTCTGTGCGGGTCTCACGCATTCACCCTCATTCATGCCACTAGACTGTAATTCCAGTGGCATTGGGAATCAGATGGCATGACATTTATCCCCCCCCCCCTCTGGTCCCCATGCTATTTTGAGAGAGCCAGGTTGGCGTGGACGTTATGCCATACGCCTGTGCCCAAGCCTGATTGGTCTGCGTGTGTTCAATCACTGTGGGAACCAGTGGATCCATGCAGAGCCAGGTCACCCTCAAATGAGCTGGCATCACAGAAAGGTCCGATGGGCAGCAAACAGAATCACTAATGTGAGAGAGTATACAACAGGTCATACTGAGAGAAATGCTGCCAATGGCATATTCTGCGTCTGCTGACTGCTATCTGATACCTAGCAGAATGTTTCAGCACCTTGGACCGTAACAACATGCTGCATTATTGTGCCACTCCTAACAAGGAACTAAATACATTTAAACATTTATCAAAAGTAATGCATTGCCTAAGGTCGTGTCAGAACAGAATAGAAGCGCTAGGCTTAAATTCAAAGTGTTGTATTTTACTGTACACAAAACTCAGCTTGGATTCTACATGACTTGATATGGGAGTAATTTCATTGCGCTGCTCTTTCGTAGTTTAGACAAGGTGTCACATAGATGCAAAGAGCTCTAACATATCTGAGAAAAGCTGTTTGCATTTCCACTCATCTCAAAAACAGCTGATGTAGATGCAGCCATGAAGTGGCTGTACATTTTATAAAGACTTTAACATATGCAATGCAATAAAATTCAATGCAACAAAATGCAGTGCAATGTAATAAAATAAATGAACATGCAATAAATGAACATGCAATAAAATGCAAAACATCAATTTTAGAATTCACTCTGAATTGCAAGATGTAAATTCAGAATACTGAGAACTCCGGATTGGGAGAAAGAAAGTCCGAATTCTTGAGTTTATATTTCGCAAATCTGACTTTTTTTAATTCAGAATTGCAAGAAAAAATATGTTATAAATGTCAGAACTGTGAGATAAAAAGATGCAATTACCTATTTATTTATTACCTTAATTCATTCCTTAGAAGTAAACGGGCTTCCGTAGTACAGAGATTAATATTTAATTATAGTAAGATCTATAAAGAATAATATAAATTCCCTCTTGTTGTGAATATGTAACTATTCAGAAGAATATTCAGGTAGATGGAAGAGGTTAAAGCCTGATCGTAGCAGAACTTATGCAGGGGCGTTATAATATTCACTATTGGAGAGAAGTTTAAAAACCTCCTCAAGGACAACACCTCCAAATCATCATTATGACCCACCGATGCTAATGTTCCCACCATGTTTCCTGTCTAATAGCAGGCTCTGCCTATAGATAGAAACCCACAGCAGTGTGAAGGTTACCAGCAGACAGGAGTTTGACAAGGACACAGTGTTCACCTGTAATTGGCACCTCTGCAGTAATCACTACATCAGTATGCTACTTCTTGGTTCACATTCGAATTGCTGCGTATGGATTATTTAGACAGATCACACTCCTTCCTGAGTTAATCTTCACGTAATATAGTCAGCATACGTTATTCATGACGAGAGGGAAGTCTCCACTGCGTTTCTGTTGGACCATGATCGAACATGAAACCGGATCTAATGACCTACATCAGAAGAACAAAGCACACCGTTGTGTAGAAGAAGAAAAAAACTGTATTGCAAAGTATGGGTGAATTTCAATATGTGACAACATGATGTCAAGCACTTGAAACTGAAGTGTGAGCAAAACATCAGCGACCACAAATGCATCACAGATGGTTTGAGATGGCAAAGGGAAACTTTAAATATAAAATCACAGATAGAGGGAGTGATGAAACGTCACCATCGAAAGAAAGAGTTCAGCAGATATGACTGAAATCCTTGCTTTTTATTCAATGTTTCTTCAGTAAAATCCGTTGAAATTCAAGAAATCAAGACCACAGAAGCCCATTTCCACCTAGGAGTAAAATAAATATCAAAATAAAGCATTTTGTGATGTTACATATCGCATTTGAGAGTTAATTAATGTGAACAAGCAAATGAAACAAACTTAATTTCACTCAATCGCAATTGTATATCTCACAATATGACATACAATTTGTCCTAGTAATTTGTTTGTCACAATGCAACTTTTTATTTTAAACGTTATTTCACTATTAGCTGCATTATTGTTTATACTGAGGTCGAAACAAGTGTTAAAGACCCACTGTAAGATGTCACTTTCAAACCAAGCAGCTTTCTTTTTGTGAGCATGGCACGATCCACAAGATTACTTCAACTTTGTTGTGAACCGCTTTGCAAAAACTACACAAGATGAAACACAACGCTTGTGTTCGATCACAAAAACCAAATCTCAAAAGGATAAAGTTGGCACATCAAAACTTCATAAATAGTAAAGTTATTTCTTACAAGTTCTCAGTAACAGTGAGTCAAGAGAGCGTGACTTGAGAGTTCAGATTTGTTTCAATGAATGATGTTTGACTGATGAACAATTACAAAAAAAAAAATCTTAAAAGCCTTACATTGAATAAAATTCAGCAGCCTTGCAACAACTTTTGAACATCCTGGAAGCTACGTAGGAATGTGCTAAAACACGCAACACTAGTTAGTGGTCAACCGATATATCGGCATTTTAAAATGATTTCTGTTGCATTTTTAAATGACTTTTATTTTGACAATGTTGAGAATGCCAGCACCGTGTGATGCCATTCTCTAGCTTCATTATTTTATTACTAGTAACAGAAAATAATACATGTATATAATTTAAACAAGACTTTGAGCACTTCATAACATTTAATATGACAAACCCAGCAAACTTTGTCAAATCAGTGTGAGATGCTCTAAAGTGTTCATTTGAAGACTGTATTTAAAAACAAGTGTTATAATCGGATTACACAATCAAGTTTCCATTTAAATAAATCTATGAATATGTGTAAATAGATATTTATTTAATTTCAGCAGGACATTTCGCATTACATGCATGTAAACAAATCAAATATTGACTCTTTTTTAGTAAGTGTTTTATTTTGAATGTTGGTATTTTAAAATGATTTGTGACCCTGGGCCACAAAAGCAGTCATAATAGCACAGGTATATTTGTAGCAATAGCCAACAATACACTGTAAGGGTCAAAATTATACATTTTTTATTTTATGACAAACATCATTATGATATTAAGGAAAGATATTTTGTGGTCCAGGGTCATATTTCCTTCACAAACCCAAGTTTTGGAAACTTGACGTAATGTAATGTTTAATGCACTTTATTTCATTAATAACAACAACTGAAATATATTTTCTTTCTCTTTGTACTTTTATATCAATATGGTACAAGATTATCCGATTTCAATCAATGTGGTAAACGAGTTTGGTCAAAAGTAATCTAAAAGTAATCTAAAAGTAATCAGATTATATTACCTAAAATGTGTAACGTATCTTTAACTCTTGCTACTTTATGAATGCAGGCAATACACTGTGAATTCGTGCGTAACTGCCACACCTTGACATTTCCATTCTGTGTTTGTAAAGAGTCACAGAGGAGTTTCTCTACGTTGTTGGCGTCTCCAGACTGTGTCATGGCTTTCACACCTCGGATGGTGATTCAGTTGAAAGGGTTAAATGGCCGAAGGGGGGAATAAAACAAGCCGTACCGCCCTCACCTTATGCTTCATTGGCTCTGCGGTTACACACGCCTATGGTGGAGCCGTGCCCTGCGACAGGAAACCGAGGGCCGCAGAGCTCAATAAGGGCCTGCTAAGAGACCGTGCTGGGCTCTGAGAGAGGGCAGCCCTCAGGCCAGGCCAGGCATAGGAATCACGCATCTTGGCTGACACGCTGTTCCCACGGCAACGTGGGATGGTGCCATCCGCACCCACGCACTAACTGGTGTCCCTCTCACCTCAGCCAACATTCGGCCGCCCCCACATTAGAATGTCCCATTTCCCTTTTCCTCGTGACTTTGTGTCCTCCTCTCATTTGCTTGGAAACTGTATGCTGGCCATTTGTCCCACTCGTTTTGCGATTCAACAAATGTGAAAACAGTTAGAAAAAATTCTCTTTTTTTGCGGCTTGCATGAAAATGATCATGTTTAAAGGCATTTTCAATTAAATTTATTTATTTATGTACAGTATATATACATACAATTATGTAGATTTATCATTAATATGTTAATGCAGTACTGCATTACTATGTTACTCTTTAGTGCCAATAGTGAATAAAAGTGTGTCTCAAGAACCCTTTCATCTTCCATTCAAATACGGAGAATAGAAGTTTAAACGTGTGTTTTATGCACAAGAACAAACGTGTGATTCTTAAATGCTAAGCATGCACGTTTGAGCTTCCGCTTATCATATTTGATGTGCTCTATATGTGCATTGATCAATGTTTTCATAAAAAGCAATACAATACTAAACTGAATCTCTTCGTCATATAAAGTGATTGTTCCTTTTCTGAAGGTTACATTTACAATGTCTTTATGTACATTTAAGCTTGTAAATGTTGATTACCTAGACTTTCAATAGAGACAAAATTAATGAGATTATATTAAAACTATCTTAAATGTTGTTATATGTTTAGAACAAAATGAGTAAATGATGACAGCATTTTTGTTTTTTTTCCAGGCCAGATGAAATGTCTGAATTATCCAAGTTAAAGACATTAAATGCTGAAAGCACATTCATTTTCTTCTATTCAATTCTGATAAAAGAGATATTATTCACTGGACCAAAATCCTGTACACATTAACTCTTGGAATATAATCTGCATTAAGAAGTACTGTTACTTTATCTATTAGGGTCTTTTATTAGACAGTAATATTTCCCAAGAAAACCCATTTTTTAAGTGATAGAACATGTTATTTGTTTCTGATGCAGAAAAGCTAGTTCATGACTTCAATTGTCTCATCTATACACTGCCTACCTACAAGAAACTCTCTCTCTCTCTCTCTCTCTCTCTCTCTCTCTCTCTCTGATCTGATCTATCTCTGTGAAGCTGCTTTGAAACAATATGCATTGTGATAAGTTCTATAAACTACATTTGAAGGTACATTTTGAGTGAACTAGCTCCTTAAAGTTGAAATATGTCATTTCTGCTCCACTAGTCTCATTAAAATTAACTTCAATAATGACTGTTTTCGAAAAGTTTTCTTAAAGACTCCTACTACTGGTTAAAAAACAAAAAGCCCCGTCCCAAACTCACGCCATTGTCTACGTTGTTGCTGTGTCATACTGACATGATTTTTTGTTTTGAAACCACCACAGAGCCACAGTGTTGTCACTTACAGCTGTCTGTCTATTAATCTCAGTATTTAACATAAAAATTACAAACATCACTTTTAAAAGCACCATGAAGCCAGACTCAAAGCATTTCATTTCACTTTTGTAATACAGAGAAAACGTATGACATACAGCACACTCCTAAAGCAGCTCTGACAGAGATATGAATGCAATAAAAGTGCATTTCAGGACCACCGTGCCACACGGCTGTCAGAGCCTTGAGCAGTTGCCGGTAAAAGCACAAACAAGGTAAACTTTTATGAGCAGCCAGGAAACGTGTGGCAGCTGCCGTCTCCAGACCATCTCAGCCTGTGCACTCCATTCATCTGTGCCCTGTGTGTGTGTCGTCCCCAACCAACCCTGTTGTCTTCAGAGCCCTGAAGCCTAATTAACTGTCCTGTTTGTGCACTCTACATTATGAACTTTCACATCAGATGGAATTACGCTAAAATTACATCCGTGACAGCTCCGAATGCACTAGTGCACTTACACTTGCAGCTTGACTTTGTCCCATTCTTGGGAGTGTTTTTCGAGATGTTCTTGCACGGTAAGTCAAGGTGACAACAAATAGTGTTTTTAAAAAAACAAAACAATCAGGGACAGAAACAGAATCGGTTTCACGCTGAAGCTACAGGTTTGGAGGGAATTGAACTAGAATCCCTGAGCTTGCAACACAGTGTTGACACACTACATTAAACCACTCGCTGTCTCTCGAGACATACGGCTGAATATAGAAGGCGGCTTCTGGGGAATGTCTCATCCCTTAATGTCTCTTTCTGTCGCTGTCTGGAGCTCATTTGAGAAAAGGACCGTCTTTATCAGATGCCGCTGAGATGCTTACTCAGTCATCTCTCCTTGAACGAAGATCAAAGAAACGGTGGTGTAACAGTCCTGGGGCTCGGAAAAGAGCGAATTCTCCACATTTCAAGAGCGAATTCAAAGTCAACACAGCCAAGACGAGAGGGACATAAAACCTAAAATGTGCCCATTACAGATTCCACAGGTGTTTGAGACATAAAATAAACAACCGAAGTTAAAGTAAACTTCTGCATTAAAGGATCGGCCCGCGCTGGCTGACTTCCAAAAGGAAACGGTCTTGAATGGTGAAGCCCCATATAAATAGAAGTGCATGGGAGTTGGGGAGTTGGGGAGTTGGGAAGTGTGTGGGTGGGGTCGTGCTGGCAGAAAACAGGTATATACTCACCGAAGCGTGTGATTGGAGAATGTTGCGGCTGAGGAGAAAGAAAATGAACACTCTCTAAATGCAAAAATAAATGCATTATTTATAAACAGAATATATACATAAAATACTGAGCACACCAATTGTATATGACATAAACTCTGGTCGAAAACCTAGTGAGATGCCTACCTACACAGTATTTTAAGATGTTGTATTTTTATTCTTAGAGAATCACTGTTAGTTTATCAACATGCTAACGTCACTTTCTATTGCAATCAATTGTAAATCGACTTTCCTGTGCAATACACTATGTGCATTTCTATGCTTATTCAAGCATTACATTGCAAGATTTGGGATATTTTTATGCTTAGTAGAGTATCATTTAGTTAGCTTAGCAAAACATGCTAAGGTCAAATGGTTCAAACAGGTGCATTTTTGTACCTAAATATTGAAATCAATGCAAAGTCCGGTTTCCAGTGTAATTTGTGTTAATAGGGCTATTTGAGGTATTTGTATGCTTACTGGTGTATTACGTTTTTACCAACATGCTAACAACTAATTCTATTGCAATCATTTTAAACTGCGATTCGCATAAAGAGAGAATGTTGTTGTTTTTCAGCTCACACAAGTTTAAAATGGTTAAAGTAGCATCATGCTGACTTCAAATTAATTTCGAAATCAACAGTTAATCCGTTTTCAGGTGCAATTTACATGAAGATGGCTATTTGTGTTATTTCTATTCTTTTTGGAGTACCACATTGTGGGCGTAGCAACATGCTATTGCAAAATTATATTTAAATCGATGCCGAGTCAGTATAATTCATGTAAACAGGACTATTTGAGGTATTTTTATGCATACTGGAATATCACGTTGTTAGCAACATGCTAACAGTGGATTTGATTGCAAATAACAGTAAATAAAGTTTCTAGGACAATTCACACAAAGAGGGATATTTGTTTTGTTTTTAAGCTTGTTTGAGCATCATGAGGTTAACTTAGCAAAATGCTAACTTCAAATTCTTTTGAAATCAATAGTAAGTCAGGCTTCAAGTGTGATTCATGTGCAGACAACTACGGTATTAGTGTTATTTCTATGCTTTTTGGAGTGTCATGTTATTAGCTTAGCAAATGCTAATTACAAATTCTATTGAAATAGATGCAGAGTCAGGTTTCCATTACGATTCATGTAAACATGGCTATTTAAGGTATTTTTATGCTTACTGGAGTATCATGTTATTAGCCACATGCTAACAACGAATTTTGCTGCAATCAATGGCATATCGAATTTCCGGTGTGATTCCAGTGAAAAGGGACATTTTTTGTTATTTTTGAGTTATGAACGCATCACATTGTTAACTTAGCATCATGCTAACTTCAAACTCTTTCTAAATAAACAGCGAGTCAGGTTTCAAGTGCAATTAACGTGACAAAAAAACATTTGTGTTTCTATTCTTTTTGGAGTATCATGTTGTAAGCTTTATGATAATGCAAAATTGAAAATTCTATTGAAATCAATACGGAGTCCGGTTCCTAGTGCGAGTAACGTTAACAGACAGAAGAAGTAACTTGGGGGAGAAGAATGGTTGAGTAAATTGTTATTTTTGTTTTCTTTGCACAAAAAAAAAGTATTCTTGTAGCGTTGCAAATCTGAAGTTGAGCCACTGATATCACATGGACTGTTTTACCGATGTATTTACTACGTTTCTGGACCTGGGAACATTTCAGTTGCGTTGCTGTCTATGGAGGGTCAGATACCTCTCCGATTTCATCAAAAACATCTTAATTTGTGTTCCGGAGATGAACGAAGGCTTTACGGGTTCGTAACGACATGAGGGTGAGTAATTAATGACATACTTTTCATTTTGGGGAGAACTAACCCTTTAACATTGTTAACTAACAACATTTCAAGTGTGTTTCACATGAAGGTGGCAATTTATGCTCTTTCTACGCTTAACGGTGTATCTCATTGTTAGCTTAGCAACTGCTAATTCCAAATGCTATCGAAATCAAAGCCGAGTCAGGTTTCCAGAGCAGAGATCTAATCTGGCACAGAGATGTAGAGCGTATTTAGAGTGATCCAAAACAGTCACTTATGGGTTTCTATTTCTATTGTGATGATGTTTATGTAGGCAAGAAACAGTAGCTCAGGTTTTTGGAACCAAGTTAGAGTTGGCAGCATTCATCTTTATGTAATATTGAGTTAAGCACACTGCTTTCAGCCGAGAACCCCTGAGAGGGGTGCCAACCTGATACAAACTTGACTTGACTTTCTCAGAGCCCCAGCTTGCCCAAAGACTGTCTAGATGATGTGCAGTCAGCAGGCAGTGGCTGCTGGGACTTCCAACAGCACCGTGCACTACGGATAAGACGCCCCCAATAGCCCATCCCTGGGGTGGCTTGGCCTGGAGCCCGGCGGTTAGAGTGGCATCATCTTGAGACATGGATCCCTCATCATTTGGGCACAGCCTGCCTACACAATACACTTCCATCATCAAGTCCCTCTTCAGCACCGCCTCGGTGTCTGCAACATCCAAAGTCTAATACACAATGACATTGTCCTCCTGATAATCCATCTTGGTTCATGATGTCCTCCAAATTCAGCATGCACACTGCATCTACAGGTCCTGCAAGTGACCCTGTTTGTTTAGGAGACCAGCCTCAGTCTATAATGATGAAGACCTTGTTTTGGTGTATTTAATCAGTCTGGCTTCTCTCCAGCCTCAATCAATTCCAATGCAAACTCTCACTCACCTTCATTTACTCTTGTCTTTGAATTGCCTTAACAATCTCTTCAAGTTTGAATTAGACCACAGAGTGAAACACAAAATAGCCAAATGCAATCTGTTTAAGCTACAAATCTGTAAAAGAACAGACTCTAGATATGTTTTTATACTGAATGACCTTGTCCATGATACTTTGAAGCAGCAGACTCATAAATTTGACATGAAACAGCATTCACAACCCATTTTACTTCCATTATATGACGTGTTTCAAGGTGAAACGGGGTGTGTGAACCAATGAAATATGTAGAACAGGACTTGTTTGTAACTGATCGGATGGTGAAATGCGTTCCATATAACAGTGGACTCAGACCTGAATGTGTTTACAGTAGATTGTGTAAGACTAAAACAACACGTTTTCATCCTCCAGAGCATTTTGATGTATCCCAATGATGATTTATTGATATTGGCTGATATTTTAAATTGAAAATACGCAAACTCATGTCCTCTTCGTTTTACAATTGCATTTCAATGCTCACAAAAAATAATAACACCTAAATTATAATCTTTAGTATGAGTATATATTTTTCATGATGTTTTCGAATACATTTTATTATTGTTTTCAATTAACTCGTAGCATTTTAAAATGTTGATGTTAATTTCATTAGTTCTTTTTAAGAACTAATGAATTTAAAATGTATTCATTACATTTTAAAATGTATAAACAAAGATTAAGTATGTTAATTTTGACCATTTATTGTTTACAAGAAAGCCTGTGTGTGATGTCAGCTAAGAAATGATGTTGATGCAAAGCAAGTTATTATAGAAAATAAAAATTTAGAGAAAAAAATAATTCCAATTCACAATATGAACAAAAACTATAATGTCATAAAACTATGTCTCTGCTGCAGTTTTTTAATCATGATCCTTACAGGATCGTTCCAGTATTAACATGAAATACAGAATACAGTTGTGTTTTTGCAGTTATTAAGTCTAAGGTAAATTATATGATTGTCAAAGATTGATGATTAAGCTCTAATTGGGTTTCATCCATCCTGATCAGCCTATAAATCAAGATATCAAACAATGACTCATGCAAAGGAAGAAGCGTTTAGTCATTTTCAGACACTTTTCTCAGAGCTGCTGCCCACATTCTGTCACCTTATAAAAACAAACACCCAGCGAAATATTTCAGAAATAAAAGCTCTTATGTGACCTATTCAAAGTGTGAGTGTATAAATAACAATCACTTGAAATCAAGCCGTTTCCCACAGAGGCCGAGCGTCTAAATGTCAGAGCAATGAAACCGCACCATGTGTGAACCGATTGTAAGAGGAAGTGAATGGCGAGCTGGCAGGGGACGCATCCCATGTTACATCACAAGGCAAGCTGGCGCTGAGGTGTCTGTGTTGGGCACTATTCATGGGCACGGGCTGAGGCAGGAGACCCAGCAGGGCCAGGAAGAGCTATATGGAGCAGATGGGAGTGTCCTGCAGAGCAACAAGCCTCTATAAGTCTGAGAAGAGCGCTCTCCACAGTCGGACCACTGCGATAACATCCACTCAATTTATTAGCACGTTTCTCACCAGGTGATGTGTGGCATGGCTGGCAATAATGACTTCCTTTATTTTATTTTTGGCATATTTGTCAAGTTTAAAGACAAAGATGGTAGATAGGAGACATTAACTCTTTATTAAAGAGATTGAATCTGTTCAGGGCATGCTTGATTTTATTTTTTCCTCAAATCAGTTAAAGGAACTGTTTTCCTGATTTCTTGAATTTTTACTCAACCCCAGGCTAAGATGTATGACTTAATTTGTTAAGCTGAAGAGAAATTAAAGAAAATATTCCAGTATTTTTCTCCATCTAATGCAAGGGCTCAAGGTAGACCAATTTGATGGCCAATAATCCATATTTAGGCAGCTTCAAAGTAATCCACACGACCTCAGTCTAAAAAAACAAGGGTCTTCTCTTGTGAAACAGTACTTTTTAGGAAAAAAATAAATATAAATATATTTATAATATATTATATAACATATATATATATCTTTTTTAATTTTATATTATAATAATATGTATATTTAAATAATAATATTTACATAAAATGTCTTTATAACTATATATATATATAAATAACTTATTTTGACATAGACCATTGAGGCAAGAAGAATTTTTAAATCACAATTTTTGTAGAATTTAACATCCTAATTCCTGGACCTCTAGTCTTTTTTTTGCAATTAAAAGTGATTGTTTTCAAACAGGTTTCCACAAACACTCCCCTTATCTGTAATTGGTCAGTCAAACAAAGAGCCCCGCCCCAAACTCACATGATTGGTTGTGCTGTTGCTGTGTTGGACTGGTCGGGATAATCAAACCAACAGTAATGTTATGAAAACACTACAAAGACACACTGTTTTGAATTTTCTGTGAAAATAACCCATAAACAAGTTTTTTTCCATCTAATGCAAGGGCTCAATGTTGGTCATTTGAATGGTCCAAAATACATATTTAAGCAGCTTCAAGGTAATCCACAAAACCAAAAAACAAGGTTTTTTTTAGTCAAAAAACAAGAGTCTTCTCTAGCCAAAGGATCAGTCATTTCCAGAGGGAAAACATATTAACTTTAACTACAAATGCTTGCATTGGTTCATCTTAATTTGGTTCAAACTAAAAAAAATTCTCCCTAAAATGAACTTATTTTGAAAAAATAGTGTAGAACAAGGATGACCTGCAGAGGCTAGACAAATTTAAAATCATAATTTCTGGACCTGGAGAGTGTTTTTTTTTTTTGCAATTAAAAGTGATTGTTTTCAAACCAGTTTCCCCAAACACTCTCCTCATCTGTAATTAGTAGAGATGCAACGATTGACCGGCCAGTGATCGTAATCGGCATATTTTCCGCATGACCGACCTGGACCGGTGACCGGCCGATCGGTCTCACGTCTTGCCGATTCCGAGCCGATCCCTTTATTGCCAGCGGCGCAGGCAGAGACGTCACAGCCACGCGCACACTCACAGTATGATATCACAGTCGCGAGTAAACATGTCGTTTCGTGTAAGAATGATTCTAATTTTAATGGCATTCAGTGTAAACAGCGATTGATAATGTATTTATGTTGTGCCAGATGAGGCTTGAACAGCCCGAGTGGGTGTGTGAGAGAGACAGCACACAGAAAGTAACTCACAGAAATTTCTAGATGCATTGAAAAACAATGCGGTAAAAAAGAGATTTACAAAATATGATTTAGCTAAGCAACATCGGACGGCCATGATGTTTCCCCGAATAACAATATCAGCACAATTTGCAATGTGACACTGATTTTATACTGTAGTATTTCAATAAACAAGAGGTTAAAGTCAAGCGACTTCGATTTTAGACAAAATATTGAGTGTTTTAGCTCAATTTCGCATCCGAAAGTAGTTCCGATCAAAGCCACAGCAGAACACAACAGTGTTTGGTTACTGAATGAATCCACGTTTTTGAATGAATCTAGTGAGTCAATGATTCAGTGGCCATTCATAAAGACCGTAGTCACATCATAGATGTAAATACATTTACAGATGCAGCTTCTGTTTCCTCAGCAGTGGAAAGATAGTTTGTTAATACTAACTTCATTTGAATGATAACGACTCTACAGTTTCTTATTACGCAAACGGAATTAATTGAAACAAAGTAAGAATTTGATGTGAAAGATGACATTTAATAAGGTTAGGGGAAAGAAATGACCATTTCTAAACAGTGGGAAATTACATCTGTTTATTTTGAGAGTTGTTTAAGTGAGAGAAAATCTGTAAATTAGTCCAGATTGGGGGAATTGTAATATTTAATTGTATGTAAATAATTTGTCGTATAAATTTTTGTTTGTATATGCTTTCAATTATAGTTCTTAGAAAGAAAATCGGAATCGGCAAAAATCGGTATCGGCAGGTCACACTTCCAAAAAATTGGAATCTGCCAAGAAAATTGCAATCGGTGCATCTCTAGTTATTAGTCAGTCAAACACAGAGCACCCCCCCAAACTCATGATTGGTCTGCTGTTGCTGGGCTGGTCGGGATAATCAAACAAACAGTTGTGGGCAGTCGTGGCCTAATGGATAGAGCATTGGACTTGAAACCAGAGGTAACCCAAGGTTGTGGGTTCGAATCCCGGCTCTAGCAGGAAGTGTGTGTCTTTTCTGTTAAAAAGTCACACTTTTCTGTTAAAACAACCCACTAATGACATGCTTATTTAAATTCTTTCTCAGTTTAATATACAGAGACAACAATATCAAAGAAATTAGACACATCAGCATAAAGACGCCTGAGGTAAATCCGTACATTAATAAGCTTACTAAGAAATTAGTATGTGAAGAGGGACTGTGGCTTTGCTCTCTGGTTGTTCTCAGCAAGTTTTACACACTCTCAGATGGTTTTACATCTCAGACAATTTCAAACAATTAGCACAGCAGATAATCTGTCTCAATGACAGCTAAACAAATACTACAACTCCAACAGCAGGACATTATCAAGACAACACAGGGTAATGCATTTACTAACTCCTTGCAAAACCAACAAAAAAGTGATTATAGCTCCACGCAATACAATTAATCTCACGGGAACAACTCGAAACACACAAACTCCAACATTATGTATTCAGGTCTGGGTTCAGAGGTGTTAGACAACCAAATGTTAAAATGCATAGACAGTTATAAACCCAGGGCTCTGTTTTACATTCGTACAAAACATTTAAATTATTTTAGTGTAATATCTGCCTAGTATTTGTTGGTGGTTAATGCATTAGGTCAGTGATTTCACAAATGTTTTGACTCGCTGTCCAACACAATAATTTCCAACACTTCTGATGTAACGGATCATGAAAGCTGCTTAATAACACTAACATTAAGGGGATATTGATATAAAATTAATTAACCATGATTCATTTTATGACTTCAGAAATGGCTGCATACTCATTAATTAAACAACAGTTAATTATATATATATATATATATATATATATATATATATATATATATATATATATATATATATATATATATATTGGTTTTAATTTATTATTTGTATTTTAAACTATAATATAAAAATAATATAAGATGATAAGATATTTTCTTATTTTAATGTAATAATAATAATTTCTTAATTTTAATTGTAATATTTGTAGTCATCTAGTTGAGCCTTAAGGAAGAGGTTCTGTTGTTGTTTCTTTGACCCAATTGACATTTCCTTAAACTCAACTAATTAGAGGCGTTAGTTAAACACCTATTAGTGTTTTTATTAACAAACCCTGACATTTAATTAATTAACCATGCTTAATTTTGTGACTTATTGTTCTTGTTGTATTATTATATTCTAATATTATATTAGCTTATTTTCATATATTATTAATTGTTGAGACATTTGGTAATTGTGCTATTTTTTCAGTTGACATTGATTGATTGATTGATTGATTGATTAAATTATGGGAGTTGTACCCACTTAAAGCACATATTAGTTAGTTAAACAATTATTAGTAATTTAATCATCAAAACATTAACCATAAATATTTATGTATTTTAATATATATAAATAATAATTTTGAGAAAATCCCCCTGAGAACTGTACCCACTTAAAACACCTATTAGTAATTAACCCCCCCCCCCAAAAAAACCTGGATTTTGGTGCATTTCAAGAAAACATTCCTAAGAATATAGGCTGCAAACACACTTCTGTTTCTGCTGACTTGCTGAATTTGCCTGCCATTATGTTACATTTATGAATTCAGTCATTTCTCTCACTGTATGTAAGTAGAGATGATCTCAGTTACTTTGGCAAACGCCGGGAGGCCTTCATAAAGAAAAACTGCCAGGTTCCTTCAAGACGATCATCCATTGCTTCTATTACATGTTGATGCGGTAATGGTTTTACATGCTGAAGCTCCTTGTCTGACTGATGCACCGCCGGAAGGCCGAGAGTGAAGATAGACTAGTTTAATTTGTGCTAAAAGACTGAGGCCAGACTAATAACAACATATCTCAACGAACAAGCCGAGCGGCTCGTGGACTCTGACAGGACGCGGTGAAATACACTGATACTACCGATCACACAGGACAATTTCTCAGCTAAACACCTCTTTAGAGGAAGATTGAGCTGAGCAGCACCACTCGCTTTATTAAAGCATGCACGCTAATCGCTAGGTCATGGCCCCGACAACAACAGCGATTCAAAGTAGGAAACGGACCTCTCTGACCAGTCCGTAATGGTCAGTGTACGTTTCCAAGCACGCTTTCCTCTGCTGTGGGAGCAACAGCAGTTCAGCTGATTGAAGAAAGCTTGAATAAACTGATCAAGCTGCTGCCAGTTTCAATGCAGAGGACATGATGCTGGCAAGCAGTCTGTAGTAAGCCTCGTTTAATGCCCTGAGCCTGTTTTACTATACTGCTTGATCAACACACATTAGAATCATTTCCCCAATTTACAAACACAATAATATACACTAATAAACACACTTAAAATACTAAAATTAACTATGTTTAAAAAAAAATTGTTGATAGTTTAGATGACAGTTTAGCACACATCCATATAAATATTTACATATTTAATTGGCCATATTTTCATTTAAAATGTCATAATCTATGTGTGCAAAATTAATTATTTCACTCCTATAGTTAATTAAAAACAAAGATGTCTGAAATCTAATTCATAGAAATACTGAAAAACAACTCCATTAAATTACAATTATTATATTTACATAATAAATAATAACACTATATTTAGTGTTATTATATTTACATAAAATAATAACACTAAAACAACATGCACTTGAGGCCTTACTACACAAATCTAAATACATTTATGTGTCCACAAAAACCTTATTGACAAATACACAAAACTTTTACATTATTTTTTTATTAAAATATGAATTAAATAACCAAATTTTGCCAGACATGTACATCTAATAAATACATAAATATGTATGTATTTATGTATGGATGTATATACACATAAACGTTGTAATAACACATTTCCTATTTTTTTGTGCATCTCAAAATAATATATATTATGTATATTGTAAATTATAATTATTTGATGCCTATATTCACTTTCAAACAGAAATATAGAATTTTAACATAATCTGAAAATAAGTATTCTCCTGTTTGCTTGTCCCTCCAGTTACACACACACACACACACACACACACACACACACACACATTTATATATACTTTATTTGATTCCACATTACAAGTCAAAGTTCATTAGGAATCAAAAAACATCGCCTTTTCCAAATAAACATGCTTCCTATTTTATATATATATATATATTTATATAACTGCCGCTTTGTATCGCCTGTTTAAAGGCCACTTTGATAGATGTTATCAAACACATAACAAGAAGTGCTGTGCGTAAAATCATGTCAGAAGATTCTCTACATTTACGACGGCAGTTACGACGGGTGTTGAGTGCGAGTGCACACGGTGTCACACACACACACACACACACACACAAAAGTGATTAAGCTGAACAATGAAAAATGTCAACAAAAGATTTCAGCAAAAAAAGTAATTCAGTTGTTGTCCGAGCAAACAAACCTCCGTTTTGAACCCTATTTCACCCTCAGCAAGAACGTGTTTCCAATGCATCCATCAATCTGCAGATTGGAGTCACCTTATTAGTATTCCTAATGCCAATTTATTGTTTCTCCTCTACCAAGGTTTGAAAGCAGACCCGTGTCATGCTCCAGGCAAAAGCAAGTCTTGGCATCTTAGCGGGTCTTAGCATAAACGAAACTCTAGACGCATTATTTCTCAGCTCTGGCACGAGTCCCTTGAGGTTCGTCAGCTGAAATACAGCGTGGCATAGTGAATAACACACCACAGTGAAATCAATGAAATGTTCAACACGCTATAACCAAATGTCACATGGGCCTACCGGTCTAGAGAAGCCAGTCCCAGTCTCTACCCGGTTTGAATGATTCCCGGTTCTGCTGGAGACACAGATGAGTGGACTCAAACCCGCGTGCTGAGTAATGACCAGCTGCTCACCTCTGCTGATAATCACTGGGAACTCTTGTTATGTTCATATCCACTCATCCAGGTCCTGTTTACACCTTGTATTAGCATCCGTCTCGGCCCATCTGACCACAAACCATCAGCTGAGATAGATCTCCATTGACTGATGGAAGTCAATCACGCACCTCCTGTGACCACTTACGATCAGATTTCGAGGAAATCATCACTACGTGAATGACTTACTCCTTCAATGTGTTACTTCATCTCATCTGTTAATGCATGTTGATATTCAGGGTCAACCACATGATGCTAATGCTGTCTGGACCTATGCATTGATTTAAAATATGTTAATTAATGCATACAACGAGGTGCATAGACATCATCTATGATGAGCATGTTTTTTTATTTCTAAATTAAGAATCACTTTAATAGGTTTTGGGGCGTAATACGTGTCAGGGTGGTACTGGTATTAAAATGAAGAAAATATATGTAAATAAATAAAAATAGAAATACTGTTATTATTAAAAGGTAAAATGTATAAAAATAATGTGTCTGTCAAATTAAAGTCTATCATAAATATACTAACATTTATTTTAGCTATTTGCCAAGGCAACATTTCTCAGTTTAAGAACAAAAAAAAAAAAAAGTAATAATAAAACTGTCAAAAAAAACGGAATAAAATTACTAAATTTAACTAAAATGAAAATGAAAACAGAAAATGTAAAATATTAACAAAACCTATAATAGTATGTAATAAACCTGGGTCCAATCAAAAGGTCAAGCCTCCTAAAATATCAGATCATTTCACCTTTTTATGACAAAGTGAGATTAGTTCAGGTTGTAAAATGTCAAGTGGTGAAACTCCAGCAAAAGAACATTCATGAGGTAATTAAATCCTTTAAGCTTTTTATATTTCTGAATTAATACTCCAGTTTTATATACAAAAATACTTTTTTACATTATAAAATATTTTAAAACCTTTTGGAAAATAAATTAAGATATGTAAACACGTATTCAAGCTGTGCAGAGATTGTTATTAAGTTTGCTTAACGGTTACACCGCATGACATTTTTAGAGGCATTCAATTACTACTTCTTATAAAAAATGTATAAAAGTTGAATTAATATAAAGAGTACTTTTCTAAAAACTTGTCACGTGTGTTTTAAACTAGATTTTTATTTTTGGGTAACACTTTATTTTACAGCATCTTTGTTACAAGATACATCTACTTACTATAGTAATAACAGTAAATTATGCATAATCACATTCAATTTTTTTTTATAAATGCCATTCTTGACCCTGAACCAAACCTTAACCCGTAAGTGTGAATTATATTAGTACTTGTGTAATTACATTTTAACAATGACACCAAAATAAAGAGAAACCAGATTTTTCAATTCTGCTCTTGTGCACTTAGATCTTTTCTAAAATGTATTTTTCATATTCTTATAAATCCACGAACAACCAGCACAGAGTGAGTAAACCCCGTGTAATAGCACAATGGCTGATTGAGTTGAGTAGGCAGTCTTTGCTGTGGTTGCATTTACTCTACAGGTGCAGTGTGATCACATTCATTCTACCTCAGAAGAAGTCTGAGCGATTTGATCCCAAAACCGATGCTAAATGGAGTCCAAGTCATTCTCCTCCTGGATTCACAAAGATCGCCAAGCATAAATCTCCTACAAGCCGTTATCTTCCTGACCAGCCACAGAACAAATCATACACACTCCTAACTAACATCCCATTAGAAATCAATGACAGCCACTTAAGCCTGAAGTGGACAAGAAACAGGCCTGCTCTTCTTCACCCACTTAATCACACACGAGCTCGAGACACGACTGTCGACAGCGGCCGACTTGACCTCTGAAGACAACGGTCCAGCCGGTGGCCTTCAGGAGATCAGAGCGCCCGGCCGCTCTGTGCAGCCCCGTCATGGCCGGCCGGTGGGCTGCTGATGGATGTAGGCTGAGTAATCATTGGCACTCGAGTGCATTCTGGGTTCAGGAGCGAGTGGGTGGCAAGTCAATGCGGTGCAAACGCAGCAGGATCTGCGAGAATGATGACTCCCATGCAAGCTCCAGTTCTCAGCTGTAAGCACTGCATTATGGGTACATTCCTGCATCAGACAATGCTGGAGACAAATGCTCATGCAGGCTTGAGTGCTCCCTGCCTAAAATTGCTATAAACTGCTTCCACTTTGGTCCTGGAGATGCCTGAAAGCTGAAAAGAACATCTGGCAAAAAAAGCAGGATAATTAAAATAATAGCCAACAATGTTGTACATGATTTACATATTCAAACATTATACTAATGAAACAATGGAGGAGGATGAAACAAGATCCATTTTTTTCACAGAATAAAGGTCATTTTGCTCAAAGCAAAGCATGTGCCAGTAGTTTCAAGCCTAACATGAGTGCACCAACTCAAAATTAATTGGTTTAATATAAATCGATTTGTTTGAGTCATCACACAATTAATGGAACAGCCTGCATTAAGACAATGGAATTGGATAATTTACTATATTACCTAAATATAAATTATGTTAATTTAGCCAACACTTAATTATTTAGAGAGTTAGTTTGTTTTTGTTCCTCTAGCTGAAACATTTTTATTACAGTTTTTATGAATAACTTCAATCAATATGTTTTTATACAGTGCCCTCCACTAATATTGGCACCCTTGATAAATATGAGCAAAGGCGGCTGTGAAAATAAATATGCATTGTTTATCCTTTTGATCTTTCACTCAACAAAAATCACAAAATTCTAACCGATAAAAAAAATGAAAGTGGGGAGAAAATCTCATTATGAAATAAATGTTGAATGAATGTTGGCCACAATTATTGGCACCCCATACATATCTATATATTATATATCTGTATATATAAGTATAGTCCCATTCATATTTAAATTTTTTGCACACCAGGGTGACTAAAAGCATGAAATTGTCCCGCCATGACTTCCTGTTCCACAGGATTATAAATATGAGGAACACAAAGGCCAAACTCCCTTAATCATCCATCACAAGGAGTAAAACCAAAGAATATAGTTCTGATGCAGAACAAGACTATTGAGCATCACAAAATAGAAAGTGGTTTTACCAGAATTGCCGCACACTGCATCAAATTGGTGTGTTTGTCTGCCGTTCCAGAAGGAAGCTTCTTCTAAAGATGATGCACAAGAAAGACTGCAAACAGTTTGCTGAAGACAAGCAGACTAAGGACATGGATTACTGGAACCATGTCCTGTGGTTTGATGAGACCAAGATACATTTATTTGGTTCAGATGGTGTTAAGTGTGTGAGGCGGCAACCAGGTGAGGAGTACAAAGACAAGTGTGTATTGTCTACAGTCAAGCATGGTGGTATCATGAGGTCTGGGGCTGCATGAGTGCTGCCGGCACTGGGGAGCTACAGTTAATTGAGGGAACCATGAATGCCAACATGTTCGGTGACATACTGAAGCAGAGCATGATCCCCTCCCTTTCGGAGACTGGGCCACAGGGCAGTTTTCCAACATGATAACAACCCCAAACACACCTTCAAGATGACCACTGCCTTGCTAAAGATGCTGAGGGTAAAGGTGATGGACTGGCCAAGCATGTCTCCAGACCTAAACCCTATTGAGCATCTGTGGGGAATCCTCAAACAGAAGGTGGAGGAGCACAAGGTCTCTAACATCCACCAGCTCTGTGATGTCATCATGGAGGACTGGAAGAGGACTACAGTGGCAACCTGTGAAGCTCTGGTGAACTCCATGCCCAAGAGCGTTAAGGCAGTGCTGGAAAATAATGGTGGCCACACAAAATATTGACAATTTGGGCCCAATTTAGACTTTTTTACTTAGGGGTTTACTCACTTTTGTGGCCAGCGGTTTAGACATTAATGGCTGTGTGTGAGTTATTTTGAGGGGACAGCAAAAACTCACTACTTTATATTGAAGCAAAGTGACATTTCTTCAGTGCTGTCACATTAAAAGACTTAATAAAATATTTACAAAAATGTGAGGGGTGTACTCACTTCTGTGAGATACTGTAGGTTTAGTACAAACAGGGATAAAAAGTACCCCATGTCCACGGTTAAATATACTGCTGGATCTTTAATGTTGTGGGCCTGTTTTTTTCTGCTGGAGGTCCTGGACATCTTGTTCAGATGCATGGCATCATGGACTCTATCAAATACCAACAGATAAAAAATCTAAACCTGACTGTTAGAAATCTAATAATAGGCCGTGTTTGGATCTTCCAGCAGGACAACAATTCAAAACAAACATCAAAATAAACACAAAAATGGGTCACTGAGTCCAAAATGAAACTTTTGCAATGGCTGTCCCTGTCCTCTGACCTGAACCCTACAGAAAATGAGTGAGGTGAACTGGAGAGAAGAAGTACTAACATGGAGCTGTGAATCTGAAGGATCTGGAGAGATTCTGTATGAAGAAATTTGTCTCTGATCTCTTGTCAGGTGTTCTGTTCTCCAAACTATTCAGGCATTATAGGAGAAAACTCAGAGCTGTTACCCTGGGAAAAGGACGGTGCAATAATTGTGGCCAACATGAACTAGAGAAAGCATTTATTTCACAGTGAGATTTTCCACCCAATTTCAATTGTTTTACTTCAATGATAGATTGGCATTTTGTGATTTTTTTTATGTAAGATCAAAAGGATAAATAATGCAGATTTGTTTTTTTTGCTCAAATTTACCAAGGGTGCCAATATTAGTGTATATTATATATACACCAATATTAAACTCTTTTTTTATAGAGATAGTTCACCCCATGATTACCCCATTATTTACTCACCCTCAAGCCATTCAAAAGCAAAAAAGGAGGTATAAATTACTTTTTTCTTTCAGTGAATAGGGGTTGAGATTTTGAAGGCCAGAAAAGGGCGTCTATCCATCATAAAAAGTGCTCCACACGGCTCCGGGGAGTTAATAAAGGCCTTCTGAAGCGAAGTGATGCATTTATGTAACAAAAAAAGCATCCAGTTTTAAATCTTGTTATGTAATTTCTAGCTTCCGCTAACTGTTGTACGCATGTTCACGAGAGAATGGCGCTCCAGTGGATGGCGCAGGCATAGCATAAACCCCGGTGAGAAGTAACGAACGCGGAAGCGTTTTGTACTTAGTTAAATATTATCAATATTTAAATTAAATTTGAATTCAAAAGGCATAATTTCAGTTAGGGGAAAAAGCTTTTGGCTTCTCTCCTGAGGCCACAAGAGGGCGCATCGAGCAAAATATTACTTATGTATGTTTCTTCAAAGGAATAAAATAACAACTATCTTTGAAAAAAATACGTGCATAGTGTTTAAAATAATGTTTATAAACAATATATAATGAATAAGTTGCTTATACAATTAGAAACAAAACATCATCATGCATGTATGTATAGTTTAATACAAAGGACCGAAAACCAATCACAAAGAGCACTTTCTTAATTTAAAACCATGAGATGCAGTGGGATGGGGGGGGGGAATATCATAAAGTCTTGAGACATGTTTTTTAAAACGTACTTTAATTTTACAGGGCTTTCTAAACATACATAAAATATATAAATACATATATATAAACACTACACTGACGTCATCCGCTGGAACGCCACTCTCCTTAAACGTTTGTTTATGGTCAATTTTAGATTCAGTTTGAGTTATATAGTACCCCTGTCTTAAAGCAGATTATTATCAGTTTATACATATAATATACTTAAGAATACATCAATATTTTGTGCTATATATTATTATAGTATAGGCATGCACAGTCTCTCAATAGCGTTTCTTTCATTGCAATTTCTTCAATACTCGGAGACTATAAAGATGTCAAGTGAAGAAAGAATATGAAAGTTGAAAAAAACATTAATGCCAACACTGCAAAGAGAGAAGCAGTCCTCAGGGAGAGGAGAATATGAACCGCTCTGAACGGGACAGAAAATATTGCCAGTGCAATGAGGACGACTGTAGATTAAAGCCTTAAGCTGACAAATGGTGCGGCAGATCAGCCATTTAATAAAATGTGAAAAAGCCCGCAGTGTATAAATTAGTGTGTTGCAGGCAATTCATTGCATAACAATTTTCATAATTTAATTTTGTCATGCCTGCTGAATTTCATAATATCAAATGAAAGAAATGCCGAAAACCTAAATAAAATATTTTTAATAAAACAAATGATTTTAATAGAAAAAAAATCATATTCAAAGGCAAATGCAATGTTTAATTTCAGACACTATGTGTCCTGTATTAATTATTCTGTTCTCATTTGTCCCTGATGATGGCATTAATTGTTTCTCTGTACTTTTCTTCTTCAGCTCTAGACATTTTATTGCTATTTTATGCATGAACTTTAGAATTTAGTATTGCCAAAAGAACATTTTGACAAATTTATTTGTTTTAATTTGACTGATTTTATTTAATTGTGAAAAGCTACTTAAAAACATTAGTTCAGTTACTGCCTTGAACTATACTGACTTGAGTATAATGAAAATGTCTGTAAAAGAAAAGTAAAGTGTTAAATATTATATAAATTAGACCATTTTGTAGAAATTGGTTTTATTCATTTTATGAGTTAAAGTCATGGAAATCTCTTACCATGACTTATTAAAACCTGGCTGATATGATTAATATCTGAGATAAATCTGTCAGGTATACCAACATTTACTAAGAGATATACCTAATATTCACTAAACCTCTGACATCCATGAAGGACATGCTGCACACTTGAAGACATCAAAATGAGAAAATGAAGCACTAATGAAAAACTATCCACAGAACTGAAGACTGTCATTGAGAAGTTGTGTTTGAATGAGAGATTTCCGAGTCAACAAAGAGAAAAATCTTGTGTGTTTAGATGATATAAGCACCCCGCTGCGAGGAAACAATGACACATCCTCTAGAGAAACAAAGTACACTAACAAGCTCTCTGGATCTCCACAGCAAGAATCATCGGCCTTGAAAAACAGCACTTTTCCATCTTTTGACACTACTTTGATGCACAGCATGTTCACGGACCTGAGCATAAATGCAGATTGAAGATCATTATCCAGGTGACAAACCAACACACAGTCAAAAAATACATCTGGCTTCCCTTTAGATCCAACTGGACATGGATGCAGTGTTTTCTGATTGCCATTTTAAAGTCCCATGAGAAATGAACCTGAAGAGCACATGGTACAGTACAGCTACAGTAGATGTTGTCGAGTTAGATTAAAGTCTATATTGATTAGGTCATGAAACGGCAAAGTTGGTTTCACCTGGCCATATAAACTGAGCCGTGTATTTCACAGCACTGATGAAAGACATGTTCTGAGACATAACTTTACAGGTACATCAATGTGTTCACGGCGTCCAATCAAACACTGTATCATGGGCAATAATTCAGAAATACATGCACACATTCAGTATCAGGACTTGAGCCAAATCTGAACATGTCTCTCATTACTATAAAGAACTTTATGCTTCTTTAGATACAAATGTAAGTTTATGCATCTATAAATATACACTACAGTTTGGGGTCGGTACACTTATTTATTATTTTGAAAGAGGTCTCCTATGCTCATCAATGCTGAATTTATTTGATTAAAAACTACAGGAGAAACAGTAATATTGTGAATTATTTTAACAAAATGTAACCAAAATAAACTTAAATAAAATAACTGCTTTCTATTTTAATATATGTTCAAATGTATTTATTCCTGTGATGCGCAGCTGTATTTTCAGCATCATTACTCCAGTTTTCAGTGTCACATGATCTTCAGAAATCATTTTAATATGCTGATTTACTGCTCAAGATACATTTATTACATTTATACAAAACTTAAGTTAAAACAGTTGTGCTGTTGTTTGTGGACGTTTATTTCCCCTTGATGAATAAAAACGTGTTTAGCATTACATGCATTTACTGTTACTTTTGATCAATTTAATGCATTCTTGCTGAATACAATTATTCATTTTAAATAAATAAACAAATTATAAAATAATTCAAATAGTTAGAGTGCATTATTTCTTAGTTTTTTTAAGTTCGATGTTGTTTAAATGTTCATGTATAATAGGTTCCCTCTGCTGTTTCTTGATATATTTATTTGTGCACTGTTATTCTTCAGTTATCTCTATGCTTTTTCATAAAATATGAGGTTTTCAGAAAACTAATTGTTATCATCAATCTAGACTACATTTTTAAACCTTAGATTTTCAGTTTATGCACGTTTTTTTGCTGCTTATTTATCATCTTATGACACGAAAAAAAAATAAAAAAATATTGCATTTTAAATATAGATCAACATTTACTGGAAAAAAAATGTTCAGTCCCTAAAACATATAAGAAGTAATAAAATAAGCATTATTAGCGGTCATTTCTCTCTATTTTTATGTTGATAACTGGGCTCAAAATTGAGAGATCAATCAGCTGACATGATTTTACAGTCTGTTGCCTTGACCTGCCACTTGCTGGAGACCTTTCCACTCAAAGCTCAGGCCATCTGCAAACAGGACACGTCTGTGACCTTCTCCTTTAACTTCAGCCCCCAGCCCCGCCGAGCTCTACACAATCATGTGCTATGAGCACAGCATCATCTCTGCGGCTCAGAGAGAGGAGCGAGGTAGCTTGTGTTTGTCATAAAGCGGATGGGTTGGTTTGTTATGTGCAGAGAATCATCCTTGGAAAATAACATTAACAATAACTAAACCTTGGCAGTATTCTGCTGCGCAGCACTGAATAAACACATGAGCTGCAAATACACAGAACACAACAAGACAACATAATAAATGCTTCATAAACAACAATATAAGTAACGGTGCAGTCACAAAACAAGGTGCATTGTCTATTGCCAACCGTGTGATGTATGAAGCACAGCTCAGGTATAAGTCAAGAGCTTTCTGTTAGTCAACATGAAGGTGAATCTGCTTGATAACTAAGTGTTGTAAACTCAGACAAGACTGTAAAGTTTCACCGTCACACAAGTTCACGAAACGACTGGAGTTCACCCGAAGAGATTCACCAAACAACAGCTGTAGCTTAAAACAGAAATGAAGAAAAAAACATGGTTTTACTTGGATTTATTTTATTTTATTGCATCTCAAACAGCTGTAGCTTTGATCGTTTTAATAGCTTGATGTGAAACACAGAATACAATTCAGACTAAAAAGTAATTATTCATAAATAATATGCTTCCTCCTAAATATTACAATAATGTACTGCCATTTAAAAGTTTGGGATCAGTTCGATTTTTAATGTTTTTTTTAATAAGTGTCTTATGCTCATCAAGGCTGCATTAGTTGATCAAAAATACAGGGAAAAACTGTAATATTGTGAAATATTATTGCAATTTAAAATACTGGTTTTCTATTTTAATATACTTTAAAATATGATTTATTCCTGTGATGCAAAGTTGAATATTCATAAGCCGTTCCTCCAGACTTCAGTGTCACATGATCCTTCAGAAATAATTCTGATTCATTATTAATATGCTTATTTATTATCACTGTTGGAAACAGTTGTGCTGATTATTTATTTATTTGGAGCCTGTTTTTTTTAGGAATCTTTAAAAAGAACAGCATTGTTTCAAAATAAATATTTTTTAACAATATAAGTATTTACCACAACTTTTTATCAATTTAATAAATCCTTGCTGAATAAAAGTAAGTTCATTTATTAAATAAAAAAGGCAAGAAAAATGGTTGATGGTATATTGTTACAAATGATTTGTATTATAAATAACATATATGAAGCAGTACAGTTTCCAACATTGATGGCACATCATTGTTTGTTTTCTTTCTTTCTTTCTTTCTTTCAGTAGATATTATCCTGAGTAAACAGTGTGTAAAACATGTCTGTATTTTACTGTAATGTGCTTCTTACATGTAACATTTCCAAGTTTCAACCCATTTGATTGCTGAGATGAAAACAGAAAAAGGCTACGTTTGCTTGTATATTTAGTTTGTGCTTCCATTCGGATGTATTCACTAAAACTCAGTGCCACTCTCAGACTGTTGCTGAGTCTGGCTCATCTGTAAATCCTCAAAGACACTTACTGGACTACACATTAAAGTGACCGACTAAAAACTAGACTACTCAGAAAAGTAGCAAATGTGCCAACGGCCATCGGTGTCTTAATTCACCAGAGCGTTACAGTTCATTTTACAACAACAAGTCCAGTCCACCTAAATTCAGCATTAATTTCCCTGATGGACGGCAGTCGTAACAGAAGTCACTGACAGTTTTACTCTGATGATCTGATGATGTGGTCAAAGCTGGGTCTTTCTGTCAACTTCACCAAAGATCCCCATGCAGCAAAAATAGAAATATGGGATTTGTTTTTCTTCTGGTGAAAGAAACGCATGAATGAAGAAGAAAACCGAAATATTAAAAGCCATGGATGAATAATTACTAGCTAATCAACTATTTAAAAATGACAATTTGGAGATTTGCCAAAATACAGATGACAGAAAAACAAAAAATATATATATTTTACACAGAAACTGATGTGTCTATTAGTCAAATCTGTTCACTATAGCATTTTCTGTTACATTATATACATCCGATGACAGTTCAAAGATGAAGGGGGGGGGGCTCTAGAATCTAAATGTTAGTATTTTTCTACCCAGAAACACAAAATCACTGCTGACTCTAGATTGATTCATTCTAATTATAGTTATTCAAGTGATTTGGAAAACAAATTATATAGGGAACATATTTATTTATTTGTGTGTGTGTGTGTGTGTGTGTGTGTGTGTGTGTGTGCATGTTTATGTGGTTTATGAGAACACAAATGTGTATAATGATATGGGTATGACAGGTATTAAAAGGAGAAGGTGGTTTATGAGGACATTTTCAATGTCTCCATAATTCAAAACTCTTATAAATCATACAGAGTTAGTTTTTTTTTTAAGTAAAAATGCAGAAAGTCTCATGTGAGGGCTAAGTTTAGGTGTAGGGGTGTTGTAAGGGTAATAGAAAATATGGTTTGTACATTATAAAAACCATTACACCTATGTAGAGTTCCCGTTTACCATAAAAACGTGTGTGTGTGTGTGTGTGTGTGTGTGTGTGTGTGTATGTGAACTGGTATATATGGTTTATGAGGACACAAATCTGTATAATAACATGGGTTTTTCAACATGAATGTGGTTTATGGGGATACTGCCACTGTGTGTGTGTGTGTGTGTGTGTGTGTGTGTGTGTGTGTGTGTGTGTGTGTGTGTGTGTGTGTGTGTGTGTGTGAATGACAAAAGAAATTGAAACGTTCGTTTAGACATTCAAGGAGTACTTTAAGTAAATATTGAAGGTCATAAAAGTACCTAAGTTGGCAACCCCTGCATTAAACCATAAAAGCTAGGTTTCGATCAAAGCTAAATATATGAAATACCATTACCTAAAACTAAAGTACAGACCAACCAGGATCACACACAGAACATGAGGTAAAAGCAAAATGCAAGAGCAAGACATTATTAATATCATACAATCATAAATAGTGTTATTTGTAACATGTAAATATACATTTGAGCTCCTATAAGAACTACAAACAGCAGCTCAATGTAGAGGTCTGAAAATCTGCCTCTGGCTCATTAAATCACATCCTCGTGGAAAGTCGCACATCATAACTTGATTTAATAGTCAGAAATGTTATATGGCAGGATATTGACCAACATAAACAGTTGATTGAGATTAATTTATGCCTGATCAATCAAACTCAAGGATCAAGCTACAGCTAGCCTGCCATTTACACTCAAACTGACAACATAATAACCAGCAACAGCCGCCATATAATCACCCTGACACTAATTATCATATCATAATTCAATAATACAGAATAAATGTTTGCAAATCAACATGAAAACTACTGTAGAACCCTTCACTCACCTCTATACGGACGCGCGTGGTGTTGTTGAGAGGACTGCTAATATGCCTGATCAATATAAACACGGCATCTCATGGCACATATTAATTTAGAGCGTATTATGTGCACGGAATCACTTCAAGATATTTTAAATATAAAATAAGTCACTAATTAAACTCGAACATCAAATCTGCTTGTATATTTTAACACTAAAGCGAGTGTATATGTTCAGGCGCGCATATTAAAGCTGTTCTCGGGTCCTTGTGTTGAACTGACAGCTCTGTTTCCATCATGGCGGCGTCCGGCAGAGAGCATGTACTGTCACTCTACAGACTGCTTCTGAAGGAGAGCAAGAACTTCCCCTCTTACAATTATAGGTGATTACAACGATATACATGTATTTATCTGCGGCTCACGCGCGTGCCATCTATACAATAGTCTCCGTGGCATTATGTGGAATGCAGATGCATCAATACATAGATGCAGTTTTGCTCATTTCAGTATTTATTATGTTTGCAATATTGTTTGGAGAAAACTGCGTCATAATGTTTAGGAAACGTCGTACATTTCTTCAGGATTCTTTGATAAATAGAAATTTTAAAAGAGCAGCATTTATTTGAAATATAAGTGTTTGCTTAATAAAATTATTAATTTAATTTCCCCCAAAATATTTGAATTGTTTTCACAAAATAAATAATAAGAGGCAGCTCAACTGTTTTGCTGCTAATAATAAGAAATGTTTATTGAGCATCAAATCAGCATGAGAATATTATAATAAATCAATTAAGACTGGAGTATATATCGCTTTTCTATTTTGATAAGAGAAAGAGACAATATACTGGATTATATAATAATAATATCTCAATATTACTGTTTTACTGTTGTTGTTCTTGTTGTTTTCTTTTTTTTTTGCTAAAACATATGCATCCACTGTGAGCATAAAAAGCTAATACCAAAATAAAGTCATAATTATTCCAAATATGATTAATTTAAGAATCTGTACATTTACATCATGCAAATTTGTCATTGTAATAATAATAATTTGTTACATGTATATACATTGCTTTGTTCTTGCATTGTGAATTAAAAGAGGAAAATGATTGTTCATGATTTGAAGTCAAGGTTGAGACTCAAAGGTGTCAGACTTCTGGAGGTTCACAGTCCTGCAGCGTTCGGCTCCGACTCTAATTCAACACCTGAACCGGCTGACCGAGGTCTTCAGGATGGATTGAAATCAAGTCTGCAGGACTGTGACCCTTCAGGATCAGAGCTTGCCATCTGTGGAGGCTTCAGCCTTAAAGGAACACTACACTATTTTTTGAAAATAGGCTCATTGTACAACTCCCCAAGAGTTAAACAGTTGAGTTTTACCGTTTTCGAATCCATTCAGCCGATCTCCGGGTCTGGCGGTAGCACTTTAGCGTAGCTTAGCACAGATCATTGAATCTGATTAGACCGTCAGCATCTCGCTCAAACACAACCAAAGAGTTTCAATAATTTTCCTATTTAAAACTTGACTCTTCTGTAGTTACATCGTGTACTAAGACTAACGGAAAATGAAAAGTGGTGATTTTCTAGGCCGATATGGTTAGGAACTATACTCTCGCTCCAGCGTAATAATCAAGGAACTTTGTTGCCTTACCATGAGTCCAGCAGGCGCAATGATATTACACAGCACCTGAAAATATTCCCCTGCTACGTAAATAAATAGGAAAATTATGGAAACTCTTTGGTCATGTTTGAGCGAGATGCTGACGGTCTAATCCGATTCAATGATCTGTGCTAAGCTACGTTAAAAGTGCTACCGCCAGACCCGGAGATCGGCTGAATGGATTCGAAAACGGTAAAACTCTACTGTTTAACTCTAGGGGAGTTGTAAAATGAGCCTATTTCCAAAAATAGTGGAGTGTTACTTTAAATGAGCCATTTGTCTGAGGTTAATTGTATTGATCATTATATTGATTAGTATGTTCTTTATTAGTAATAAAATATACTAATAATACTAAATTAGAAATAAGTCATTTAAAATACATTTTAATGAGTAATTTTAAATAAATAAATGCATCTGTAAAATAAAAAGACAGTTAACTAATGAAGACGTTGCTGGTGTTGGAGCACTGTCAAAATAAAAGTCCCACTTCTGACAAAATGGCCAGATCAGCTGATGCAATAAGTGTCTAAATATCAGCCAACCGCTATTAATGAGTCATGAGATTTTGGTTCATGTGTGACATTGTAAATGGAAGGTCAAGTCAAATGCATTACATTGTGGGAACACGCAGAACAAAGTGTGCTCTGTTGCATGCTACTGGGAAATGTAGTACTGTTTGTAAGCCAAATATTGTATTTGGCATGGGCGTAACCACCATATACTTTGAGGGGGACGTGTCCCCCCCAATATTGGAAAAATACCAATCTGTCCCCCCCAATAATAGGCCTATTATATTGTAATATGTGACATATGATATGCCCTCCTTTTATGAACCCTGGTTGTAGCCTAGTGGATCTGTTGTTATTTCCGATTTACTTTCAATTTAGGAAAAACAAGGGAAACAAAACTGTGTGACCACCCCCCCTCGATTGTATACTTGGTTGAGCCCGTAAACGCCGGCTTGCGGCATCGTTTGAAAAAACCGCTCAGTCCGACTGTCACTGGTGCTTAAATGAAATGAAGGTAGGAGATAAAAGAAAGAAGCAGGACGAACAGGCGGACATTCGCCTTTTTTTTCAGACGGTAAGCAAGTAGACACCTAAAAAGTAGTGCCATGGTCAAAAATACCGCGGCAATTTTTGAATAAATGTGAAAAAATATCACGTTTAAACGGCTCAGTATTATAGCTAGGTAGCTAGCATGATACCCTGAAACTAGGCTGAATAATGAACTGCTGGAGTCACAGACCAAGGAGTTCCCGCACTTCCCACTCCATTGATAAGCCTCTATTCATTCGTTGATGGCCTGGCCTGTTTGTTTTTACGATCTGATCCGCGACTGAACTTAAAAAAAAATATCTGGGGGAGGGCTCACATTTGGACCCCCCCAATATCTATACCATGGTTACGCCCTTGGTATTTGGACATGCATTGTATACATATTGTGCTGCAGAAATAGTATGAATAGCTTTATAGAGTGCCATTTGAAACAATTCTCCCTTCTACTCTTAATATTGGAAATATAACCATGATATCATTCCAAGTTATTGTTCGGAAATTATATTATCATGGTGCATTCATATTACAAATATCTATAAAAGGCTTAAAGTGTTCACAGAATAAAAAGCTGACTGCCAAAGGATACTAATCTCGAACCCACTCAGTTTCCATCGAGCTTTGAGTCTCCAGTGTCATTCTTCTTCTTCTGAAATCTGCCAGTGTTCATACTTTTGTCATCCTTTTGGTTTTCCTGAATGCAAATGTTTATATTAATGCAATTCATAAATGTCTCATTGATGAAACAGAGGCAGAGTGGATTTGTGCAAGTCACTCATAAAAATTTTCATGACTAAATTCATACATAGAAAGCTACAAGAAGCCTCATTTCTTAGTAAACTGATACATAATTTATATAACTATATTTTAGTTGATTTAGTTTGTGTAAAAATTGGAAATGTAATTGACCGTTTGCAGAGAGCTTGATTGACAGGTGATCTGACCAATCATAGCGTCGAATCTGCCAACATGTCCGATAAACAAATCAGACAGAAGAGTAGATTAACTTCAGTAGACTTAAACTTGAAAAGTGGTGTGTTTATTTTGTGCTTTAAGTAAATATGAAAACTGCTTGAACTGAGGCAATACAGCGATCTGTCCCGACACATTAAAGAGCCATAACATGGTATTTATTGATTTAATTTCTTTAAAACCTCCTCTGTCTTGTCAGTTTCCTCTTTGCTCCACAATGTATTTTTTACTACGTGAGAACATGATGTGTAGTGTGAGAGCGGCATTGTTTGTCGGAGATAGCAACAGTAACTAAGGACGGGTTTTTGCTAGGGTCAGTTGTGCATGTTTATTCCCTATATTTTTTACATTCAGATTACCTTTCATGTAATATGTGGTATAGTTCACCCAATAATTTAATTTTGCTGAATATTTCCTCACCCTCGGGCCACCCAAAATGTAGATTAGTTTTTTCCGCATCAGATTTGGAGAAATGTAACATTGCATCACTTGCTAACCAATGGTGCTCTGCAGTGAATGGGTGCCGTCAGAATCAGAGTCCAAACAGCTGATAAAAACATCACAATAATCCACACCACTCCAGTCCATCAGTTAACATCTTCTAAAGTGAAAATATGAGAAATTGTTTAATTTGTTTGGCTTCTGTCAATAATCCATAATAAAGCTTCCTCCGGTGAAAAAGTCCATCTCCTGTTGTCTCTCGCAGCAAAATCAACCCACACTTTTATTTAGAGCTGTTTTGGACTGTTTTCACTTGCTGTGCAGATTTCTCTCCTGATTCAGGCCAGATGACTTTTTCACTGGAGGAAGAGTTATTATGGATAGGACTGTTTGAAGTTAAAACACCATACAAACACACAGCGTTTCATTCTCAAGGCATTAACTGAAGGAATGGTGTGGTGTGGATTATTGTGATGATTTTATGGACTCTCATTCTGACGGCACCCATTCACTGCAGAGTATCCATTGCTAAACAAGTGATGGAATGCGAAATAAAAAAATCTGTTCTAATGAAGAAAGAAATCACAATGTGCAGTCACAGTTTACACCGAAATCCATTCATGTTTCATTAATGAGGTGTATTGTTTTCACGGTAACTCTGGCTGGATTAGAGAGAAACCCAATGTGCATGTTGTTTTCTAACTGTTTAATATTAGGCTGTTAAATTATTCAAGGCCTTGCAACTTGTTTTTTAACATCCTGATGTTAACTCATATTTGGCATTTTTGAGATATGCAGTATAAGTACTCCTTCAAATCTGATTTTTTTTAGGTTGTGGTTTGAGCGCCGTGTGTATGTGATATGAAATTCTCAAATTTACGCAGGGAGACAGAAGTTGAAACAGCATGTGAAAAGAGAGAGAGAGAGAGAGAGATAAGGGGAGGGGAAAGAGTGAATGAAGTGCAGGACAACTCAGAGCGACTGCGAGATGATTGAAAGCCGGAAACAAATTCAGTCAGTGAGAGCGAATGATTGAGAAGGGAGGATGAAAGAGATGTTGATTTTGACTGAAGGTAAGAAAAATATCACATCTGTCAAGACGGAAGATTCACAACACGCACCCAGAGAGAAAGAGAGACTCTTTTTGAGGAGAGGAAGCAGATATTTATGATGGTACACACTGCAGAGCTGCAAGTGTAGACTGCAGAAAGTAGGGCAGCTCTTACGTAAAGCATCTTCCCGTTAAATATAACCCTCCCCCGTGGTCCTCCGGCTCGACGTTAGTGCAGAGCCAATGACAACATATCTGTGCTCAGTCTTATTCATAAAGCTCTCAAGAAATCAACCTTTAAAAGCCACAGATAAATAAGTGACAGCGATGCGTGTGAAATCTCACAGATCTTCTTGAAAGTCCTCGCTTGTTTGAAAAGGAAGGCTATTTTCTGTTCTGTTTGTAGCTATTTATTTATTCATAGCTTACTGTTCATTTAACTGTATTTGTTCTGTGTGTTCAGATTCAGTATCTAATTTGAGAAATGCTTCTATAGCTGTAAAAAATGATTGATTTATGAATAAAGTGGCAGCAAATCATTTGGTGATCGTATTCTTAAGCCTTTATTTTGGATCCACCCAAATGTTTTTTCCAGAACGGTGTTTGCTGGCGTCGTCTTCGTAGGATGTGGGCAGCGCATCCTCCCGTTTCTGAGGATAATGGGCTGTCACGAGTCTCTGTCGAGTCTCGGTAAGCTTCAGCTGTAATTTTGATGCTTCAGTAGCATCTCTGTGGGTTTGATCTCTGAGAGAAACTCTCTTCATCTCCAGCACAAGCTCTGACATCACAGCCTGCACGCAGACTCGTCTCATAATGTCTCGTCTCTTTTCTTCTCTTCATGTCTCTTCTCTTCTCTTCATGTCTCTTCTCTTCTTCATTTTTATTTTCACATTGCTCCCTTTCTCTCATTGTTGTGGCTTTTTCTTCTCTCGTCTCATCTTGTTTCATTTCTTTTTTACTTAAGATCTTGCTTGTTTTATCCATGTCTTGTCTCTTATTTTCTTTTTGTCTTTCCTTATTTTTGAGACTCATCTGTCCTTGATTCTTATTGTTTAACTTCTCCTTCTCTCTTTATCATCTTGTTTCTCTCTCTCCTTGTAGCCTCATCCTTTCTTTTCTGTTCTTTTATTTCTCTTCTGTCCTAATCTTGTTTTGTCTGTTTAAGACTCTTCTCTCCATGGCTCTTTTTGTCTGTCTTTGTCTCTTCACATCTCAGCTGTCATTTTCTCTCAATACTCTTCATTTCTTTGCTTGTTTCACCTGGTCTCATTTCTCAGTTCTCTCTCTTCATTTCCCTTCCTCCCTCTTGTCATTTATTTTCTCTTTTTGTTTTCTCTTATCTCTATCTATTGTCTACTGGTCTCATCTTTTTAGATCCTTTTTTCACATCTAGCTTTTTGTCTCATGTTCTGTCCTCGTCTCCTCTCTTCTGTTGTTTTTTTGTCTCATCTCTTCACATCTTGTCTCTCACTTGGCTTACTTATTTCTCTTTCACTCTTAAAAATAAGAGGCACGATGCCATAAATAACTTTTAACATCTGAAGAACCTTACTGTTTCACAAAATAAACTTTATAAAAAGATAAGACAGAGATGTTCTTTAAAGAACCTTTGACTGAATGGTTCTTTGTGGAACTAAAAATGGTTCTTCTATGACATCGTTTGAAAACCTTTTGAAGCACCTTTATTTTTAAGAGTGTTCTTCATCTTTTCTTGTCTTCTGCATTTACATTTATTCATTTAGCAGATGCTTTTATCCAAAGCGACTTACAATTGAGGAATACAATAAGCGATACATTGTAAAGAGGCAAACAGACACAGGAAGTTCTTGTCATACAAATGTCTAGGCATTGTTCAGAGCAAATCTAGCCAGACAGCGAGAGGTTAACGGAAAGAGAGCAAAGGTTAATTTTTGATGTTGTTTTTTTAAGATGAAGTCAAGTGATGACAGAAGAGATGAGTTTTCAGTTGTTGCTTGAAGATTTACAGGGATCCAGCAGTCCGGATAGAGGTGGGAAGATCATTCCAGCAGTCAGGAACGGTGAACGAGAATGTTCTGGAGAGTGATTTTGAGCCTCTTTGTGATGGTACCACGAGGCGTCGCTCACTAGCAGATCTCAGACTTCTGGAGGGGATGTAGATTCGTAATAGTGAGTGGAAGTAGGCGGGGCTTCTGGAGGGGATGTAGATTTGTAATAGTGAGTGGAAGTAGGCGGGGCTTCTGGAGGGGATGTAGATTCGTAATAGTGAGTGGAAGTAGGAGGGGCTTCTGGAGGGGATGTAGATTCGTAATAGTGAGTGGAAGTAGGTGGGGCTTCTGGAGGGGATGTAGATTCGTAATAGTGAGTGGAAGTAGGCGGGCTTCTGGAGGAGATGTAGATTCGTAAAAGTGAGTGGAAGTAGGCGGGGCTTCTGGAGGGGGATGTAGATTTGTAATAGTGAGTGGAAGTAGGCGGGGCTTCTGGAGGGGATGTAGATTCGTAATAGTGAGTGGAAGTAGGCGGGGCTTCTGGAGGGGGATGTAGATTTGTAATAGTGAGTGGAAGTAGGCGGGGCTTCTGGAGGGGATGTAGATTCGTAGTAGTGAGTGGAAGTAGGAGGGGCTTCTGGAGGGGATGTAGATTCATAATAGTGAGTGGAAGTAGGCGGGGCTTCTGGAGGGGATGTAGATTCGTAATAGTGAGTGGAAGTAGGCGTGGCTTCTGGAGGAGATGTAGATTCGTAATAGTGAGTGGAAGTAGGCGGGGCTTCTGGAGGAGATGTAGATTTGTAATAGTGAGTGGAAGTAGGCGGGGCTTCTGGAGGGGGATGTAGATTGGTAATAGTGAGTGGAAGTAGGCGGGGCTTCTGGATGAGATGTAGATTCGTAATAGTGAGTGGAAGTAGGCGGGGCTTCTGGAGGGGATGTAGATTTGTGATAGTGAGTAGAAGTAGGCGGGGCTTCTGGAGGGGGATGTAGATTTGTAATAGTGAGTGGAAGTAGGCGAGGCTTCTGGAGGGGGATGTAGATTTGTAATAGTGAGTGGAAGTAGGCGGGGCTTCTGGAGGGGGATGTAGATTTGTAATAGTGAGTGGAAGTAGGCGGGGCTTCTGGAGGGGATGTAGATTCGTAATAGTGAGTGGAAGTAGGAGGGGCTTCTGGAGGGGATGTAGATTCATAATAGTGAGTGGAAGTAGGCGGGGCTTCTGGAGGGGATGTAGATTCGTAATAGTGAGTGGAAGTAGGCGTGGCTTCTGGAGGAGATGTAGATTCGTAATAGTGAGTGGAAGTAGGCGGGGCTTCTGGAGGAGATGTAGATTTGTAATAGTGAGTGGAAGTAGGCGGGGCTTCTGGAGGGGGATGTAGATTGGTAATAGTGAGTGGAAGTAGGCGGGGCTTCTGGATGAGATGTAGATTCGTAATAGTGAGTGGAAGTAGGCGGGGCTTCTGGAGGGGATGTAGATTTGTGATAGTGAGTAGAAGTAGGCGGGGCTTCTGGAGGGGGATGTAGATTTGTAATAGTGAGTGGAAGTAGGCGAGGCTTCTGGAGGGGGATGTAGATTTGTAATAGTGAGTGGAAGTAGGCAGGGCTTCTGGAGGGGATGTAGATTCGTGATAGTGAGTGGAAGTAGGCGGGGCTTCTGGAGGGGATGTAGATTTGTAATAGTGAGTGGAAGTAGGCGGGGCTTCTGGAGGGGATGTAGATTCGTAATAGTGAGTGGAAGTAGGCGGGGCTTCTGGAGGGGGATGTAGATTTGTAATAGTGAGTGGAAGTTGGCGGGGCTTCTGGAGGGGATGAAGATTCGTAATAGTGAGTGGAAGTAGGAGGGGCTTCTGGAGGGGATGTAGATTCGTAATAGTGAGTGGAAGTAGGCGGGGCTTCTGGAGGAGATGTATATTTGTAATAGTGAGTGGAAGTAGGAGGGGCTTCTGGAGGGGATGTAGATTCGTAATAGTGAGTGGAAGTAGGCGGGGCTTCTGGAGGGGGATGTAGATTTGTAATAGTGAGTGGAAGTAGGCAGGGCTTCTGGAGGGGATGAAGATTCGTAATAGTGAGTGGAAGTAGGAGGGGCTTCTGGAGGGGATGTAGATTTGTAATAGTTAGTGGAAGTAGGCGGGGCTTCTGGAGGGGATGTAGATTTGTAATAGTGAGTGGAAGTAGGCGGGGATTCTGGAGGGGATGTAGATTCGTGATAGTGAGTGGAAGTAGGCGGGGCTTCTGGAGGGGATGTAGATTTGTAATAGTTAGTGGAAGTAGGCGGGGCTTCTGGAGGGGATGTAGATTTGTAATAGTGAGTGGAAGTAGGCGGGGCTTCTGGAGGGGATGTAGATTTGTAATAGTGAGTGGAAGTAGGAGGGGCTTCTGGAGGGGATGTAGATTCGTAATAGTGAGTGGAAGTAGGTGGGTGCTGACCCTGTGGTTGTTCTATATGCCAGCATCAGTGTCTTGAACTGGATAGCCAGTGCAAGGAGACAAAGAGAGGTGTAACATGTGCTCTTTTGGGCTCGTTGAAGACCAGTCGTGCCGCTGCATTCTGAATCATTTGTAGAGGTTTGATTGTGTTTAATGGAAGTCCAGCCAGAAGAGCATTGCAGAAGTCCAGTCTAGAAATAACAAGGGCCTGGACAAGAAGTTGTGCTGCATGCTGTGTAACCATCTCGTCTCGTTTTCTCTCCTCTTGTTTCTCTTATCTTCACTTCTTTTGCTCTCCTTTTCTCCTTTATTTTATCTTTGCTTGTCTCTTTTGTCACTTCCCCCACTTTCTGCTTTGTTTCTCCTCTTCTGATTAGTTTTTTATTTATCTCTCTTCTTGTCTCATGTCTTTTCGCTGATCTTTCACTCTTCTCTTCTTGTCTAAACTGTTACATCTCGCATAGTTTCTTGTCTCTTCGTTTCATCCCTTCACATGTTGTCTCTCACTTGCGCTTCTTGGCTTGTTTCTCTTTCGCTCCTCATCATCGTTCCTCTTTGTGCAGTCCTTCTCCAATAGCTTCGTCTCTTTAGGTCTCTTGGGTTTTTTGTTTGTTTCTTTTCTCTCTTCTCGTCTCTCCACATCTTGTCTCTCACTGGCTGTTCTTGTCTTTCTTCTCTTCTTATACTCTTTTTCTCATCTCTCTGTTTTTCCACAGTTCTGTTCAAATGATTTTGGCCACACACTCATCATTTTTCAGCTGTACGTGTGAAATTAATTTCAGGGGCAGGAAGCATGTTTAGCTAATAATACAGGGCCTGTGTATATACAGCTGAAGGTGTCATTAAATATTAAGCCATTATAATTGGTTCCACTTCAGAGAACCATGAAACAAGTTGTTTTATGTTCTTTTAGATGCCAATTATTGCTCATGTTATGTGTTGGTGAGGTGAATTAATTGTGTGTTTAACTGCCCATGGGTGACACTATGCTAATTGTCGCCTACAGAACAAAAGTTTACTAATCTACTGTCGTAAGATCTTAAACTAGAGTTCCTGTTCATCTCCCTAAATATAATTCTCTCAGCTGCCCAAGTGTTAATCACGCTCCCATCCGCTACATTCAATCGGACGCCACGTTATGCATTTGTTTAAGGTCAGCTTAAGCATATCCGACAATATGACGCATTTGCTTAAAAACACAAGCGTTTCGTTGCCCTGTCACGTGCATCATGGCTCATATTTCAGTCTGGATGCTTGGCAGCGAGGATGAGTGTCTCTCTGAGGATTCAATATGCGTGACGCTCGATGAATCAGCCATTCCTACGCTGGTGACAAAGACCAACTGCTTAATTGTCCAATGGCCCCAACCAGAATTCACCACGGATCTACAGATCGCTCTCTGTCTTTGTCTTGTTGATGACCTTATAGCCAGATGGCTGAAAATACTGAAAATATCTATCAGATGTTGCCTCGAAGGGATGATGTGAGTGGTTTATTATTAACTGGGTCTCTGATGTAATGAGAAGTGATGTAAACTGAAGAATTCAATAAGCTAAAATGGCTATAATTTATATAGAAACATGCAGATCCCTCTATATTGTAAAGTTAATTTAAGATTTGCATTGCATACAAGAGTGTACATTTCCCATAGCCTCTAATAATTTCAGTCACTTGACTAAAGTGTAAGGCATCATGCAGTGCATCAAACTCTTATTATGAATGCAAGGTGGTGAAGTTTAGATAAATCTTGAATTTAAATGTTTAATTCACTTCTGAAATGTATTGATTAAAAATAGTCAACCTAATAAAAATTCAAAATTTTACCCCAAATGTGTGTTTTATGCTGTTAACGTATCAAGCAATCAAATCAAGCAAAGATCAACAATCAAATCAAGTTTTCTAGCAGTTTTAGTGAAAATACCATCTATATTGGACCCAGTAGGAAACCCACAACCCATAAACTCAGGGTCGTGGGAATGCAGAAATTTTAAAGCTATAGTAGAAAACCATAAAAAACTTGTTTTGCTCTTAAAGGGGTCATATGATGCGATTTTATGTTCCCCGTTGTCTTTGGAGTGTTTCAAGCCATATATAAGAGCATATATAAGATCCATAATGTCGCAGAGAGTTTCACGCCCAAAGAGATATTCTTTCTAAACGTTAAGACTCATCCATGCCTTCCTAAAATCTCTCATTCAAATACGCCCCACAAATCTACGCCACTGTGTGCGAAGATTTACATAACACCGCCCAAAATGTATACTCAAAGAATGAAGGCGTAACTTTTATTCTCGCTGTAGTATTGTTGCCACCGCTGTGGAATCTGATATTCCCAATGTGGTAATGGGCATAGGGATGTAGCGATTAACCGGTTTTACTATTAACCGCGCTTTAAAACGTCACGGTTAATCGTAAAAGCTCCGCTAAACCGAGTGTTTCTGTTGCACGGAACGAAACTGTTGCAGCTTGCGCAAAACAAAACAAAAGTTACACGAGCGGTGCACCAGCTTAAAATGCTGTGCCTATCAGAGACACGGAGGATACTACACACACTATGACAGAGGAACCAAACAGCGATCCTTTATTTCCACCAGAGAATGTTTGAAGTCGATAATGTGGGACCATTTTGGGTACACCAAGCGGGGTATGATCAGGGTGTCATTTAAAAATTGCTGTTAAAGAGTAAACATAAGGGATAATGCACGGCTAGCCAACCTGTTCTTATTCTGAAATAAAGGATTTTAATGCACGATGTGAATTCAAGGACCACCTGACGCGAAGTTCGTTAGCTCTAGCGTTCTGCCCGCTTCAGACAGAGATGAAATATGCAGTGAGATATAGAGATAGAGAGCACGAGAGAGAGAGGTGAATTAGCCGTATACCTGCATCTGCGCGTCACCACAAACAATGAAGATTTGAGTTGAGTCCCCCCCCCCCCCTCTTTGATGATTAATATAATGTAGCGGTCCAGAATCTAAGCTATTTCATTAATGAAAGTCACTGGGCAGCGTTGAGAACAAGTTTCTGTCCTCTTAAATCGATCTCGATCTCACAAACCAAAATAATAGACATGATTTTCTCAGGTCATATGTAAAATCAGATGAATAAAGATTATTAAAATGAATAAGTATGGTTGATTACAATAATAGTTTAGTTTATTCCCCTAATTAGTAACAGTGTCAGCTTTAGGATAAATAAAGTTAATATTAGTCTTATATTATTAATACTTAATTAACATTGTGATTTATCATCCCTGTTATAGTATTATTCATATGTGTAAAAATGCTTTCACCATCTTTCCAAGTTCTGTACCTCAGGTTCACAAGAAAAGTAGAAAGAATATACAAAATGAAAACACCAAATACATTTGTGATTATTTCCATTTGTTATTTTATAGAGCAGAAGTCACCTTTTTATTTCAATAGGAGAGATGGACTTTTTTTCTTTAGTATTATTTTGTGCTGTATTATTGGTTACGGTGTTATTTCTGTTTCAAAAGGCAGCAATAAATAACACTTTAATTTCTAAAGAGTGTTTATGTGATTTTATGTTGTGAAATTAATAAATGCATAATAATCGTAATAACCATGAAACCGTGATTATTCCTCAGACAACAAAATCTATAATTGTTGCATATCCCTAAATAGGCATAACATTTCCGTCACACGCTCGAGGTATCTGGCCAATCACAACCACATCACGTTTAGAGTTTACAATTGAGTTCAGAAATGAAATGTATGGTGCTAAAGGGTTCATTCTAAAGTATTTGGTCTCTTTTATTATAAACTCATGTTTTACAAAACTCGTACCTGAGAACTTCAAGTCGCAAGTGCAGTGCTGCACCGGGTGCGCTATCGAGCAAGTTTACGACTTCAGAAAAGCCGTACATATAGAGCTGGTTAAGTGATGCAAACATCATTACTTCATAAATCATGCTCTATGGTAAAAGTGTTTTAAGGTCATACTGTATTGTGCAAGGAATCGTACAAAAATAAATCTGTATTAATCTGCCTCTTAATTATATTTTGTGTTGAAATAGAAATAATGTTAGTGCTTTACTGCCAATAGTGTCATTTAAGCTGGAAACAGGGGATTGTATGTATATGTTTTCCCAAAATATAGATAGAGGCACACTTTTTCAATCAGCCTTGGTTGCAACCATCAGTGTGAACATGTTCCATAATGTGAGCAAATAATATATGATGCTATTCGATGCTCTGTTATTTGTTCATGCGTATTTTACTTGTTTTGTGTATGGCTTTAACCTCAGATTTGTCACACTTAATACACGCGAGCTGTTGAAAAAGCACATGACGAGTGCTTCAAAGCCTGCTGCTCAAGTCAGACTCCTTTGAAGTGTCTGTCACTGTGGTATTTCTAAAGATGACGCGCTCTTTATCTAGCAACTGCCCCTTTTCCTTCTCAAGACACGATTTTGCATCTGTCATCTGTTGTTTTTTTAGTGTATGATCTAAGATCTCTCAGCTCACGCATGAGTGTGCTCTCACCCGTTCTGTCTGTCTCTTTCTCTGTGGGTTTCTCTCATTATTTGCAGATTTTCTTTCACCTCTCTGCCTTTCTCCCTGTCTTTTTCCCTCTCTCCTACGTCCCATGAAATGCTGGGAAGCTTGGATTTGGCTGTCAGAGCGGAGTTGGTGGAGGTGGTTCCTCGGTGCCAGGCGAGACTTTGATCTTGGCGTGGCACTGGGGTTTCCGTATGCCCCACACTGCTCGTGTTTCGAGATGAAAAGCCTGGAGATATATGCTTCCTCCTCACTTTTTCGCACCCTAGAAGTGCAGACGTGCAAACCTTACAGCTTCGTAACTAGCTGTCTAATGACTGCTCCATTATTAGCATGTGGCACGCACAGCGCTGGTGCTAATGAATGCTGTCATCCAGAAGAAATGTGACTGAGTTTGTCTTCACTTTTCCCAGTGCGCTGGCAGAGCGTTCCTTGTCTCCTTGCTCCTCACTACATCCTTGTCAGTCAGGTCTCCATTTCTTAATGTGCTTTGAGTTTTCCTATTGAGATACAACATCAACAGAGGGGCAGCAATCTACCCACGCCATGACTGATAAAAGACACTTAACTTACTGCTTTTAGTGCTTTGGTTTATAAACCTTGCAGGGGTCTTGTGATATTCAGATAAAATCTGTTTATGTCCAAATGGAAAGAGATGTTTAAAACTGCTAGATGTATTTCTGCTCTGCAAGATTTCACGTTCAAAAGTCATTTTTGTAGGAATGCACAACTGATAGTTTCAAGCAAGGCCGTAACCATGAGTTGAACTTTTTTGATAGTATAACTATCATAGTATAATAACTATCATATATAACTTTATAGTATAACTATAAAGGCAGAAAGGAAATGCTAGGTCTAATTCTAGTTGGGAAGTAATCATTTTGAACTAATTGCAAGTCATATTTGAAATTTTATTCTTATTTCTGTGCCTAATATGTCGGATATAACTTCCAGAATTGTTGGCTAAATCTGCATATTAGGCCTATTTATGACATATACGTGCAACAGTCATGCATGGCAGAACATTTTTTGTGTCTTATGGATTACATACACTGTAAAAATGATCGTGAGTTTAAAAATGGTACAGTAAAAATCTGTTAATTAGTTAACGGTAAGTCTCCATACTATAAGCGGTGGATAACCGTGATTACATTTTATAATGTTAGAATTTTTGTTAAAATATGTATCATTTTTTGAAATACTGTACAGTTTTTTGGAAGTGAAAAAGAACAAGTCATTGTATATTTTACAGTGAATTTCTCTGCATGACACATTTAATGTGTCTTAGTTTTTTTCTTCTTATCAATTGTGTTCATTAGGGTTTATCTTATATCTAATGTTGTTAAATTAATGTTTATTGCATTATTTCACTATCATGTGTGCTACGATAATGGTGATTAGTATTTGTGTTATCGGCATGTGCACACTCTATATGATTATGAATATTTCCGTCCTCCGCTTGTGGAAAAGCTGTTTGTGATGAGCTTTCATCATGTGACTTTCTCATCACCGCCTGTTTTTGATGTATTTAAGTGTATTTCCGATGTTACAAAACAGATATTAGTACTTGAATAGGTTGATATGTTAGCATCATATCTGATGTAATTAAACAAAGCCATTTTACCATACATTTTACAGATTTGTATTTATTTGTATATTTTTTTTTTTTTTTTACAGTGTGTTATCATGGAATGAGCACCACATTGAGTTTCTTTCACGTCTTATTGCGCTTAATAACTCTTTCTAACATCAAGCTCGTTCCGTGCTTTATTTTCTCATTCATGCATGTCTATATCAGACTAACATGGCAATAACTGTAAGTCATTTCAAACTTTTTGTGATTCATTTACTGTTAAATGGCTAATTATGCAGAATCACTTTTTTGCATTGTTCTGAACAATAGCTGAATCATCTGAATCATCGAGTGAGTTGTTTTGATCTCTTGTTTCTGTAGGACGTACGCTCTGCGGCGGGTACGAGATGCCTTCAGGGAGAACCGGACAGTGGAAGATCCGAAAGCTGTGGAGGAGCTGCTGAACAGGGCCCGGGACAGTGTGGCCCTCATCCAAAGACAAGTACTGGTCCAGAAAATAGATGTTGTGATCTGTTGATTCTGTAGCGTATGTTTAGAAATCAGAAGAGATGGCTCACAACCCAGAACAATACTTTGTGCATGCCCCCCCCCCCCCCCCCCCCCCGGGAAAGATGGTAAGATTTGAGTGTTTTAGAAAGAAGTCTTTTCTGCTCATCAAGGCTGCATTTGTTAGATCAAAAATATAGTAAAACAGTGATATTGTGAATCTTATTTTGATTATTTATATATAAAGCAAACACAAATAAATAAATATAACTCTTTCTATGTGAACATATTGTAAACTGTAATTCATTTCCGTGATCAAAGCGTTATTTTCAGCATCATTACCCCAGTCTTCAGTGTCACATGATCTTCAGAAATCATAATAATATGCTAAAGAAACTTTTCTGATTGTCATCCATGTTAAAAACATGTGTGCTGCTTAACAGCATTTATTTAAAATGTATTTACTGTCAAATGTATTGCTTCCTTACTGAATAACAGTATTAATTTATGAAAAAAAAAGATACATAAATGAATGGATGTATGGCTGGACTCCAGTTAAAACACCAACCATTCATTTATTTCCAGTTTAAGAAATCTCCAGCTTTATTATTTGATCTACATCAGACGTGCAGGGCAGAAGTTGCTCACAGGCGAAACCCATTTGCCCAGTATGATTAGAGAAACTGGAGTCTGGTGCGCTGGACATGTTCCTGGAAACTCAATCTATCAAAGGCCTTTGGATTATCATGCTGTGTCATTTAAAAGAACAGCCACCTTCATCAAAGTTCATTTTCTCTCGGCTGGTGAACCTAATGAAGGAGCAGTGCGCTTCGTCTTGTGTTCCTGTTCCTGTATAATTCACTGTATCCTCCTGAGGACTGGAGGAAGTCGTCTTCATTCTGCCGCAGCTCCAGATGCATATATATGAACACCTGCTCGGCTCCCACCTGTCCGCTGGCATGTCCTACGCACCACTAATGACCGCTGATGCCTCGCTGGCCCACACTTTGTTCCCATAATTCCACTCCAATTCAGGCCAGCTCCCTGGAGAACATGATATGATTTTGACATTTTAGAAAATCTGCATCGGTGAGTATTTAAAACAGTGTTTTTGCCAGTTGGCTGGTCGTTTTTATATTGATTCTAACATTGCCGGAGAACCAGATATGGTTAGCTTGATTAACAAATTGCAAAGACGTTGCAATTCTATAAACGTGATGTGTTATTATGCGCTTATAACATGCAGTTGAAAATGCAACTTGCGCCAAAACATCTTAACAAATGTGTAATGAGAATGGTTTATAAATAAAAGAACATTTTCCACAAAATAAAAGCTATGGTTTTAACATTTGGAAGCAATGAAAAAACAAACATAAATATTAGTATTTTGAATTATTTTATTATTAAATTATCATCAGCTGGTGTGGCAAAATGTTAGTTTTAGACCTTGGGTAGAATACAGGTTTAGGTGAATTTTGTCTATTATTTGTATGAATATTTTTGGCTTAATTTGTTTTAATTCTTGAAAGAAGAAAACACACATATGTTACGAGGAGCAGCACAAACGAGGGTTGGAGAAGAATAGAGGAGGCACTGGGATAATTCGTCTCTTGTCTCGTACCAAAGGCGTTGAGCTGTTCTTTGAAACCGAATCAAAGTACAGCCTTCGAGATCAGTCCATCATGCTGTCTGCATTAAGAGCTTCTGTCACCCTGACACTCTCAGCATGGGAACCAATGAAGTTAAACTTCCTGGGGATTTAAAACACCATCTTCAATCCCAGTTAGAGCGTCAGGCTCAGAAGAGCAGCTTTCACTCTGTTTGGAGATGCAAGGCCCAACACATCATCTATGGAGTGCGTGAATGTAGATGCTTTTAGCAATGCATTCCCTGTTTGAAGAGAAGCTTGTTGAGCAAGTTACTTACAGTTAGTTAAACTTGTTAACATACTGCCAACAGTGGCTCAATAGTGCATGTGGGGTCCAAAAGTTAGACCTCAATGAAAACATCAGATTTTTTTAACTTGTAAAAAAACTAAATGTAGGAAGTATGTATGATGCTGCAGTATTCCTGTTACGGGGCAAACAAGACGTGAGAGGTGCGGATCCATTCGCAAGCTTTATTATTACAAAACAATCAAGGTTCATTCAGTGGCAAACAGGAACAACACCGGCAAGACAAAGAGTAATCCTAGGGCAAGCGTGGGTCGACGATCGGCGAACAATATCCAACAGGGCAAGGCAAAGGGTTAATCCCGGAAACACAAGCAGGTATCAAAACACGAGAAAACAGGCAAGACTAGAACAACTTAGAGGGCTCCGTAGAGTAGCTATCGCTAGTATATACGCTATACAATACTCGGCTGAGAGGAAGAGGAAGTCCATGGTTTATGTAGAGTGTGTGATCAGTGCAATCAGCTGTGTGTGTCGTCAGTGCAATGGATGATGGGAATTGTAGTCTGAGGTGCAACAGTTAGTGTAGTGCAAGAGTCCATGTGGTGAGCGAGTGACCTCTGGTGGTGAGTTAAAGGAAGCCCATGAACCGAAAACGTGACAATTCCTTGTGAATTTATTAATGAAGACTGGCTAATATTGCACTGTAATTACCAATACCGTTACAGATTATCTTTCATTTTTGAGTGTCTGATAACCTATATAATAATTCGATAACAAATATAAAGAAATAAGAATAATTGGTCATTATTATTATTAATATGTATTGCTGCTGTGTTTAAATATGAATTTCAACAGTAGCAACAGTATGTATATATATATTATATAAAAAATACAGCTATAATAATTGTTGTTGTTGCTCTCCTGCTGGTGTTATTTTTTATTATATTTATGTAGATTTGTTCTTGAGTTTTGTGAAGAGTTAAAATATCTTCAATTAAACAAATTGTTTATTCATGTTTTTGTTTTAAGCTGTCTGATTAATAATGTACACATTTTAAATTAATCTGCACCTTTTCTAATAATTATGACTTATATACATTTTTTACCAGTACGAGCTACCATTTAAAGTATTTACAACTTTTTATGGCCTTAAATTTGATACAACTAAATGAAAGGCCGCGGTATAAATAGGTAGCCCGACTGGAAAACACAATAGCCCCAGGACGTCAGACGAGCAATTCTGTGAGCCCTGAATTTAGATCGGTGAGATATACATGCAAAATTGCAAGATATAAAACTCAACAATTCAAAAAAAAAATTATAACTGAATATTGAGATAAAAAGTCAGTCATATTTTGGTGGGAAAAAAAAACATTCTTAGATGTAAATGTAGATTTCAAGAGATAAGTTCAGATTTGTTTTCTCTGCATTGTGAGAAAAGCACTAGCTGTTACCTTTTTTAAATTCTGTGTTAGACATGGGCTTCCATAACTCACACTATTGGCCTCAGACGTTTGAAGCTCCCTGCTTGTACAGCGTTCACAGAGTAGAGTGGGTTTGTGGAGTCATGGGTCTGTGGTGTGTTGTAGTGTCTCTGCCGGTGACACTCTCATCAGCGCAGCACAGCACACAGACCCACGCCTCTCTCTCTGTTACACACACATACTGTACGCATGACGTCCCGCTGTGTGTCGTGACACCGCCAGCATGCGTCCCGCCCTCCGCACACTCCCACAGCCCAGAATGGAGCACGCGTATGTCTTCTGCTCTTCTCTAGGAGTGTGGATCTCCTCCAATCCGTGAGTCACTGCTGCTCAGATGTTCGCTGTTTGCTGTGCTTTCTCAATCTCTTTGTTCTTTTTATAGATGCCACACTTCTATCATCTTACGTGCTTTGTCCAAAGACCATAACAACAAATCAGGTTTACATTAGATGTTCAGGCTAACGTGTCTTTATTAGAGGAAGTTTTATTTTAAAGTCATGCTGTGCAGTATTAATGATATCTGTAGACAACCAAGCTGAACTGTGAGGATATTTTTGAGAGAGAGAGATTTTGTTTAAATTATATAATGATATATTTTCAAAAGCTTAATGAGGTTAATGTGTTTACATTTATTTTGTAAGTTGCATCATTCAAGAGTTCTTGTTCAGTAATTAATACTTGTATTTATTTATTTATAAAAAACAAGTGTATATATATATATATATATATATAGACATATATATTGTCACATTTTATTATTAGCCATTTCAACACATACATGTTTTACCAAATAAAAAGAACAGCACCTTTAGAGCTAATTTGGGTCATTGTCCTGATGCAATATGAAGCACTTCCCAATGAATCTGGTGGCTTTTTCTTGACTATTGCTAGGCAAGGTGGTTTTGTACCCTTCCAAATTCATTCTGCTACTGTCATCATACATGAAGTCATCAGTAAAGATGAGAGGGCCTGTTCCAGAGACAGCCATGCATGCCCGTGCCATGACACCACCTCCACCATGCTTTACAGAGGAGGCTGTATGATTGGGATCTTTTGCGGTTCCCTTTTTCTCTCCACATTTTTGCTTTCCCATCTCATAGATAAAGGTTCTTCTTTGTCTCATCGGTCCATAAACACAGTTCCAAAACTCTTCTGGCTCACCTTGAGAGACAAATCATTTGAGATAATTTTGAGAGTCCAAACAGCTGATAAAACATCACAAGTAATCCACAGCGCTCCAGTCCATCTATTACAGTCTTGTGAAGACAAAAGATGCATATTTGTAAGAAATGAATCCATCATTAAGATGTTTTTACTTCAAACTGTCGCATCTGGCCAAAATTCAAGTCCATAATCCATAATAACACTCCCTCCAGTGAAAAAGTCCATCACCTGTTGTCCTCTCACCTTAAAGTCCACCAACATATTAGTTTAGTGCTGTTTTCACTTGTAAACGGTATTTGATCTGTGCAGATTTCTCGCTTAATTCAGACCAGGAAGCGTTATTATGGATTATTTTAGCCAGAAGCAATGGTTTTAAGTTTAAAACATCTTAATTATGGATTTGTTTCTTACAAACACACGGCTTTTGGCTTCATAAGATTTTAAACTGATGGACTGGAGTGGTGTGGATTATTGTGATGTTTTTATCAGCTGATTAGACTCTCATTCTGACGGCACCCATTCACTGCAGAGCATCCATTGGGGAGCAAGTGATGGAATGCTACATTTCTCCAAATCTGTTACAATAAAGAAATAAACGTATTACACCTTGAATGGCCTGAGCGTGAGGACAATTTCTGCATTTGCCCTTTTTTTCATCATTTTCACTTCATATAAACTCGACGTATACTTATGTGTTAATTTTCCCTTTAGCTCAGTTCTTACATAACATCCTAAAAAGCCAGTAGTGTTCTGTTCTTTTCTGAGGGAATAACCCTTGCTTTCGCCCCATAGGACGGTGCATTCATGTTAGACGTTTTGGAAAAAATTGCAATGTAATGTAATGTCATTTTATCTTTCTCTGTTTGATGACATGTTTTCCTCCCTGTGGGATTGTGCATTTTGTTTTCTGTCGCCGTCTGAACCCCATTTTTAGTGCTATAACACTTGTGTTTGTGTATGTTGCTGTGTGGTTGTCACAGCGCATGCGAGGCCTCGGTGAGGATATTGACTGTGTCTACGGACATGACTTCCATCCACTTGTGTTTGAAATACAATATTGATGTGATTTACCTCCTCGACGCTCTCTTCCAGATCATCCCCTGCTGAACAATCAATCTCCACTAACTACTGCTGAAAGTACTCTGTGTCAAAACCTCTGCTCTTCTCTTGATACAGAGATGAAATCTGACTGCTAATGTGACTTATGGTCCACAGGATCTTTATACTCGCTGAACAGCCAGCAATAAATGTGTGGCCAGAGAATCAACACGTTTTTATGCATCACAATGTGTATTTTGAGTCAAAAATAAGAGCGAGTGATATAGCTGAAACAATCTCAGTATCATTCACTATCAATATAAAAACACTACTGTTCAGACATATTTTTATTTATTTATTTATGTATTTGTTTGATTGTTTTAAGGTTTCCACAAAAAAATGTAAGCAGCACAATTGATAATGATTTAATAATAATGATAAATCAGCATATTATAATTATTTCTGAAGGAGCATGTGACACTGGAGACTGGAGTTGTGATGGAGTCATAGAAATACATTCCATTTTAATATATATTCAAGTAAAAAATATTTATTTTAAATTTAAATAATATAATATTTTATACTGAATATATTATTTCAATATATAACATTGAAATAATAAATAATATTGTTGTTTTTACTGTATTTCTAAACGATGCAATTGAATTAATAAATTAATCTTATATTTCAATAATAACTGATAATAGTTCAAATATCACGAGTTCTTTCAACAGACTTTTTTCCCCACCTTTTGATGACGGTATCTGAAAGGAAAAACACAAAATCTCCTCATTTCCTCCTGTATTTTACCACACCATTAATAAACTCGCGTCCTCATGGCATCTTTTCAAACAACATCACGTCTCCTCCCAAGATAAAGGAGAAATATTTACCCATTATGTTGGGTTGACTCCATTTCCCAAAAATAGCTTCCTCGATCCTGCAACAAATGTTGTGTTCAATGCAGATCACAGATCTGTGAACAGTAATATTTAGTGTTTACTTCGCTCTCAGTTGCTGCTGTTGAACTGTATTAATGTGACACATTTGAAGTTTTGACAGGTCTTTGGTGGAACACAAGATTGTGCCGGTCACTTCTTTACGTGAAATGACAATAATTGGAGAGTATATAAGTTTTGAAATGCAGATGGGTTTTGAAAGAGATGTGAGGAATAAAAGTGAAATGTTAGGTATTATTCCTTCACATTCCTTCCTATGCTCCTGTTTATTGTAGCTGAACAACACGAAGCATGAATGTCGTTTCTCATACTCCACCTAGTCAATCAGCAGTGGCTAAACTCCCTGTTATCGATTGTGTTTCTGATTTCGCTCTTGGGTTTCAACGGGCGGCTCAGATTGAGTTTTCTTATAATGCAGTCAAACACCTGTGGCAGCATTGCCTGTAAAATGCCAATAAAAGCAGAATGTTTCATTAAAAAGCACAATGTTGTGCGGAGAGCTGAGCAAGCAGACGGAATGAATACATTCCCCTTGAGGGAACTGCTCGGCTCTTAATACAATGCATTTCTTTCTACACATCCCTGTGTTTATCTAACCTCTGCTTCAGTGCCCAAAAGGAGAAATGAAAAGACTGTGGCAGGGGAATGAATGCTGTGTTTGTCTTTCTAAGCCTCTTTTGCTCTTGTGCTTTTTTCCCTCATTGTTTTTGAACTGAGCAGAAATATTGTGTTTTATTTCCTCCTCCTCTCTTCATTGCACCTGTATTAGGCAGATATGTTTTGCTTTACCCAGGTGATTGTGAACGGTCTATAGTGCTGAATGATGTTTCCTCTGTCCAATCTCCTGTTTGATCACTATAGACCAGATATACTGCAGTATGTACATCTGCCTCATGCTTTATTAATTATGGTCCCAATACATTAGTCATTCTTTATGTAAGCGAACTTTTATGTCCATTTAAAAGGATAGTTGATCTAAAAATGGCAAATCTTTCATTATTTGCTGACCCTTGTGTTGTTCAAAACTCTTCGCAACTGACTTTTTAGGGATTTTGAAGAGGATTTGACTTAAATTTGAATGAAATCTTTGACTTAAATTGAAAATTAAATTCTTATAATTTTTTCGGTTGTTTTATTTATTACCCCGCCCCCCACTGTTTTTTTTTATTTTATTTGATTGATTGGTTGGTCGGTTGGTTGATTGGCTGGTTGTTTGGTTGATTGGCTGATTGATTGGCTGGTTGTTTGATTGGCTGGTTGTTTGATTGGTTGATTGGTTGGTTGGTTGGTTGGTTGATTGGCTGGTTGGTTGGTTGGTTGATTGGCTGGTTGGTTGGTTGGTTGATTGGCTGGTTGATTGGTTGGTTGTTTGATTGGTTGGTTGGTTGGTTGGTTGGTTGGTTGGTTGATTGGTTGGTTGGTTGGTTGGTTGTTTGTTTGATTGATTGGTTGGTTGGTTAGTTGGTTGGTGGTTTGATTGGTTGGTTGATTGGTTGTTTGATTTGGTTGGTTGGTTGGTTGGTTGGCTGGTTGTGTGGTTGGTTGGTTGGTTGGTTGATTAATTGGTTGGTGATTGATTGATTTGATTGGTTGGTTGATTGGTTGGTTGGTTGATTGGTTTCTAAAGGATCATGTGACACTGAAGACTGATGTAATTATGCTGAAAATCACCGTGCTTTGATCACAGGAATACATTATATTTCAAAATGTATTCACATACAAAGTTATTTTAGATTGAAATAATGTTTCACTATATTTGTTTTTACTGTATTATTCATCAAGTAAATGCAGCCTTGATTAGCATAAGACTTCTTTCTAAAACCTATAAAAATTTGGACTCCAATGGGCATATTTAAATATACGGTTTAATAAAAAGAACATGAACTGGAATGCATGCACTGTAAAAAAGATTGTTATTTATAGTTATTTTATAGTTCTTATTATTGCAGTATGTTTTACAAGAAAATACTATTTCAGAATTTCAATGTCCCACTACCATTTGTTCAGCTTGTTCAGTGAATCAGTAAAGTCCACCATACATTACTTGAGAGCTTTATAAATGTATACCTTCCTTAAGAGCAAAAGGTGCAACTAAATTATGTACCAAGGTTTTCATTAACTTGTACTTACTAAAGCCACTTGTGTGAACTTTACCCTCTAATTAAAGAAAGACCTTACAATTGGCACCCGGGTCATTTTCCATAAGTAAAGATGGCAGCATACAGTACACATGCTGGAGAGCTTTCTACAGCTTGACTCTCTTCATTTAAACACAGAAGAACTTCTGTCAAAAATGGGCCCATTTATCTGTTATCTCTCCTCTTTTCTCTTCCTTTCCTACGCTTCCTTCCTAATTTCTTCATCTTGCTCACTATCTCATTTCCGGTGAACAGGAGCGTGAAAGTACAAAATACTTTAACATGTTTTTAATGAATTTCCAAGGGCTTTCGGTTTGTTCCTTTTCCCGGAAATCTAGCTTCAGTCCTGATCTTACAAACCTGCCTGTGAAGAGATCAAGTGAACTCTCAAGACCTTCAGCACTGTGTTTGATTAGCGCTTGAACTAAACTCTGCTGGAAATTACATTTACAGAAGCCAGATTGCACCACCCGGCTGTAATTTGATCTAAAAATAGAGGTTTAGGCCAGAAAAAAGAGAAGTAATAACAATAGCACCTTCCCCTCACTACACTGATAATCAGCTGATAGCCTGATTTGTAGTTAATAACTTGCATAATAACTCCCCTGCTGAGGAACACTTTTTGGGGCACTCTGAGGACAGCAAGCAAACCCTCGAATCCTTTAGGCTTGCGGGTGGTGCACAGACAGATGGGACTGATCCTGACTTTGTGCTTTAGCAGCGACTGCAAGCCACCCTCTGTTTCACATTCATTGCAGTTTTACTCTGTTCTAATTGTTCTGTACCGTGCCACCCCCCCCGGGCTCTCCCGCTCAGCACTTTTTCACACCATCACCAGCATATTGATTTGGTCTGTCTGTTCATATCCCTCCCCAAAGAAACAGTCAGCTATTCAGAGGGCATTGTTTCTATTGTTTGTTGATTTTAGACATAAACGGGGGACCGAAACAGTACAAATATCTACACCGTAAATACATTTGCTCAGTGTTATAAAAATAAAGCAATTCACAATCAGATATGGGCAAAAATCATTATTGATTAGATTGTTTGTTGTTGCAGTGCATTGCAAAATATAATTTTCTGAATCTGTGTGGGTTTTATCCAGTGTTTGCTTTTACTTTTTTACTATTTATTTCATAAATCTGAACAAAATTTATGCTTGGTAATGGAAAAATGGGGAACAACTATTTTTCAATTGGAATAAAAAATTATAATTCAAAATATATTCTCTGAAAAAGAATTATCATACATAAATAGTATAATATCTATTAAATAATTAGTATAATTATATTGAAAAAGTCATGTAAAGAAAAAAGTAAACAAAAAATAATGTGAAATAAATGTTTTGTTTTGGTATTTTTAGATATTCTGTTTAGATATGCTATTATATACACTGCAAAAAATATATATTTTGTTTTGTGTTCTCATACAAAAATATAAAAATTCTTATATCAAGACACACTTACATGAGAAGCAAAATGACCTGAGATATTACATTTAGAAGTTTATAAAAGTGAGTTCATGCTTAAAACAAAAATCAGTCAATTGGGTAAGAAAAAAATATTGTTTTGATTTTGAATTAAGATTTGTATTTTATTTTCCTTGTTTTAGGCTTAAACTCGCTTAATTTGAACAGATTTGTAAGAACATACGAGTTAATATCTTGTCATTTTGCTTTTCATGTAATTGTTTCTTGATTTTAGATCGGTTAGATATTTGTGGGAAAACAGACAATAATACTAAGTAAGACAATCTTTTGCGGTGCATAACAAAAGAAGAAAGTCTTGACTTGTCCCAGTGATGGACGGTCTGATTTGAAGCTGTCATTGCACATCTGAAGCACAGCTTGATGAATAGCAGTGCTTATTCCAGCTGTGGTGTAATAACTTCATGATAAGTTTGTACGGCACTAATAACTCCGTCAGTTTTCCCAGGAGAGTGCGGTGCGCTTGACGTGACTCTGTAATGAACGCTCAGGAGTAGCATCTATGAATGACCGCTCTGACCCTGACAGGAATCTCACTCAGAAAGCTGTTAAAAACTAACACTGTGGAATTGTATTATCGTTCTTATTAACTGAGAAAACAAACTTGCTAAGCTCCAGATGCAAGTAAATCAGCTTTGAGTTAAAAAGCATCGACTTGTAGGAACCACAAGTCTTTCAAAGGCTGAAGGCTAATATGGCAAATGTGATTAATTCTCAAAAAGCAATTAAGAGGTCTGTAGGCTCGTTATCTGAAGCTGAGAACCCATAATATGGACAAACGGGTACAACAGCTTTGCCCCAAAAATCTCCCCATTGGTTGAGCTGATATTGTTACGTCAGGCCACTCAAACAAACTGATTGTGCTGCTGAAGGTGTGATAATTACTCCTTTTAATATAATCTGAGACTGATTCTTCTTCTAACAAAGTTTAGCTCAAGGAACATTTATTTAGCATTAGACATTTAGCGTGCTATCTGTACATTATTCAGAACTCAAACAATCAAAATGACTCAAGATCTGGGATTTTTGCATTGTTTCTTTATTCATTTGCCATGATGCCGAGGAAAGGGAGAAGGCATTTTATTGTTTGTTTATTGTTTATATAATGGTTTATGATTATTATACATAACCATGGAGGTTTCTACTGTGACAAAAATCATAAAAATCACACTGTTTTAGCATTCGTATTAGCATTACCATGATTGAATGTCCTAAAAACTAGGCCATGTTTTAGCGTAAAGTGAAGTATAAGTCTGTTTGGGAACAAACTTCTTGGCAGTTCATTTCCGTTTGGGTTTTTCACAACGGACAGTTGAGTTCAGGAATGACGAGTAGATTTGTGTTGGTTGTTTACTCTCTGTGAGGGAAGCAGAATGCTGTTTTTCCTCTTTATACTTGTGTTTGTTTTCCTAGCGTGAGTCTGTGTTTGCGTGTGTGACTCTGAGGGTTTGAGTGCTCGCAGCGTCACGCGCAGCAGGTGTTCCCCTGACCTTCATATATCTCTCTCCCCTCCGTCTTTAATCCTGCCCAAAACCCCCTGTTGACGTGCGCTGATCCATTCAATTTTCTGCTTTGCTTCCCTGTTAGCAGCACGGATTCATGGATACATCATCTGCATATTAGAAATCATTGTGATTAAACACGTCCCAGACAGAAGATGAAGAATTAAATCCCGCTAATGCTTCAGAGCCCTGAGTGCTGGCTGTCTTCAGCACTGAGATGGATTGTCTTGTTCTTTGTGTTGTTAGCGTAAGCACGGTGTCATCAGTGTCTCGTGGTGCTGGGTGGCTCTGAGTATTAGCTGTAATGGAGGGGTGTTTTGCAGTGATTTGTAGAGATTGCCAGACAGACAGTAACGGACTGTTCAATCGGCCATGATCATGTCAGTCATTCTTTATCACTCTCTCTTTTTCCTCACAAATATTTACCATTGTCTGTCCAGGTACCAAAGTTGCCTTGTAGAGTAAAACAGTGATTTGTTTTTGACAATCAGTGACATTCATGAACAAAGTACAATATACTAATACTTTGTTTCTTCTTTGTTTATATGGTCATGGTAAAGCTATTGTTTTGGACATATATCATGGCATGTTTTTAGACATGTACTATAGAAATACTATGGTTTTGATTGTGATAATACGAGGTTCTTTGGTAATATCTTCGTTTAGCATACCAGCAGTGTTGGGGGTAACGTGTACATACAAATAATACAAGTTACATAATCAGATTACTTTTTCTAGTAACTAGTAAAGTAATGCGTTACTTTATAATTTAGAAGACATAGTTATTTTTTTTTAAAAATAAGTAATGAGTTACTTGTTTCCCCCTTTAGTGAGCGCCTGCTCTCCTGTCCTCGTGTTGAGGAGAATCGAGTGCTGAGGCGTTGTGTTCGTGTGTGAACATGATCTTACTGTAGATCTAGAGGAAATGTGAACATTTACTGATCTTATCTGCACAAAAACAGATTCAGTATGCTGCAAAATGAATAAAAAACTGTTTTGACTATAAAGAACCTTTTCTGCATTTGAGAGTTTCCATGGATGTTCAAGGTTCTTCATAGAACCATTGGTGCCAATAAAGAACCTTAATATTTAAGAGAGTAACGTCTTTCATGCTGATCGTCGATGATCCATTTCAACCGTACTAACATACCGTGTGTGTGTGTGTGTGTGTGTGTGTGTGTGTGTGTGTGTGTGTGTGTGTGTGTGTGTGTGTGAGAGAGAGAGAGAGAGATTTTGGAGCTTTTCAAAAATTTAAAATTGTCTGCTTGTGTAGTTCAGAGTCTTTCAAAATGCTGGAGATAAAATGTGAGTTTTTTCAATCCAGTAAATCACAGAAACGGTACAGCAGATTTCTCAGTTATCATACAGTTGTCAGCAGCAGCTCTCTCTCTGTTCATCTCCGTCTGTGTGTCGTCTCTCGTCCAGAGCCGTGGGGATCAGATGGCCTCTTAGCCCGGCAGTAATGCGGTCAGCTCCTCGCGTTCACCGGGGACCGGAGCATGTCTGCAGTCCTCATTGATTACAGCCACTCGACGAGATGGGACTTCAAGCATGTGTCTGCTCTTAGAAACTTCCCTCCCAAACACTCTCTCTCAGAGAAATGAGAGGCTTTCTCTGACGCTCACAGAAGCAAGTTTGTAAGAGCAGTAGGAGGGAAAAAAGTTCTAATGTGAATTGAAATGGCCGTTATCTGGGCTGGCTATTTTTAGCACGGAGGCAGTGCAGGATCACCACGTCTCTCCCTCTCGCTCTGTGTTTTTCATCCGTCTGAGGAAACTCTGAAAGCGCTCGGCTGGGTTTCTCTGGCTCCAATTAAACCGAGAGAGTGGAGTGTGATGAGCTATGATGAGGACAGACGCGTTCTACTCGCCTCTCTCATGCTCCTGTCCTTTATACATTCATCTCACGGCTGTGTGTGTGTGTGTGTGTGTGTGTGTGTGTGTGTGTGTGTGTGTGTGTGTGTGTGTGTGTGTGTGTGTGCATGAGAGAGAGAGTGTGTGTGTGTGTGTGTGTGTGTGTGCATGAGAGAGAGAGTGTGTGTGTGTGTGTGTGTGTGTGTGTGTGTGTTTGTGAGTGTGTGTGTGTGTGAGAGAGAGAGCGAGTGTTTGTGTGTGTGTGTGTGTGTGTGTGTGTGTGCATGAGACAGAGAGAGAGAGAGAGAGTGTGTGTGTGTGTGTTTGTGAGTGTGTGTGTGTGAGAGAGAGAGCGAGTGTTTGTGTGTGTGTGTGTGTGCGTGTGTGCGTGTGTGTGTGTGTGTGTGTGTGTGTGTGTGTGCATGAGACAGAGAGAGAGAGTGTGTGTGTGTGTGTGTGCATGAGAGAGAGAGAGAGTATGTGTGTAGATGTAGATGTAAGGATATTTCAAGGGCAAAGTCCAAGATCATCCATGGCAGTAGTCCATAAAGTAATTCAGAAGAAATTCCAAAGTTGAAGTGAATAGCAAATCAGAAACATTGACCAGTTGAGATGTCCTCAAAATCAGGTGAATACAAAAACCCTATCGAGATGTAGAACACAAATGTTCCTCAATAAAGGTTTGAGAAAGCAAACACTCCCAGCTCACATAAGAGTTTATATCTTTAGCAATTCTGATGTTTGGTTCTCTCTGAATTGTGAGATATAAAGTCATAATTGTGAGCAAAGAAAGTCATGATTGCAAGATATATACTCAAGAAAAGCAACAACAACACAAAAAACATGGGTTTAATTATTGTAATAACTTCTAAATGTATTAATAAAGTGAACATCTATATCATTAATATGTGTGTGTTATATAAATCACACATTATTGATAAATCTGCTGGTTATTTCTTTGATTAACTGGATTGAAAAACTTTTTTCATGTTTACACACACATCAGTTTTTGTAAAGGGTAATATCTACCATGATAACTCTATGCTGAGAGTGTTATGTCGAGTAGGATATGAATATGATTCTCCTTCATTACTGGGGCATTACTCTGATAATACCACTGCAGTACTAGTTTGTAAGGGTTAAGGGTCGTTCTCTACTCTTTTATCTGCTGTTATAATGGGCACATTAGAGCAGCACTGTCCTACCGAGGCCCTGCGGGCATAAAGATGCTACAATCTTCAGAATAATTTGCAACAATGATTTCATGTTGCAGTTTTGCTGGCCACTACTCCCAGTTGCTCTCATTTGCTCCGTGGCCGCAGTGTCTTTGACTACAGAAGGAAGCGGAGCTGCTTTAAAGGTCATCCGTCTCTGATACGGTCTGTTTAAAGGTAACTGCCTCCGCAGGAGTGAGGGGCTTGTTAAAGCTCGTTTCCACACGCTTTTATATATAATTCATTATTCATCAGAACACAGCAAGAAGGGCTGACTTTAATTTGGAGTTTACAGCTGATATAAACCACATCCATTACGTCTGTATTGCAGCTGAAGCAGAGGACCGAGCACTTAAACATCTGTGATATTTGACTGTCCGCATCGCTGAAATACCCTGGAAACCCTAGTATAACTGCATACATGTGCCATGAGGCGTGTAGGAAGCATGATTTGAATTTGATGTAATATGTAGACATAATTTGAATATACCCCCCCCCCCCCCACACACACACACACACACACACACTGGTCTATTCTGCCATAAACTATCAGCATAAACTGGTATAAATAGACCAGATTTCATGCAAATAGTAGTCTAAAGTGTGGCTATTTGAGATTGATTGATTTATATTTTTGTATTTTGTTTATGAATGAATAAATACATGTATTTTATTATTTTTTATGGTAAAGGTAATAATATATAGGTATTATAGGTAATAATATATAGGTACATATTATTATAAAGGTAATAATAATATGGTAAAGGCAATAATAATAATAATAATGTTATTATTAATATTATATCAATGTATATAATATATTATTATAAGTAATATATTGTATAATATACTATATATAACATTATTCTTATTAGTTATTGATTGATAAATAGATTGATTGATTTTTATTTATTTATTTTAATAAATACATGTATTTATGTATAATGTAGTAGTAATATAAAATTATTTTTATCCTTAATTTATTTTAGCTAATGTTATTTTATTTTATGGTATTTATTTATTATTAAAGTTGTTTCACAGTGATATGCTAATATTATAGATTTTTGGTTAGCCAAACATAAGAGGTTGTGTGTTTATATAAACATTTATTTATTTATGTATTTATTTGTTTGTTTGAATAAATAATTATTTATGTTAAAGATAGTAGCAATAATAAGTATTATAATAATAGAATATCTTAATTTTATAAAGTGAATGCAGGTCTTGTTTTGTGCCAAACATATGAATGGGAGATAACTTTCTGACTAAAGGATGACGATAACTTTGATTAAGCGCCTGGATGTGATTGGTCGATTCCAAACACACTCCAGCAGTGTAGAGGTGTAACACGAGGTGTAGGGAGCCTGCGCTCCTCTAGTGTTGTTTGAGTTTGTGGACGTCTTGCTGAAGGGCTACACATCCACTGAATGTCTGTTCAGGGTCTTCATGCAGTATGTATTAAACGACTGCGTAATGCAGGCTGTATAATGCATGATGGGATGAGGCGGTGTCCTCCAGAAACGCTCACATCGCACCTCAGGGCCCTGCAGATGACCCGAGAGACACACATGATGCTGTTCATAGATCTCAGGACTCTGCTTCAGTAAACACACTCCTGCCCCAGGAATGACCTTCCCCGGTATAGTATGTCTAAAGAAGGTTAAGTCACATTCTACCTTCGTTCTTTACAGTGGTTTTGGCGTGATGTGATTTTCTGGATGTTTACACGGCAGTATCAGGACTAAAGTGTGTGTGTGAGTTACAAGAGCCGCTGTTATGTCTGAAGTCAGGGACTTCGATCTCTTGTTAAATATTTAGTGTGATGTTATACAATACCATTAACAATTAATTGCTGTTATGTTTTTATTTTTTAAATATCATAGTTGTTTGTTTTTTGATTGTTGTTGTTTTTGCCAGACATAACCAGGGTTACTTGCATACAGAAGCATTTGTTTATTCATGCATTGATTTGTTTGTTTATGAATGAATATGTTGCATGAATGAATAAAGGAAGTAGTGACAATACTGCTACTAATAATAATAATAAGAATCTTTCTAATCTCATATCAATTGTCAATTATTATCAGTGTTGAAAACAGTTGTGTCGCTTCATATTTTCATGCAAAACATTCTTTGATGAACAGCAAGTTCAAAGGAACAGCATTTATCTGAAATAGAAACTTTTGTAACATTATTAATCTCTTTACACAGTCACTTATGATCAATTTCAATGCATCCTTGCTGAATAAACGTGTTATTAAGAAATCTTACTGACCCCAAACTTTTGATAGGTAATATATAATTTGGAATATTTTGACCCCTGACCTCAATATGAATGAACATTATAGTGATGCAAACACCACTAACAGGTCATGCAGAGTCAAAAAGTCGTGATGCAGAAGGATATTTCATACTTAAGTCAGTTTTCCCAGCCTCTGACCCGCCTGTGTGTTTGTGTGTGATGAAGTGCTCTTTGCCGTATGTGTGTGAGCGTGTGAGTGTGTGTGCGTGTGTGTGTGTGTGTGTGTGTGTGTGTGTGTGTGTGTGTGTGAGCATGTGAGCGTGCGTGTGTGTGTGTGTGTGTGTGTGTGTGTGTGAGCATGTGAGCGTGCGTGTGTGTGTGTGTGTGTGTGTGTGTGAGAGAGTGTGTTAGTGTGAGTGTGTGTGTGTGTGTGTGTGTATGTGAGTGATGAAGTGCTCTTTGCCATATATTTGTGAGTGTGTGTGTGTGTGAGCGCGTGTGTGTGTGTGTGTATGTGAGTGATGAAGTGCTCTTTGCCATGTGTGTGTGTGTGTGTGTGTGTGTGAGCGTGTGTGTGTGTGTGTATGTGTGTGATGAAGTGCTCTTTGCCATATATTTGTGAGCGTGTGTGTGCGTGTGTGAGCGTGTGCGTGTGTGTGTGTGAGCGTGCTCTCGTGGGTGTGTGTGTGTGTGTGTGTGTGTGAGCGTGTGTGTGAGTGTTTGTATGTGTGTGTGTTAGCGCGTGTGTGTGTGTGAGCGTGTGTGTGAGCGTGTGTGTGTGTGTGTGTGTGTGTGTGATGAAGTGCACTTTGCCATATATTTGTGAGTGTGTGAGTGTGTGCGTGTGTGTAAGCGTGTGTGAGCATGTGTGTGTGTGTGTGAGCGTGTGTGCGTGTGTGAGCATGTGAGCGTGTGTGCATTTGTGCGTGTGTGTGTGTGTGTGTGTGTGTGAGCGTGTGTGTGTGTGTGTGTGTGAGTGTGTGTATGTGTGTGTGTTAGCGCGTGTGTGTGTGAGCGTGTGTGTGTGTGTGAGCGTGTGTGTGTGTGTGTGTGTGTGTGTGTGTGTGTGTGTGTGTGATGAAGTGTGTTAAAATATGTTCATTATGTCCTCAGTTGTATATTAAGAATGTAATGCAGTACTGTTCTGTATTGTGTATAAGCCACAGGGGGGCACTAAGGTGCAGGCTAAAGAGGACGCGTTTGTATTATTGTTTGTTTTGTCCCAAATGTTTTACCGTATTAAGGCTGTTTGACCGTGAGACTGATGTGTCTGCAGCTCGTGAAATAAATATGCAAAAAATGGCTAAAGATGGCTCATCTCTATCGTCCACTCTTTTCCTCCGAATGCAACGTTAGCTGCAATAATATAGTCACATAACTCAACAGGTTATGGGCCCAGGAAGTCGTTCGGAAGATAAGTTAGTTGTTTTTCCACTGTTTTAGAAAGTCGCAACGGACCGCGTGCTAACGGACTACTGGAAAAAGAAAAAGAGTAAGCTAACATGACGGAACAACGAAGGAGGTTGCCTCGACTGATGTTCGACGGAGATGAGACTAAGTATGAGCTTTGGGAGACCAAAATGTTGGGACATTTTCATTTATCAGGGCTAAAGGACACGGTGCTGAGAGAACCGGTGTCAGAAGCCGAGATAGCAGAAGATGAAAATAAAAACGCGGACGCGTATGCAGAGTTGATTTTGCTTCTAGATGACAAAAGTCTCTCATTAGTTATGAGAGATGCGCCCAACAATGGAAGAAAAGCTTTGGAAATATTGAGAGAGTATTATGCAGGGAGGGGAAAGCCCCGTATAATCAACTTGTACACCACGTTGACATCGCTTCAGAAGGCAAGTGATGAAAGTGTAATGGACTATATCATCAGAGCCGAAACCGCCATCACAGCACTACGGAACGCGGGCGAAACGTTAGGAGACGGACTGCTAGTTGCTATGGTCTTAAAGGGATTACCTGAGAGTTTTAAGCCATTCGCAATACATGTGGCACACGCAGACGATAAAATCACGTTTGCAGAATTCAAGACTAAACTACGTAGTTTTGAAGAGACAGAAAATATAAAAGCAGCTGAATCAAGCGACAGTGTAATGAAGACTCGAGGGAAAACCGGACGGCGACCCGCCAAAACGAGCGCACGTGGTTGGATAAAAGACGACGCAGAGCTGGTGTGTTTCAAGTGTGGCACCAAAGGCCACCGAGCAAAAGGATGTCGACAGAAAACCTGGTGTAGTCTCTGTAGAAGTGACACACACAAAGACGCCACGTGTAGGCGTAAGGACAAGGACAGTAAGAGCAAAAAGGATGGTGCGAGTAAAGCCTCAGAAGACGCCGAGGACTATGTTTTCAAGATGAGAGACGGAGGGGCCGGTACCCAGCGGCAGCCGCCATGCAGCATCCAGGAGAGGGGCCTGATGGTGGACACGGGGGCTACCTCTCATATCATCACGGATATAACCATGTTCAAAAGCTTCGACTGCGCGTTCAGGCCAGAAACGCACAGTGTCGAGCTGGCAGACGGCACCCGGTGCAGCGGAATCGCTCAGCGGAGGGGAAATGCTGAGGTTTCCCTCATCGACAGCAGAGGACAGCGACACAAGGCGGTGCTGAAAGACGCTTTGTTCGTACCGTCGTACCCCCAAAGCATCTTCTCAGTGAAGGCAGCGACCACTAGTGGGGCTACGGTTGTTTTTAAAGAAGATAAAGACGCCCTGATAACCAGAGACGGTACCAGGTTTAACATTCACGTATACGGCAGGTTGTATTTTTTGCACACTGAAGCTGAGTCTAATGATAAGTGTAACACATGTCACGACATACAGACATGGCATGAGATATTGGGCCACTGTAACTATGACGATGTTTTTAAGTTGCAGAACGTCGTTGAAGGTATGCAGATCAAGGGCAAAACAGGCAGACCCGAACAAGGGTGTGAGGTGTGTATACAGGGAAAATTTGCCCAAACCAGAAATAGGGACCCTGATACCAGAGCAAAGGCTCCCTTACAGATGGTACACACAGACCTCGCAGGTCCAGTAGCCACTGAGTCAATAGATGGTTACAAATATGTGCAGTCATTCACTGATGATTACTCAAGCGCAGTATTTGTATATTTTCTAAAGAAGAAAAGTGACACTGTACAGGCTACGGAAAAGTTCCTAGCAGATGTATCCCCTTACGGGAAAGTAAAGTGCATCAGATCCGATAACGGAACGGAATTTACATGTGGTGATTTTCAAGCGCTGTTGAGGAAAAACAATATCAGACATGAAACGTCAGCTCCGTATTCTCCGCACCAAAACGGAACTGCAGAGAGGGGTTGGCGTACTCTTTTTGAGATGGGTAGATGTATGATAGTTGAAAGTGTGCTACCAAAGCAGCTATGGCCCTACGCAGTACAAACAGCAGCAATGGTACGCAACAGGTGCTTCAACAGGCGTACAGGGCAGACTCCTTATGAGTCGTTGACAGACAAGAAGCCTAATGTATCTAAGATGCAAAAGTTTGGATCTGTATGCTATACTTACAAACAGGAAAAGGGAAAACTTGACTCCAGATGTGACATGGGGCGTTTTGTAGGTTACGATAAGAACAGCCCGGCTTATTTGGTGTATTACACAGATACAAACAAAGTTCAAAAACACAGGCTAGTGAAGTTTGTGAGCAAGGCAGCTGTGGAAAAACAAACACAGACGGGTGAGCCAGATCCAAGCGACGACTATGACAATGTGAGACCCCTGACTTGCGAGACCACACAGAGTAGGAGTACAGAAAATGCTCCAGAGCTAAGTGTACAGAGTAGAAGTGCTCATGGTGATAGTCCAGGGACAGAAACAAGGTCCAGTGACCATAATCAAGCACAACAGAGTGTGACAAGTGGTGAACCCGAGAGTAGGAGGTATCCGTCTAGAGAAAGAAGAACACCAAGTTACTTAGATGACTTTGTGACTGAAGACAGTGATAGTGACGGGGTTCATATCACGATAGACTATTGCTGCAGAGCCGTGTGTGGCATTCCACAGACTTATGGGGGAGCAATGGGGTCAGCTAACTCAAAAGAATGGGTAAAAGCCATGGATGAGGAAATCCAGTCCCTGAACGAGAACAAAACCTTTACCCCGACAACACTACCAATAGGCAAGAAAACAGTGGGGGGTAGATGGGTTTACTCCATCAAAACTGATATAGATGGAAAAGACAAATATAAAGCAAGGTTCGTAGCTAAGGGTTACAACCAGAGAATGGGAGTAGATTATGGGGAGACGTTTTCACCCACTGCAGACTTGACGAGTGTTAGGGTTGTGCTACAGAAAGCAGCACAGGAGAATTTACTCCTTCACCAAATGGACGTGAAAACAGCGTATTTGCACGCTCCCATAGACTATGAGATATACATCAATCCACCAGAAGGCTATCAAGAGAAAGAGGGTATAGTTTACAAGCTAGAGAAATCGCTTTATGGTTTAAAACAATCCGGGCGAAATTGGAATAGGGTTTTGCACGATTGCCTAACTGAGGATGGTTTTAAACAAAACCCAGCCGACCACTGTGTTTATGCCAAAGAGTCAAAAGAAGGGAAGGTGATCACCATCATATGGGTCGATGATTTGATCATTGCAGCGAGTGATAAAGAGAGACTGAAAAATGTGAAAGAGATGCTTGCAGAAAAGTTTAAAATGAAAGATCTGGGCAAACTTAAACATTTTCTGGGTATCGATTTTAGTCAGTCAGATGGGTGTGTAAAGATGTCACAGGAAAAGTACACTAACAAGATACTACAGCGTTTTAATATGCAAGACTGTAGAGCAAGAGAAACACCCTGTGAGCAAAAGCTAGAATATACTGAGGATGCAGTAAAGATGGAAGATGTCAGGATGTACAGAGAGGCTGTGGGAAGTCTAATATATCTGACTGTTTGCACCAGACCAGATTTAAGTTTTGTTGTGAGCAGGTTGTCACAATTCTTTGCTGAGCCTACAGAGGAACAGTGGGTCACTGTGAAGCATGTATTTAGGTACCTCAAAGGCACAGCAGAGAAAGGGTTAAGTTTTAGGAGAAATGACAGTGAGAAACTAGGTATACAGGCCTACAGTGATGCCGACTGGGCAGCTGATACCAGTGACAGACGCAGTACCACAGGATACTGTGTGAGCCTTTGTCAGAACAGTTCTCTGATCTCGTGGAAGACTAGAAAGCAGCCTACTGTCGCGCTATCCACATGCGAGGCGGAATATATGGCACTGGCATCAACCATACAAGAGTGTTTATACCTAGAACAGTTACTGGGAGGTATAGATAACTTTAAGTACACACAAACTATAGTACATGAGGACAATCAGGGAACAATCGCTCTCGCCAAAAACCCTGTAAACAGACGAAGATGTAAACATATTGACATAAAGTATCACTTTATCAGGTCTACTGTGAATGAGGGAAGAGTGACTTTGATGTATTGTTCTACTGATAACATGATTGCTGATGTAATGACCAAACCTGTAAATAAGTTGAAACTGAAGAAATTTGCAGGTACTCTTTTTGGAGATTGATATGTGTATGACAGGAGTCCACATACTTTTTTTTTTTTTTTTTTTTTTATAAAGAGTATAGCAATCTGAGTACAAGTGGGGGTGTTAAAATATGTTCATTATGTCCTCAGTTGTATATTAAGAATGTAATGCAGTACTGTTCTGTATTGTGTATAAGCCACAGGGGGGCACTAAGGTGCAGGCTAAAGAGGACGCGTTTGTATTATTGTTTGTTTTGTCCCAAATGTTTTACCGTATTAAGGCTGTTTGACCGTGAGACTGATGTGTCTGCAGCTCGTGAAATAAATATGCAAAAAATGGCTAAAGATGGCTCATCTCTATCGTCCACTCTTTTCCTCCGAATGCAACGTTAGCTGCAATAATATAGTCACATAACTCAACAAAGTGCACTTTGCCATATATTTGTGAGTGTGTGAGCGTGAGTGTGAGCGTGTGTACGTGTGTGTGTGTGTGTGTGTGTGTGTGTGTAAGCGTGTGTGAGCATGTGTGTGTGTGTGTGTGTGAGCGTGTGCGTGTGTGAGCATGTGAGCGTGTGTGCATGTGTGAGTGTGTGAGTGTGTGTGTGTGTGTGTGTGAGTGTGTGTATGTGTGTGTGTTAGCGCGTGTGTGTGTGAGCGTGTGTGTGTGTGTGTGTGTGTGTGTGTGTGTGTGTGATGAAGTGCACTTTGCCATATATTTGTGAGTGTGTGAGCGTGAGTGTGAGCGTGTGTGTGTGTGTGTGTGTGTGTGTGTGTGTGTGTGTGTAAGTGTGTGTGAGCGTGTGTGCGTGTGTGAGCATGTGAGCGTGTGTGCATGTGTGAGTGTGTGTGTGTGTGTGTGTGTGTGTGTGTGTGCGCGTGTGTGTGCGTGTGCATGTGTGTGTGTGAGCGTGCTCTCGTGGGTGTCAGCAGAGCGCCTGTGTGGGCGGATCTCATCCCACACGCAGCTTTTTAGCCCGAAGGCTTTTGGCATTGTTTCTCCGAATACCATTTTCATATGATGTGCATCGGAGAGCCGGCTGGTGGAGGCACATCATTAAACTGCAGTGACTGCTATGCTAATGAGTGCTAAAGGCAGCCTGGCCGCGGCAGAGCCTCAGCACGTACACATGCATAGAAAACCATGAAGAAGACCATACGAGAGCGCATCAGTCCACCGAGACGCCAGAGCTCTCAACCTGTCAGAAACTTTCTTTATCCTCCTCTTCCTGACAGAGAGACCGGCTTCAGACGTTTCTCATTGAGGTGAGCATGAGAGATTAGAGGAGTCTTTTCACACTTTGACCCAGGGTTACACAGCATTTCACAATTTTGAGCTGCATTTGAACTCAAAACTATCATTCTCTGATTACTAGATTACATACTGAGATAAATGATCAAATGGAGCACTGCAGTGATGTTGCACTGATTTGTTTTGTAGGCCAACCAGAAGTTCTGCATCGCTCTGGTTTCCTCGTTAAAAACTCAATAGGGATTTTCTATTGGCTTTTGGATTATTGCAGAAAATAAACGTGTTCATCATGGTAATCTGCACAAATGAACACAATTTATACATTTTGAAGCCTAAATGCAACCGACAGAAGTAAAAAAAAAAAAATGTAGGCTATCTACAGCAGGGGTGCCCAATCCTGCTCCTGGCGATCGACTGTCCTGCAAACTTCATTAATTAATTAATTAATACAGCAGGGGTGCCCAATCCTGCTCCTGGCGATCGACTGTCCTGCAAACTTCAGTTCCAGCTTTGGGCACCCTGATTTAGACCATAGAGACAGAAACAAAAACGAAAATGTACTCACCCTCAGGCCATCCAAGATGTAAATGAGTTTGTTTCTGAAAAAGATTTGGAGAAATGTAGCATTTCATTACTTGTTCACCAGTGGATGCTCTGCAGCGAATGGGTGCCGTCAGAATGAGAGTCTAATCAGCTGATAAAAACATCACAATAATCCACACCACTCCAGTCCATCAATGAATGTCTTAAAAGGCCAAAAGCTGTGTGTTTTAAGAAACAAATTTCTTATGAAGGTGTTTTTAATTTTAAACTGTTGCTTTTGGGCAAAATTTGAGTCCATGATCCACAATCATGCTTCCTCCAGTGAAAAAGTCCATCTTCTTTTGTCACATCAAAATCCACTTTCATATTTGTCTAGAGCTGTTTTGTCTTGTAAACAGCTTGATGTGTGCAGATTTCTCTCCTGATTCAGACCAGATTACTTTTCCACTGGAGGTAGCATTATTATGCATTACGGACTAATATTTTAGCCTGAAGCAACGGTTTAAAGTTAAATGTCCTCTTGATGGATTTGTTTCTTACAAACACGCAGCTTTTGTCTTCTCAAGATTGTCTTCTCCAGTCCATTAAACTGATGGACTGGAGATTATTGTGATGTTTTATCAGCTGTTTGAACTCATTCTGACGGCACCCATTCACTGCAGAGGATCTTTCTAGCTCACAAATATTCTCCAACTTGTGTGTGAGACAAGTTTCCAGAATGATGTACATTAACACAGACAGTGTGTGGAAATAAAAACCTGTGCAACAGGCCTCTTAAAACTTTGGCAAAGCCAGCCAGCCATTAGAGCTCGCCATTTTGTGAAAGCACTTGCACTTTTTTAAAACATAATATATGACAGACGATGTGTGTAACTGAGGCTGAGACTAGGGTTTCTCCATCTGCCCCTCACCATCACTTTTTCAAGGGCACGACCTCCTCTGCTGCACCGCTGCTGTAATTGAAGATGAGGGGTAATCAAAGCAGTCCTGGGACCCCCTGAGTGCCGATGCCTAGACTAGAGACTCGAAGGATGAGACAAATGGCCAAAACTCAGGGGTGGATTCCTGTCTGCTCGCCCCTCCCGTGAGCCTCTGAGGAGTTACTGTAGAGAGGTGTTGGGTTGTGCATATGTGCGAAAGAGCTTTGAAGAGGAGGAACGACCGCATCATGACGAGCAGCCCATACATTAGAGGTCAAATGAACTCAATATTGTGTCTGTTTACTCACCCTGACATCGGTGCAAACCTGTATGAATTTCTTTCTTATGTGGAACACAAAATAATACATTTTGAAGGCCGTGCTTGTCGTTCTTTTCCATTCAAAAAGTAATGAATGGAGATGAGATCTTTCGAGCTTTAAAAAGGTCATGCAAGCGATGCACATGATTCTGGCTCTGAAATGTGCGTCTTTGTTCACTGAAGGTCTTCACGAGGGCTTCACGAGGGATTGATGATTCAGATCGTGTCAATGTTTCTGGCTGCAAGTCTAAATGATTTGTTCACAGATCTGAATGAATCATTTGAATCACTCGATCTGGCCACAGTGGCTTTCAATGTAAGATTTTCTGAAAGATTTTCAGTGTAACGACTTAAATCGCGCTGCATTGCCGTTTCATTTTAGTGCCAATTTTAAAGTGTCTTTTATTGCAATATTTTTTTGTCAAGCTTTTGTCATGTTGCAATTTTTTTTTCTGTTTCACTTTTATTAATTTAAGTACTTTAAATTTGAATTACCTTCTATTTTTAATTGTCAGTTGTCTTAGTAATATTTAGTGTAGGATTTTAGTAATGTGCTTCTTCCATTTATTATGTATTAATTTATATTTAACTATTCTGTTTCAGTTTTAATCATTAGTATTTACATATTATGAAAACGTTTATGAATAATTAAAATTGGCTAGATTTTTTTAACATATTTAGTGCAAATTTTTGTCAATTATTTTGTCTTTGTCTTATTACTTTTTTATTTTTATATTTACCTTTTTATTTAGTTTTTTTATTTCATTTTTTTTTTGTCACCAAGGCAACATTTCTAATTTTCATATCTTATATTTAGTTTTATTTCATTTAATTTCCAGTGTAATTCAATTAACAAAAACATTGTTTTATTGTTTTGGCTTTAATTTTTCAATCACAGCACTGGTCTGTTTCTCACACGCAGCATCATATGACTTCAGAAGACTTTTATGATACTTTTATGGTGGTTTTCATTCCTTTTTTAATCATGAAAGCTTCATTTCTCATTCATTGCAATTGCGCAGAAATAAATCTGTATCCAGGTTTCACCCTTCACACGGGTCTGAAAGGGCACGAGGGTTAATAAATGATGGGATAATTTCTGTTCTGTTCAGTAAACTGAATTGTCAAGCAGCCTGTGATGGAGGTCGAGAGAATTAACACAAAATCCCACCGAACCATGTTAGTCAGTTCCCTACTAGCCTTTCTACTCCAGAAATGCAAATGTGAAAGGGGGAAGAGCTTTCTGAGGAAAGACGGAGAAGATCTGAGGAGACAGCTGGATATAATCTTTCTCTCGCTCGTTTTTTACTTCGGGGTCCGTTTATACCTCTCAAAATTTCAGTAGGAGGCAAAACGTTTGCTTTAATTTACTCAAGCTCGTTGACTTCTTGACGCCAAACGCCCTCCCCTCACGTCTGTCTTCCCTTAATTTCAGCATCCTGCTCGTATGGCGCTCTGAGCGCTTCATTAATGGCTTGTAAAGCCTAAGAAGCGCAGGGGAGGTGTCTGATGGGAACGTCCCGTATCAAACACCCACCGCCGAGAGATGGAGGGTTTGCTCTTGAACAGACTCCACAGTCCCACATTCACAGGTTTATTCCTGGCCACCGCCGCAGTTTCCACAGTAACCCGTACCTCCCAAACGCACACCATCACGTCTCACATGTTTGATCAAAATAACTTTCTTAACATTTAAAGCCTGAGAAATCTCATTTTTTGAAATGCTTTATTAACTGGATAACACTTTAGCTTAGGGACCGGTTCTCAATCTTAACGAATTGCATGACATGACACTATTTTTGATCCCTTCATGCCTAAACTTAACAGCTAGCATATTTGTTGCATTTTTTTTTTGTGACTAAAAAACTTGATATTTGATACATGAGGTGTTTGTGGCTCATAATGTAAATATGGAGGAAAAATATGGAGACTTTTTTTTCTCAGCCCAAACTGTGCAAAAATATGCAATTTGGTGCTGAAGCTCATGATTATATGGCCAAAAGTTATGACATTTTTAGATATGCTATCTCAACAATGTCTGAGAAAGATGATGTCCTCAAAATATGTGAGAGAGATGTTTTGGAGGCTTGGGAAGATTCCTCCACCGAGGAACAGTGAATGTAAAGCTTCTGGGAACACATGTCCCTCAAACGCCTGATGATCAGATTTGAGATTGTTTTTGTTCATAATGATATCTGGACAATCAAGTAAAGCCAAGCTACTCCAGTCCTGTAAGTGTTCATATGGAAATCTGAAACCATATAACAATATAAAAGTTCTTCTTAATTCTTAGATTTACGTTAAAAATCATTAAAAATGTTACAGCAAAAAGACATGAACCACGAGCTGAAGGAGAATGTTTGTACAATTACTGTACACTAAAAGCCCTTTTGGTCAGAATGTAGTATGGGGACCAATTCTCGGTATTAACCAACAATTAACTATGTTTTTTTTTTAATAATAATTGCTGATTATTAATAGTTAGTAAGCTAGTTGTTAAGTTTAGATTTGGAGGTCTAAAATATGCATAATAAGGCATTAATATGTGCTTTAAAAGTACTAATACACAGTCATTTTGCCAGTAATATGCATGCTAATAAGCAACTTGCTAGTAATAAAGTGCAGCTTGGTCCCTAAAGTATTATCACCCTTTCACTTGCTAAATAAGTACAAGCGTTCAATCAGAGACGGGGCATGTCGATTGTGTTAACTGCAGTTTTGATCACGCTGGTCATGTAGATGCCTGAGAAGTGTGCAAATCAAATATGATACGGTAGATAGGGTTAAATGTACAAACAGATAGTCAGGTCATGAATAGTGTGCTACGGCCATTCAAATGCCCTTCAGGTGTCTAGAAAACCCCAGTGCACTCTGGGATTGAATTTGTTAAATGTATCTGGATGACCATGTGTTGGAATAGATTGGGAAATATCAGTAGATTTGATTCTGGAATCATTTGGAGGTCGTTTTGACCTGACGTTTGAAATCCTTGTTCATTCTTCGCTCTGTTTGCTGTGTGATTTTAACACAGTGTTCTGTTTGCTGAAGGGCACGGTGGGGAATATCTCATATTTGCAGCAGAAGTTTCATTTGAACCTGTGCTCTCGATTCTGAATTGCAAACGAATTCTCACCTGTCTTCGCACTCGTTAACCTTTCTCTGAGAAATGTTTTATTATCTGCAGTGTTAACTGTGCGTGAGCCGGTCTAGTCGCAGGCGAATCGTCCACACGTCTGCATTCCCTTAAGGAATAGCGTACTGTGTACATGTTTCATTGTCATTGGCAGAGTACGGTTTTTCTGCAGTGTCTGCAGTTGATCCACAGAATAAAAACGAGCCGTGTGACACCTCTGTAGTGTGTGTGTGTGACTGGGAATCTGCAGTGTGACATCCCAACAATGGGGTGCCTGCTGCAGCCGCATCAATTAACATGAGGCAGTGCCTGCTGCACTCTGATTGGCCGAGAGAGCTGTCACGTCAGTCTTTCCTCCCGCCCTCACAGCAGGAGGACACGCCCACTGCGAGCAGAGCATGTGCTGGTGTGTGGGGTGTAGTTTTAGCTGCTGCTGCCCCCTAGTGCATCCTTCTGGAAGAGCCTGTGCAGACCCACACTTACTCACTCATTTACAACCAAATTATTAATTTCTTCCATATTTAAAAGGGTAATATGCCAGATTGATTGTCCTAAAGGCTGCTCAGCTTGTAAATGTTGATTGTCTCATTAATCCCTGTAGTTGTTGGAGGGCCAAGCCAAAAACTTCTTAACCTTCCTGACTGTTATTATATTATTTTATATCAAATCAGCATATTATAATGATTTCTGAATGATCATGTGACACCGGAGTAATGATGCTGAAAATACAGCTGTGCATCACAGAAATAAATTACAGTTTGACAGCGAATAAAATAGAAAACATTGTATTACAGTATATATATTTACATTTAATGTATTTACTTATTTATTATTATTATCATTATTAATTGAATCTTGTTCATCATATTTGAAACCTCGTGATGATTAATAGACTATTTAATTTATATCAGATGTTTCTTCCTAACTGTATTCATGAGAAATGCATTGTAGCATAACATCTCATGCACTTTATAGACATAAAGAATGCATAGAAACTAAAAATAGGATAAATTAAATCAAATAAAGATGCTCTGGACTTCACCATTTTAGTTTATTTTAGTCAAAATTCCTGTCATTCTGTGTTTACCTGCCGAGACAGGTTGCTAGTTTTTCTTCTGCTCTTGCTGTGAAGTGATATATTGATATGATTTTTCCTTATGCCGTTTGAACTGAAAGTTTACTCTTCACTTCCT